>JAANYP010003058.1:293979-310921 GCA_020465985.1 Centrapalus pauciflorus
CGGAATTATTTTCAAGTAGATGACAATACAACAGTATGTTACTAGTCTAAGACAAAACTCAACACAGTATACAATGAATACACTCACTAAGAAGCACTCACTGTGTTTACAAGACTTAAGGGAACAGCTTATGTAAAACAGCTTAGACACACAGATACTGATTTACACAGCAGGCTTGCATGCATGAAAATCACACTTGCACGTTCACTCTTGGTTTCAGCACTTAGCTTTCTTCACACTTCTTTCTGTCCTTAGAAGCTTCCTTTTATACCCATTCATAGGATCTAAGAGAAACATCTTCATTGGACGAAATGAAAAAAGAAAAGTCTTGTTGAAAAGACAACATAACCTTTTCTGCAATTTTCTGAAAAGCAGACTTGTCTTCACATGTGCAGAGCTTTTGTCTTTTCACTTTGTCTACTGTTGCATTGCCTTTAACTAATTTAGGAATGTAAACTTTGCGTCTTTCTTCCTTGTAAAGGCCTATTTTGATATAAGAAAAAGGTCTGTCACCCTTTTTCAAATAACCTTTTGTCTTCATGTTACAGAACAGCGTGGGCAGGCTGAGCAGTTCTGTTTTCCACTTTGTCTTTGACTTTGTAAACTGATCTTGTAGTCAAAAACAATACATGATGACTTGGAAACATATTCCATAAAGTGTTTAGCCTGTTCACAAAGAACAGGTTCTGTTCACAAAGAACAGAACACTTTAAAATTGCCCAAGCTGCTCGACAGTGTAGAGCAGCGTAGACAGTTTATGTCCAGCCTGTTCAGCAGACAGAGCAGCTTGGACAAACTGTCTTAGTTGCAACACATGCAACATATAGAACAGCTTTAGACTGATATTGCAAATCATTTTCAGGTTTCAATAAGGCATATAACATGCCTTAAATTCAACCTTCAAATGCATCAACAGGTTTGATTATAAATCTCCCCCTCAGATGTAGAACAGGTTTGACTGAGGCCTTTTTATGCCTAACAATATATTTTGTCACAAATGTTTAAATATTAATAACCAAACACTTTTGATTTATTAATTCGATTTTAACGCATTTAATTTAATCTTTCGAGTTTAACCGTGAATTAAACGACACGACGGAACAAATAATCCATCACCTCGGTTACCACATCACAACCGAGAGGTCATGGGTCTCAACCCCATGGCCGAAATCTCTAGGTTTGATTTCGCGAACCGAAACGTTTAATTTTCCGACTTTAATCAATTAAACACTTTTAAACAATCAAACATCAACTAAATAAAACGAACTAAGGTTTCAAAATCCCGAGCTCCGAGGAACTCCAAGGTTGGCCGAGAATCACCATAAGGTTTCTAAAACCTTTGGTCGATTTTCTCCAAGCCGAATCAAAATCTTAAACGCTTTAATATCGATTTCGATCGTTTAAACACTTTTAATTATTAAAAATCGGAACTTTTAAAAAAACGTTGGACATAAATACATGAATAATACTATCATTATGTTACTTGAGATGGCTCTGATACCACTGTTGGGAATTCGTATGGGTTTTTCATAAAAACAAAACATTAATCATATTAACGCACAACAGAAGCTTTTTTAAAATCACGAATTCCGTACACGGATCATCAAGTATACATAAGATAAGTAAACGAGATCCGTACCTTTGTATTCTATGACAAGAATACATGAATGAGATGCTCTCGGTATCCACCGGTGATGACACGATCGAGCGGCGCCAGGTATGTAATCAAACACACGAAGAACGGGGAAAAACCAAACACACAAAATTGTATATGGTTTTTGGTACGGCCAAGCACACCACACACACACAAACACCTTCAAGTGTGTGTGTGTGCGGCGGCTCACACTTCAATTAGGTCACCCACACCAAATATATATATATATATATATATATATATATATATATTATTAATTAAGAGTTTTAGTTTTAATCAAACTCTAATATAATAATATAATATATATCTTAATAATTATCTTTATTATTTAAACCTTATATAATTATCTCTATAATTATATACCCTTTAAATAATATTAATCATTCATACATTATCTAATAATATATAAATGACAAGATAATTATTTATAATTATCTCTTATTTATTTGTTTATAATTATCAATCCAATTATCTAATAATTGATGATAATATTAATTCAAATAAATGCATCTTTTATTTAATATCCAATAATAAATAAAAGACTAGATAATTATTTAAATATCATCCAATGACAATTAAATTACTACAATATCTAATATTGCACTTTTAGTCCCCGTACTTTGAGATATAATTAATCACACATTAATTTAATCTCAATGATCATTTCGTGTCATAAACAATATACAATATTATTTATTCAATCGTTTAATTGCATCTGCTCAGTTGTGCTCATCGGTGTGACCCTTAAGTGTTTTATGAAATCAGTCATGATGCAGTAGTAATGTTATCTTTACACACCATATACTAACAATTATCATAAAGAATTTACTCAGTGTTAGGTCCCTACAGTGAGAACGTGGTTGGTTTACTATAGATGGGGTGAATACAATTCCATTGCAAACACAATTATACATTTCAATCGTTTACACAGTTTCATTAAACGGATACAAGAAACTATAAAACTCACTATGTGGCGTTTGGTTTACGGGATTTCAAAGAAACTGGTCAGATTTTCATTTGAAAATCTTTCTCTTATCATGTTTGGCAAAACAAAAGGAGGGATTTCACTTTCTTTTAACATTTCACAATCCTCTATTTTAAAATTCTAGAATATTTCCCTAACCCCTATTATTTCATAATCTAATATCTTTACGTTTCAAATTCTTAACCAAATGATAATAATACCATATTTCTTAACCTAACCATCACCTACCTATACCTATTGACCCCAGCGGCGTAGCCATGTATGCCCAAGGGTGGGCCATGACCACCCCCACACACAAACTATATATATATATATATATATATATATATATATATATATATATATATATATATATATATATATATATATATATATATATATATATATATATATATATATATATATATATAGGGTCAGGTTCTATGGGGGACCTGTATGCATTGTGCAACTTGGGAACCTCCATACACCGCTAGATCTATAATTTCAATGGATCAGATTTTAGTGGCATAAGGTAATTAAGTTGAACTTTGTTGCACCGGTGCACAACATATCACGTGCGGATGGGCAAAATTGGAGAAGGTTCATTTAGCTAAAATTCACCTTCCTTCGTTGCATACCGCGATTCTAGCCCTCCTTCCATAATTCGTATTTGCTTCGGATTTCGCTCAAGATTCCTCCCTCCATCTTTATCCCGAAAATCACTCATGCATACTCAAATAGATTAAGCTTTGTTCTTCAAGTACACAGATACAATGCATACGGTTAAAGGGTTTTCAAAAAAAAGGGAAAAAACAAACATTCACGTGCGAACAACCGAGTTTTTTTTCCCGCCGTTGCAACTTCGATTATTTTGTTAAATGGAAGTGCATTGTTGCATATTTCGTGTTCATTGAGGTGTTTAGTTCATAATCGAAGTGCGTATTTCGTATTTGAGGGTTTTTATGCCCTAGTTAGTTTTGGGTTCAATCGGTAGGGTGTTTAGTTCATAATCGAAGTATGTGTTTATGAAGGTTTGAGTTGCATCTCTTTTGAAATGCATTATGCGTCGACTTTCAATATGCATATTAAGGTAATTTTAGTATGCATATAAATTCAATTTTAATAATGTTTAT
This sequence comes from Centrapalus pauciflorus, assembly GCA_020465985.1. Taxonomy (NCBI): domain Eukaryota; kingdom Viridiplantae; phylum Streptophyta; class Magnoliopsida; order Asterales; family Asteraceae; genus Centrapalus; species Centrapalus pauciflorus. Next base: position 297,731 of record JAANYP010003058.1, read on the forward strand.
GCATTGAAGACATGCATATAAATTCAATTTCAATCGGATGTCTAGCTACGGGTGTGGAGATGAAAACCGTATGAAGACATGCATGGATAGAAAGTCAAAACAAATGCAATCTATCCTAACTAAAAACTCCACGATTTTAGCAATTACCATAATATATATATATCCGGTTATTTGAATATAAAATATTTTAAATTTCTTAATCTAACTAAATAACTGTTTAAACTTCCAATTATGCCTTATTGCATCCTTTTTTAATATATTATGCATGTTTTGTTCTCCCGGTTCACAATGCATCATGGTGCCCCATAGAACCTCAATATATATATATATATATATATATATATATATATATATATATATATATATATATATATATATATATATGTATGTATATATATATGTATGTATAAAATATGGTTCGTGTGAGTACCTAAAAAATGCAGAGTACTGTGAGTACCTGTGAACCACACGGGTTTCAGATATGAACATGCTCCGATAAAAAGTTTTTTTTTTAAAGATTGTTTCATATTCATTTAAATAAAAATAATATAAGGTTATTTGTAAAAAATTACATACATTCACACTTTTGAACATTTTAAAAGTGATGTGAACATGAAAAACTTTTATGTGAACATGTCTGGTGTGAACACACGTTCACAAGTCACAACAGTGCAGTTCATGTGAACATGCACGTTTCACATAGTTCTAATGTGTGTTTATGTGTGACTTTTTACAAGTAGTCTTGTGTTATTAATTTACACATGATTATGACATTTTTTTCAAAAAATGATTTTAAGCGAGGTACCTTTGGTACTCCGCAAAATTAATGGTACCCACTTGAACCCCAGTCTATATATTATAATAGTAATACTAATAATAATAATTTCAACTAATTCAAAATAATTTTTAACTCATTGGTTCAACTACTAAACATAATATTTTAAGGAATGAGTACGTTCTCAATTCTTTCATTATCAAGTATTCTCTACTCTTTTTTACTTTTTTGGTTATCTTCTATATCATTAATTTGAATATGTTTATTTACTAATATTTTAAGGTTACACTTGATTTAACCATAAATTAGATGTGAAGTCTACATAGGCCTCATTTGTTTTTCATTCAGAGCCTCTTAAAAACGTCTGAACTCTAAAGTTCAGATCTATAATAAATTAAGATGTTTGTTTAAATTCAGACTTAAGAGGTTGAAACCTCTGAATTTTCCTCTGGATTTTAAGAGGATGAGAGTTGCTGTATTAAAATTAAGAGCCTCTTAATTTCTGATCTTAAGGCCTCCTCTTAATTTCAGACGTGGTTTTCAGACTTCACACATTTAGCCTCCTAAAAAACAAACACCACCATAATAATGTTCATTGTTGAGATGTTTATTCAGTGACTTTTTAGATGTAAAAAAGTGTCGTAATCGAAAACAATTAGAACTTTTTATGGAACAAATTAATATCAACCAAAATTTATAGTATTGCATTTTTTTTCATTACTTGTCGGTTTGAACCAATATAATTGCCCCACCCTAGATTGAAATTCTGGCTACGCCATTGATTGACCCCACAACACCGACCCCACCCCACCCCCATCACATCCCACCCTACCCTACCGTAACTACATATACCTAACAATGATAACCATCAAACACTACCTATCTACACCAATCCATTATATTATTTTCTACTAGTACCTACCTACCCACCCCACCCCTGTCTACCATACCTACCCACCCTACTACCCATCCCCAACCTAACTAAACATCGTATCTTACTTTCACTCATCCTTTCTCACCTATATCTACATATATAAACCCACCTCATACTACCCTTTATAACCCAACCCTACCTACCCACCCTTACCTACCATACATACCTACCTACCTTACCCCCACCCTTCCCACACCAAATACACATGTATTGTTGGTACACCCTGTGTGACGATAACAGTCTAAGCAATCTAGCATTTTGGTTTAAGTAATATTCAAAGTATTGAGAATTAACGAGTGTTTGATATATATGTTTATATATGTTTGACAGTTATTGATTGTATGTTTGAACTTGATGTAACGTATTACAAGAAGTTCAAACATAAAGTTCAAAGATAAATTCAAGCATAAGTTGAAAACATAAGTTTCAATACAAAGTTAAATATGTGAAAGAGTAAACTCGAATTCTCTAAGGACTGGGATTCGAATCTAGGTCAGATTCGAATGAGTTACTTAGGCAGATTCGAATGTACATCCTTAGGCAGATTCGAGAGTGTCAAGGGGACAAACTCGAATGGGCCTTGGGCCTGATTCGAGTTTGGCCCACGACAAACTCGAATGCGCCTCTATAATTAGGGATTAACTCGAATCATTAAGTGAATTTTTGCAGAATTCGAGAGAGATTAAGCAAAAGGCGATTTCGAGTTTATCAGAGTTATTAGTGTTGTTTTGGAGAGAATCAATTCGTAGGTGCGTCCGTCGTCGTTCGTACAGCTTATTGATAGTCTCCGTGTTCCGAGTGAGAGTTGTTTCCGTCAACCCGTTAACGAGGATTCCGCACTCGTTGACGGTCTCGCGTCTAGATAGATCCGTAGTGGGTAGACCTTACAAGTGGTATCAGAGCCTAAGGGGTGTTCTTAGTGTTCTTCGTGTTCATAAAGATACATCCTAGGTTTCTTGACGCTTTTGGACGGTTATTCTCTCAAGTTTTCGTGTTTTTCGTGTTTATCGAGCTTATCAAATTGGGATACGGGAAATACTTCGTGTTTTTCACGTTTTTGATCGAAATCAGTATTTTTCGTTGTAAAAATATTGATTTAATCTGTAAAACGTTAAGAAATCGAAGTATTAGCCGTTTTTCGAGTTTGCGGCGCTCGATTCTGTTAGGATTAATTAGGGTTTTTCTTAGTCTCGAGTCTAACCAAAATCCGCTCCTCTCGAGTTTGATAAAGAGTTTTTTCGAGTTTAGAAGGGTTCGAGTTTGATTCGAGTTTGTGCTAAAGTCGACTAGGAGTCTCGAGTTTGCTGGGATTCGACTTTGACTATTTCGAGTTTGCTTGGACATTCGAGTTTGAGGCCTTCGAGTTTGTCACCATTTCGACTTTAATTGAATTTCATAACTTAATCGAATTTAATCCCAAATAGGTTTAAACTTAATTATATTCGAATCTACCTAAATTTGAAAGAATTAACTTAAATTAATTTCGAATTAAATTTATTAAGTTAAAATTCAATTACTTTTGAAACAATGACAAATTTACAAAGGTTTCTGGAGATGGATCATGAGGTGGGGAAAGCTAATACTCCGCCTAAGCTGATGAAACTTGAAGACTATTATTGGTGGAAAGATCGGTTTGCTGATTTTGTGCGTTTCAACGACATGCGAATGTGGATATGTATCGACGAAGGATACATTCCACCTATCTCAGAAGTTGAAGGCCGTCAAAGAGTCTTATCATATCAAATGATGAAGGAGGATGATAAGAAACTATATGAAGCCGAGAACAGAGCTTTCTCGATTATTCGAATGGCTTTGCCTCAGGATATACTACACACATTCCGTAATCAAAAGACTACTAAGGAGCTTTGGGAGACGCTGGAAAAAAGGTGTGAGGGTAATCCGAGGGTTCGGAGGAAGCGCATGGAGTTGTTGAAACAACAATTTGCTATTTTCAAGGCTTTGAAAGATGAACAGCTGGACGACACCATCACCCGCTTTTATCATCTGCTGACAGAGCTTGAGAGTCATGGCATTGAGTATAATGACACAGAGAAGAACAATAAGCTTCTTGATGCCTTACCAGCCAAATGGGCGATGTATGTGGCTATGATTAAGCTTAATGAAGATACGTACTATACTCAATCATTGGAGGATGTAGTGGGAACGTTGCGGGCTTCTCATTTTTGAGCTACTGAAGGCCGAAACTGTGAAGACCTCCCTTTCCGGGTCAGTCCTCAGAGTCTAGGTCCCACAAATTGCAACACAATATCAATCATACTAAGATAGGGTAATTAAATTGCGGAATAATAAAATTACATGTACATTACAGATTAGAATTTAAGTTTACATATTTCAAAATAAAGTTATAAAAGGGTAGCATCTAATCTAGTCATAACATCATACGTCACATCAAGTCTACCCTGAACCACCACATTGCTGTCTCCCAATCAGTACCAGAAAGTTTGTTGAGTAGTGGTCTAAGAAAGCTTCAAAACTTGGATCTTGAATGACCTAAGTACTAGGTCCTGCAGGTGACTTTCCTTTGTTTTTACCTGTAAAATTATGATGCAGCAACTGTAAGCAATGCTTAGTGAGTTTATAGATTTTCAATATCAACATGCGTGTCAAGCGGGTCATTAATTCAGCGTGATATGTCTTGGCTGCCGCTACAGCCTTCATGATTGAGATATAGAATCATAGAAGTGGATGATGTTCAGGCCACACTCACGCTTTAATCGTGGGGATCAACCACATACTGGGCTAGCTACCAGTAAGTCAATATGGCGGAACATCGGAGGTCATTACCAAGTTCATAAGAACCGGTGAAAAAGCCAGGTCTAGAAAAATAGACCATCAAGGCTAGTCAAGCTGAATAAATCTATCAAGTGTCTGATCAAATAATGAAAGCTTAAGTCACAGAAGTTATGATAGCAATGAATCATAAGCAATTTCTGAAGACGTCTTAAATGCAGTATGAAATGATAATCAAATAGCTATCATGATCCACTGGGCAACACCCAACCATGGTGTGCATAGGTCTCAATTCAGCTGATAAATGAATGTCAATAAATCTACATCAACAATATATCTCAATCGGAATTTATGCATGTTCAATCTGAATATCTATAACTCACTGGTCTGGGGTCTTTATCAAGCGGATTTATAATCCACCACCTGAGTTATCTTCAGGATTTTATCTTTAATCGGAGCTCTGGCTTTTCTTTTCAAATCTTTGACCCACTGTCAATCTCTCTTTAAATCTATGTTCAGAATTTAACTGAACCTGCCCATAATTTATCATTTGCAAGAACGTTAGCTTTTATATTTTAATTGATCTGATTCTGATAACTCATAAACATTTATGTCCTTTTTCATGGACATGTGTTACTTTTGTTATATTTATATCATAATATCTCCTTTTAAATTTTTAACTAAAGATTTATTGATTTTAATCTTTATAAATCATAATTTTTGTTTTGATATTTATTTTTATTAAAATGATCACTATTTATGTGTATAATTCAAGTTTGGTACCTATACATATATATATATATATATACATATATATATATATATATATATACATATATATATATATATATATATATATATATATATATATATATATATATATATATATATATATATATATATATATATATATATTTATTTATATATATATATATATATATATATATATCTGTGTGTGTGTGTGTGCGCGCGCGTTCACAATCACACACATGTACACATATTCATGCATGCATAAAATAGAATTACAAAATTTGATTTATGTATGCACTTGACATACTCAAACTTTTGGATACTTTATGCAAATTGAATAGTCAAAAGATTGAAATGGTTTCGGTAGTTGAGTATTGCATTACTGAAACCTTAAAAGGTTTCGGTATGTTTCGGTGCTCCATTGTGAGTCTCGGTAGTTCATGTTTTCGGTATTAACATATATAGTCTCGGTAGATTTATGGTTTCTATATATATTTATTATGTATGTTTCGGTACTTCAAGATTGTACCGAAACCTTCAATGGTTTCGGTAACATAAATGGGTCTCGGTATATACATATGCGGGTTTCGGTATTTAATTGCATGGTTTCGGTATCATATAAAAGTTTCGGTATACAAACTGGTCTCGGTAGTGTGGTATTACCGAAACGTTTAAGGTTTCGGTAAACCCACATCTGGGTTTCGGTATCATGAAAACACACACACACAACATACACTGCTTGGTTTCTTTTCATTCAGTTTTTATTTAGACAACAATTTCAACAATTTATACACTTAATCCTTACATGCATGTGTATTAATTCAAATTTTTGATCACTAAACTTGTTTAAATTTTGCAAATTTTGAAGTTGATTTTGGGTTCATAAACCCATATAACCGTGAACTTCAACATGTAACAAGAATAAATTTGTGATGAAAATTTACCTTAATCTTTGTGGAATTCTGATGCTTGATATATGATTGTTGATAATCTTGGCTTTAATCTGAATTTGTTGTAATTTTTGATGAGCTTTGATAAAGATTGAAGATGAAGAAGAAAATGGAAACCGTATGGAGAAAGAGAGAGTAGATGGCTTGTGTTTGGTGATGAACATATAACCTTATTTTTGGGTATATATATATATATATATATATATATATATATATATATATATATATATATATATATATATATATATATATATATATATATATATATATATATATATATATATATATATATATATATATCCTTAAAAATTCTCATTTTGAGCAATAAACTTTTGTTTATATCTTTCCTTTAATATTTGAACTTTATAATAACTCATAATATATAATTTAACTTAATTATATATTTCTCATTACTTTTAAATAAATTACATAACGGTTCAAGTTCTAATATTTTATTTGTGTGCCATAATTATAATTCGTATCAAATATGTTGCTATAATTTATAATATTTAATTTAATTAAATAATTTCATTACTTAATTAAATTATAATACAAATAATGTAATTAAAATTACATTATTAAGTCAACTCGATAAATAAAAATTCAGTTACAAGCTAGGTTGTTACAGAATGGGCTCCACCACGCACAAACTTCGTCCTCGAAGTTAGCTATGTTCGAACAGACTTGGATAGGTAGCTTTCATGACATCTCTTGATTCCCAAGACTGATGCGAACCTTTGTGGTGTTTCCACTGGACGAGCACCATCTGTATCTCTTTATTTCTAAGCTTCTTGGTCTTTGAATCCAGAATACATTCTGGTTCTTCAACCACACTAAGCTTCTCATCAATTTGGAAGTTAACGTGTGGTATTTTAATTTCTCTTTCGTCAGCTAAGCTCTTTCTCAGATGACTGACATGGAATACAGGATGTATTCCCGATAGATCCGCTGGCAGTTCAAGACGATAAGATTGATTTCCTATCTTTTCGACAATCTTGAACGGACCAATGAATCTTGGAGCTAGCTTGTTTCTTTTAATGAACCGCACCACATTCTTCATTGGAGATACTTTCAGCATCACCCAATCGTTAACCGCAAAACTGATTGATCGATGACGATTGTCGTAATATGACTTCTGCCTGCTTTGAGCTTCAAGAATGTTTCTTCTGACCAGTTGAATCTTCTCATGTGTCAACTGTAGAAGGGCAGGTCCTGCTATTAGCGATTCACCTGTTTCGCGCCAACAGGTGGGAGTTCTGCACTTTCTTCCATATAAAGCTTCAAAAGGAGCCATCTTGATTGTAGAATGATAACTATTGTTGTAAGAGAATTCGACCAACGACAAGTGGTCATCCCAGTTACCACCTAGATCAAGAACGCAGGCACGAAGCATATCCTCCAGAGTTAGGATAGTACGCTCACTCTGGCCATCTGCATTAGGATGATAAGCAGTACTCATAGAGATCCGAGTACCCATCCTATCTTGTAGTGCTTGCCAGAATCTGGATGTGAAACGACTATCACGATCAGAAACGATAGATTTTGGCACACCGTGACGTGAAATAATTTCAGTGATGTATATTTGTGCTAATCTATAGAGAGAATATGTCTCTTTCATCGGTATAAAGTGAGCTGACTTCGTTAATCGATCCACGACTACCCAGATGGAGTCGTGCTGTCTCTTGGGTTTCGGCAGTTTCGTGACGAAGTCCATTGTTATATGCTCCCACTTCCACTCGGGAACTGGTAGTGGTTGCATATCCCCGACGGGTTTCTGGTGTTCTGCCTTTACCATCTGACATACTCTGCAGCTTTCAACATATTTACCGATGTCTTTCTTCATTCCTGGCCACCAATAGTCAGCTTTCAAATCGAAGTACATCTTTGAGCTACCAGGATGAACAGATAATTTGGACTGATGGGCTTCTGATAGAAGAGTACTGCGAATAGAACCATATTTAGGAATCCAGATTCGGTTTCCCTGGAGACAGTGAACTCCCAAATGGTTCAGAGTTAGAAATTGTAACTGCCCTTTAAGATTTTCAGAATCAATATTCTCTTCTTTCAGTGCTTCAGCTTGAGCAACTCGGATGTCTTCTATAAGATCAGAAGAGAATATAACCGGAGTTAGGGCATAGCAGCACTTTTCTGGATAAACTTTTCTACTCAAAGCATCCGCGACAACATTAGCTTTGCCGGGATGATATAGGATCTCGCAATCATAGTCCTTAATAAGCTCCAAGGACCGTCGCTGTTTCATATTCAGATCCTTCTGAGTGAAAAGATGTTTGAGACTTTTATGACCGGTGTAAAGCTGACACCGAGTCCCATAGAGATAGTGACGCCAGATTTTCAAAGCAAAGGTAACGACAGCCAACTCAAGATCATGAGTTGGTGCACTTTTCTCGTAGTCTTTCAATTGCCTTGAAGCATAGGCAATGACTTTTCCCCTTTGCATTAGAACACATCCTAGGCCAGTACCAGAAGCGTCGCTGTAAATGACAAAATCATCATTGCCTTCTGGTAAGGCTAGAACCGGCGCTTGAATGAGCTTTTGCTTTAGAATTTTGAATGCCTCTTGCTGTTTATCAGCCCATACGAAAGGAGTATTCTTTCGTGTTAACATTGTAAGTGGCACAGCAATCTTCGAGAAGTCCTTTATGAATCGCCGATAATAACCGGCCAATCCAAGGAAACTTCTTATTTCGGAGGCATTGCGAGGTGTTTGCCATTTCTGAACAGCCTCAACTTTAGAAGGATCAACGGAAATCCCTTCGCCAGAAACAACATGGCCAAGGAACTGAATCTATAAGAATCAAAGTAGAAATTCAAGTTCTGATGTAAATTAAAGAATACTTAGGAAATAGCTCAAGACATATATATAATAGAAATTATACCTGTCTGAGCCAAAATTCGCACTTAGAAAACTTTGCGTAGAGTCTTTCTTTTCTCAATAACTCTAGCAATTGCCGCAGATGAATAAAATGATCAGCCTCCGTTTTGGAGTAAATCAGAATATCGTCTATGAATACAATAACTGATTTATCCAACATAGGTCTGCACACGCGATTCATGAGATCCATGAACGCCACTGGTGCATTTGCCAAACCAAACGGCATCACGAGAAATTCGTAATGACCGTATCTTGTTCGGAAGGCTGTCTTTGGAACATCCTCATCTTTAACTTTCAACTGATGATATCCAGAACGAAGATCTATTTTCGAGAAATAGCTGGCTCCTTGTAGCTGATCAAACAGATCATCGATCCTGGGTAGAGGATATTTATTCTTTATGGTAACCTTGTTCAACTCGCGGTAGTTGATGCACATACGGAAGGTTCCGTCTTTCTTTTTAACAAATAGAACAGGTGCACCCCACGGAGAAGAACTCGGTCGGATAAACCCCTTCTCTAACAGCTCTTGCAGTTGCTTTGACATTTCCTGCATTTCTGCAGGTGCAAGTCTGTAAGGAGCTTTTGCAATAGGAGCCGCACCAGGAACCAAGTCAATACTGAACTCGACTTGACGTTCCGGTGGCACTCCGGAAATGTCATCAGGAAAAACGTCTGGGAACTCGCAGACAATAGGAATATCGGACAGAGATCTCTTTCCAGAGCTGGACTCAGATAGAGCATAACAAAGATAGGAGTCGTGACCTCTAGACAAGTATTTATGAGCTTTTTCTATAGATATGAAGCAATGATCACCTTTTCTTTTCTCTCCTTTAATCTCCTATACCCGACCGTCTGAAGACTTGATTCTGATGATTCGCCGGTTGCAGATAATTGTAGCCTCGTTGTTCATTAACCAATCCATGCCGATGATGACGTCAAATTCTTTTAACGGAATAGGAATGAGGTCGAGATTGAATACAATGTTGCCAATAAGTAGTGTGCAATTACGGTAAACAGAATCAGCCATAACGAAATTGTTACTGGCTGTCTCAATGTCTAATATCACGGAAAGCTTTGATGGAGCTTTATGTAATCTTTGTGCAAAAGATGTTGATATGAAAGAACGACTCGCGCCGGAATCAAATAATACTCGGGCAGGAATGGAGTTAAGCAAGAACATACCGGTAACTACGTCAGGTGTTTCTTTTGCTTCCTCGGCTGTTATTTGGAAAGCTCGAGTCTTTGCAGTCGGCGTTGCAGCAGAACTCTTAACTGTAGACCCTCCAGCTGATGACTGAGACTGATAACGCGACCCGCTACGACACTGATACATAAAGTGTCCCCTTTTTCCACATTTTGCGCATCCACGTCTCTGCTGTGGACATTCTTCACTACTGTGACCGATCATATTACACGCAAAGCAAGTAACATCATCTGGATTGCACAGTCCCTGTGTGATCTTCTGCATTGCTTGCAGAATCATGGTTCGTTCGTGAGGGAGTAAACTTGTGCTTTCTGCTGTGAACTATGCTGATGGGATTGCTGAGATTGCGACTTATTTGGCTTGAAAAATCTGCCAAATCTTTGTTTCTTTGGAGGAGACGGATTCATTGGGTTAGTCGTTGGAGCGTATAGCTGATCGCCGTACTCTAGATATCCTCTCTCAATCTGTGTGGCTGCTTCTACCATTTCCAAATAACTCTTATATTTGATAGCGCTCATCGGATGTCTGTATCTAGGATTGAGTCCTACACGGAATCTATTCATCTTTCTTTCTTCGGTAGCTACCTGGTATGAGGAGTAATCGCATAGTCGTGAAAACTCGTGTTCGTATTCGTCAACTGTCTTCGTTCCCTGAGTCAGCTGCATCAGTTGTACTTCCATCTTATCTTGTTGGTCGATCGGGCAGTACTTCGCATTGAACATATCAAGAAACTGGTTCCACTCTAGAGTCTGAATTATTTCTTCACCATAGATACTCCTCTGAGTTTTCCACCAGGCACGGGCAGCTCCCACAAATAACGCGGACGCATAACTCACTTTCTTGGAGTCTAAACAATCAGAAATCCTGAAGATTTCTTCAGTGTGACTAATCCAATCCATCGCCTGAATCGGATTAACTGTTCCTTCAAAATTCAAAGCACCGCTAGCTTTGAAATCTTTAAACTTGCAGCCTTTTGGCTGAGCAATTTGGGTTTCGGGATTTGAGTTAGCAGAATCAGATTCATTAATCTGGACTTGCTTTTCTTTTCTTTTATTCTTTTTATCTTCACGTCTTTTAGCTTCGGCCTCATCTCTGGCCTGAAACTGTTCTTGCATTATTTTGTTCTGTTGTTCTGAGTGTTGGGCTAGAAGTTGTTGCATCATTTCAAACATTTGTTGTGGGTTCATGTTGCTGGGAATATCACCTGATCCTGATCCTGACATCTTCTACTGAAAATTAAAAGCATGTAACTATCAGTTTATAGACTTAGATCTATGTACCCTTTTTCCCATCCTAATAGTCTGTACATCCTATCTCAGTTCAATCCACCTAAATAATTGATACATATGTATTGCTTCAGTTTGAGACCAAGTATACTCACGTAATACTTGATTCACTCAAACTAGTGCTCTGATAGCATCCTGTGAAGACCTCCCCTTCCGGGTCAGTCCTCAGAGTCTAGGTCCCACAAATTACAACACAATATCAATCATACTAAGATAGGGTAATTAAATTGCGGAATAATAAAATTACATGTACATTACAGATTAGAATTTAAGTTTACATATTTCAAAATAAAGTTATAAAAGGGTAGCATCTAATCTAGTCATAACATCATACGTCACATCAAGTCTACCCTGAACCACCACATTGCTGTCTCCCAATCAGTACCAGAAAGTTTGTTGAGTAGTGGTCTAAGAAAACTTCAAAACTTGGATCTTGAATGACCTAAGTACTAGGTCCTGCAGGTGACTTTCCTTTGTTTTTACCTGTAAAATTATGATGCAGCAACTGTAAGCAATGCTTAGTGAGTTTATAGATTTTCAATATCAACATGCGTGTCAAGCGGGTCATTAATTCAGCGTGATATGTCTTGGCTGCCGCTACAGCCTTCATGATTGAGATATAGAATCATAGAATTGGATGATGTTCAGGCCACACTCATGCTTTAATCGTGGGGATCAGCCACATACTGGGCTAGCTACCAGTAAGTCAATATGGCGGAACATCGGAGGTCATTACCAAGTTCATAAGAACCGGTGAAAAAGCCAGGTCTAGAAAAATAGACCATCAAGGCTAGTCAAGCTGAATAAATCTATCAAGTGTCTGATCAAATAATGAAAGCTTAAGTCACAGAAGTTATGATAGCAATGAATCATAAGGAATATCTGAAGAAGTCTTAAATGCAGTATGAAATGATAATCAAATAGCTATCATGATCCACTGGGCAACACCCAACCATGGTGTGCACAGGTCTCAATTCAGCTGATAAATGAATGTCAATAAATCTACATCAACAATATATCTCAATCGGAATTTATGCATGTTCAATCTGAATATCTATAACTCACTGGTCTGGGGTCTTTATCAAGCGGATTTATAATCCACCACCTGAGTTATCTTCAGGATTTTATCTTTAAACGGAGCTCTGGCTTTTCTTTTCAAATCTTTGACCCACTGTCAATCTCTCTTTAAATCTATGTTCAGAATTTAACTGAACCTGCCCATAATTTATCATTTGCAAGAACGTTAGCTTTTATATTTTAATTGATCTGATTCTGATAACTCATAAACATTTATGTCCTTTTTCATGGACATGTGTGACTTTTGTTATATTTATATCATAATATCTCCTTTTAAAATATTAACTAAATATTTATTGATTTTAATCTTTATAAATCATAATTTTTGTTTTGATATTTATTTTTATAAAAATGATCACTATTTATGTGTATAATTCAAGTTTGGTACCTATACATATATATATATATATATATATATATATATATATATATATATATATATATATATATATATATATATATATATATATATATATATATATATATATATATATATATATATATATATATATGTATATATATATATATATATATATATATATATATATATATATATATGTATACATGTATA
>JAANYP010003059.1:0-15833 GCA_020465985.1 Centrapalus pauciflorus
TGGCTGTTTTAAGCGAAAAGGAGAAGGCCAAGAAGGTCTTGGACCTTCGGCCAAGACTCAAAAAAAAACAAAAGTGTGTGTGAGTTTGATCATTAAAAAGCAAAAAAATCAACCCTTTAAACTTCTTGTGTTGTTGCTGTAATTAAACAAAAACAGAAAGAAAGACAATTGCAATGGGTGTTGTGTGTGTTGCATGACTACCGAAACAACTCGAATAGTACCGAAACCATTATGGTTTCGGTAACACCCTGAAACCATCACCGAAACATACATAAACATTAGAGGTCTCGGTGATATTGAAACCATATACTCAATACCGAAACCCACAAAGGGGGTACCGAAACCATAAACTCATTACTGAAACCCCATCAAAACTACCGAGACCATATATGTAATACCGAAACTAGCCAAGAACACCTCAACCTACCGAAACCTCAAGAGGTTTCGGTAATACTGAAACAACCACAGTACCGAGATTATTTATATATAGTACAGAAACCTTTATGATAGTACCGAAACCATTGAAGGTTTCGGTAATCCGTAATACCGAACCAAAGCAAAACAGCAACAAAATTCCCTTAATTAACTCAACTATCCAGCAACCTTTCCTATCTTTATATGTGTGTGTGTCGATATATATATATATACAGAAAACAGAACACAGTAACCTACTTACTCTTTTAATGTTAATAAAATATGTATGTGCAGTCTATTTTTTTTTTTTACCGAAACAGTCCAGCAATGCAACAGTCCTACACCTTTTACTTTACATAAATGAGGTATGTGCGTGCAATGTGTGCTAAAACAGGAAAGCAGCAATGTGTATGTGTGCAGAAATGTGTGTGCAGTGTGTGCACACTATGTGTGCAGAAATTATACAGCTATGTATGTGTGCATCGATATATATATATAATCAGAAACGAAAACCATTTACTCTTTCATTTTTCATAAAGTAAGTGTGTGTGTACGGTGCATAGGGTGTGCAGAAAAGGAGAACAACAACAACTCCCAAAATGTGTGTAGCTTTATATATATAATCATATAGCAACCTATTTCTTTTCCTTAAAAACCAAAAGCAACCAACAACATTGTTTCTTATAACTAATATGCATATATATATGTATCTGGGATATGTGTGTAATCTGGACATTAGTAAGCCACGTTAACTCAATTCAAAATAGAAAATTATGTTTAAAAAAAAATACAAAACTCATAATTCATAGCACTTAAATAATATTCAAATATATGATCAATGAGATAATTTGACATAAGTATATGATAATTGGATTATAAAATCCAATTGAAAGCATATTATGTTCTTATTTTATAAAATATAGGATCATGATCAAGCATACAAATATGGGGACATTTAATCATCAAATAAGTTCATTAAATGCTTTTACATGTTTTAATGTAGATTCAAAATGAGCAAACGAAAGCCCATAAAGACTTAATAAAGTCACACATGTCCATGAAAAATGACAAAAATGCTTATAAGTCATTTAAATCATGTTCATAATTCATATATGGCAATTATAATCATTGAACCTTGAATGAAATATTCTAATTAGATTGATGACCATATTCATCTCAATATAATCAAGATATGAGACTTTGAGATTAAAGACCAACGAACGAACACTGAATTTATTATTCAAATAATTCAAAGGCTAATAAATATCAGAAATGATATGATTAACAGATTGAGCAACAAGAGAAGCTAAAAGACATTTAAAGAGCATCAGTGAAGGTTATAGCAAAGTGGCAAGCATCTGTAAGTCTGATATAAATAAGTCAGATAGTGGTTCTAATCCACCACAGATTGTGAGCAACAGAGCCAGAGCCAGAAAGTAAAAGTGCAAAATAACCAGTAACTGTGAGTTGTAGATTTCAATTTATCTGCATATTATGTGAATTGAGACTTTTGTTGCTTTATTCTGATTTATTTGACATTCTGATCTTGAGCTTATTGATATATTGTCATAGTATATTTACTATGATTTGTTGAGCTGAGTAATTCTTCCTTTAGATTCGATTCTTTGATGTGTCATTTGATTGTTAAGCTTAACACCAACACTATTGCTCAGTGTTGGGATAATGTTAGGCTTATGATGTGCTGATTTACGTGATGAAAGCACAGAGGGTAGCTAGAGCTGAGCATTCCGATGATATCCATATAGAGCTTTTACTGGTAGCTAGCCCAGTACGTGGCTGATCCCCACTAATGATGCGTGTGTATGGATTTGTCATCATCCGAGCATTCCTTATGAAATTGTCTAAAAGTCTCAAGAGCAACAACAGTTTTATAACTGGGAGCTGAGCAAAGTCGCGCATCAAAAGAGCATTAATTGGCCAATGACCCTTCGAGATTGAGCTTTGCATGAGCCTAGTGCAGTGCATATAGAGCTGAGCCGTGCATGAGCCGAGTGCAGTGCATGTGCTTCCGCGTTCATAATTGCATGTTAAATGTGAAATTCTACATTCTCACTAAGCAAATAAGCTTACCCCGTTGTTGCATTATTTTTCAGGTAAAGGCAAAGGATTGGCTGGACCTAGTTCATAGGTCAAGACTTTGAAAGAGCTTGAAGTGCATTAGAACCTGTTCCAATACCTTGGTATTTGAGTAAAGATAGAGCTTTGGGGTTTGGGGCTAGTTTACATTTTGTGCTTTGATGTAATATTCTAGAAGTCTGCCCCTATTACTTAAAAATTATCTCTGATTGTAATTAACTTTTATTCCGCAACTCTTAATTTTATCTTAGTTTCCTGATTGATATTGCGTTGCTACTGGGCCTTGACTTGAGACCTTTGAGAAATCAGAGGGTCTCACATCTCGTCATCATCGTCCACTTCCATTGAGTTTTGTTTGGTGTTCTGATTATGGACCACATTGTTGTCAATGTAGGTTTGGATCATAATAAACCAGAGAAAATAGTTCCAGAGGAGAACTTAGAACCGGATTCAGACAAGCAAATAAAATTAGAAAAGTTGAAAACTACTTACATGCTTTGTATATTCTTTTTATGATTATGGTGTTCAGGATTGACTAACTTTCTTTTCTTTTTTTATTTTCATCATGACCGGCCCAAAGTGTGGCTAGTTTTGATTCCATGGATCCTCTAAGAGCTGATTTTCCAACAGAACTAAATTGTCCTCTTTGTAAGACGATTTTCAAGGCGGCTGTGATGACACAATGCTGCCATCGTAGTGTTTGTGAAAAATGTAAGACCCTTGCTCCATAATGTTAATATAAAATCTGTGTGTAGTAATAGAGGATCTCTCTTTCTCTCACACACTGGAGATGCAGATAAATATGAACTAAGAAAATTAAATATTAACAACCTATAAGGGGTTAATAGTTGTGTTACACAAGTTGAACTTGCAACCCAATTTAAATACGGAAGAGATAGGGAGATACAACACCATGAATCAAAAAGATAAGGAGATGCACCCGCTGGACGGCAGGGGTGGCGCTATAAAGGTGCAAGTAACAGCGGCAGCTGGTTGCTGTAGTGACTATAGTAGAATGGAAGAAAGAGCGATGGGGGTTGCAGGAAAGTAGGTAGGAGCGAAGTAGGTTTGATAGCTGTATGAAGGCTCTTTTAGTCTGTTATCATATAATCAGATCTGGGAAATTATTGTGAGGTAGTCACACCAATTTATATACAGTGCGAGGCTACGAAAAAGAAAATCATTTGTAATTAAGGTAAGTAAATCAAATCACGAAACCCTAAATCATATATATACTACATATATTAAACAAAGAGTAAGTAAATTTCTGATCATACGGACTCAATGATTTTTTATCCTCAAGTGGCACACATCAGACATTCATGCACTTGGGGCGTAAAAACGAATTGAAGTTGTGGTTTCTCTTTAATAGAACGTATGAGCTAGGTTGTTTGAAGGATATAATATGATATCTGATGATGTGTTATGTGGATGGCAGGCATTCGTGCAGTGCTTGTAGTGAAGGGAAGTTGTCCTTGGTGTTCTAGCAAGTGCAGAGTAGAGGACTTGCTACCAAACATATGTCTAAGACAAAGAATCAAGCAAATTCTCCAATATCATATTTTTGTCACCTCTGAAGGAAAAGATATGAAAAAATATGCTCCAGGTGATAATTATCATCATTAACTCTTGTTTATTCGAACCGAAATACGTAACAAATTTGCATTGATATATATATTTGACAATATTTCAATCAATGCAGATGGAGAATCCGGTATTCAGGGGAAAGATGTTTCTTCTGCTGTCCCCGTCACTAAAAGGAATAAGGACTTGTCTGATTCTACATCAGTGACGAATAAAGGATTTGATCAACACATGGGAGAATCCACATTCAACAAGAATATTTATTTCATGGAGGGTTCTGGATCCCATGACTCAAATGCTATAGTGTTAAGTATCTTATAGCCATGGCCAAGTTGAAAAGTTGGAAGACTTTGTGGCTTCCAACAAACAGAAGGGACTAATAGCAGAAGCCTGTGACTGGGAATATTCAGTCTCATCATATGATGAGGAAGATAACAACTGTCTAGTGGCAAATGATGATGTTCCTTTTACAAGCAGCTTCAAACAAGATCTAGCTAAAGCTTAATCTCTAAGCTCTTTGGACAACTGGAATCTTACAATGATGTATAAGGTACAAAATTTTAAAGATTACAGTGCTGAAGAGAAAGAGAAATTGTTCAACTATCTGTTTGTTGATCTCTACTGCTGTTGAAAAGCAAGATGCTTTAAATTATGAAATCTTAAAATTGAAAAATGATATTGAACTCCAAACTAATGAACTTGACAATTTTCATATGTTGAAAACTGAGCTTGATGAGGTAAAACATATGAACACCATTTTATTAGAAGAGAAAAGAGAAATAGACTTAAAGCATTCTAAACTCGAAAAGATTGTTGACTCTTGGTGATATTCTGCTAAGAGAGTAAACCAATGCATAAGCTCAAATTCAAGCATATCTTGGAGGAGATCTTGACACAACAACTACTATTGTTGAAATTAAAAATTTGGAAACAGATTTGTTCACCCTTGGTGAACTGCCAAATACATTTATACAAAATGTAAATGTCAAATTGGTTTCAAGAGATAGTTTTGTCAGGCCTCGAAACACTGACAGTTCATGTGTTCTTCACCAAACTACATTGTTGTGTGCTCAACTGCTCCAGATGAACAAATTGGTGGAAAAGTGTCAAACCTGTAGTCAGGACTACTAAGCCACTTAATAAGACAGATTCTTAAATCAAGACTGATGGTAAGAAACCTATACTGCCATTTAATGTTGAATTCTTTGAAAATAAGTTCTCAAAAAGAAAACAACATACATCTAGCAGGGGTAAGTCTCATGTTGAAAGTAATGCTACTGTGGTTTCAAATAAGACTTCAAATCATAGTCGTAAGTTGGTTATATATGAAAGTAAGTCTCTTATTAAAACCAAACAAAATGGTTTTTGCAACTGCCAGTGTGCAAGAATCATCACATCTCAGTAAAGGCAAAGGCAAAGCCCATGCCAAACATGAGAAGTTTGGAAATAAGTTTTCCAAGAAACAGGAATAACAAAAGATTATAAAATTGCCAATCTTTGATTTATGTCATCCTAAAAAGAGAATGGAAGTCTCCAAGGACGATGTCTCTAAAGACAAAGGCAACACTGTTCATACACAGCGTAGAGATGGTCCATTCACAAACGTTGTTGGTCTTTATAGAACAATTCAACCTGTTGCGAAATCTATTATAAAGACTAATAGAGAAAATCCAGAATGTGAATTAGAGAGTTCTTCAAAAAGATCTAAAAAGAGAAAATTCTATAGGTATGGAAGAAAAACTCATATGGCTAAAGATTGTCCTGACACGAAGGACATAAGGCCTATTGAGAGTGTTAAATCTAATACTGCTAAATCAAACAATGTTCGAAATAACACTGCAACCAAGGAAAGTGTCAATTGTGACACAATCCATATAGAAAACTTAAATTTTGATCTTAGTGGTCTATCAACAAATGTTGATGAGGAAAGAGAACTCATCCTTGTGATGAGTTCCCCTAAGAACTAATGTTTCTATGTTACTCTGCAGGTTAAGCAACCAAACTAGGATTGGTACTTGGACAGTGGCTGTTCTGGCGACATGACAGGTTGCAAGGATACGTTGAGTGACCTCAAGCCTGAACAAGGCCCAAAGGTCATCTTTGGTGACAATGTCCAAGGATCCATAGGGGATATGGCACTATCCGTGCAGGTGCTGTAATTTTCAACAAAGTAGCTTGTGTGTCTGGGCTGAAACACAATCTTGTTAGCATAAGTCAACTATATGATGTTGGCTACAAGGTTAACTTTGATGAGCACCTTGGATACATATTGGATTCTCAGGGCTAAGTTGAGCTGTGTGCACTAAAGGCTATCACACCTGAATTTCAAGAACATCAACAAACTCTATAAGAAAGAGTTAGTGACAGGTTTGCCTTCTATAACCGTTGTTAAGAATACTATGCACAGTCTGTGAGAAAGGTAAACAAAAAAGAGATCTTTAACATTCAAGCACAATTTCTCTGTTGATTCATCTCCCTTCTTTATCCACATGGACTTGTTTGGACCATTCAATGTCACAAGTCTAGGAGGAAGAAGATACACTTTAGTAATTGTTGATGAGTTCTCCAGGTACACATGGATGATCTTCGTAAAGTCCAAAGGAGAGGTTGCTAGAGAAATTATTTGGATTATTAAAAAGATGGAGGTTCTGAATTCTACCCAAGTCTAGCAACTCAGGAGTGATCATGGTACTAAATTCAAAAACAGTACTCTTGAGGACTTCTGTGAAGAAAGAGGGATTTCTCAAAAAAAAAATTAGATGTAAGAACTCCTCAACAGAATGGAGTTGCTGAAAGGAGAAATAAGACTCTTATAGAAGCTTCAAGAACCATGTTGTGTGCATCATGTCTCCCTTCATCATTTTGGGCTGAAGCTATCAACACTGCGTGCTTAACTCAAAACAGATCCTAAGTGGTGAAAAGGTTCAATAAAACTCCTTATGAATTACTCAAAGGGAGAAATCCTATTATAAGCTATTTCCATGTGTTTGGATGACCTTGCTTCAATCTAAATCAAAGGGATCAGCTGGCTGAATTTGAACCCAAAGCCGATGAAGGAATATGTGCGGGATACTCAACAATTTCCAAAGCCTACAGAGTATACAACCTCAAAAGAAAGATGGTTGATGAAACCATCAATGTCACCTTTGTAGAGTCTGCAAATTCTTCACTCAAAGGTGAACTTGAATCAGTCTCAGAAGACTTCAGCTTTGATGACCTTCTACACTTTAATGTTGAAGATGAAGACTCAAAAGCTTTCACATCATCTAGAGTGGAACCTTATACTCATAGTGTACATGATGATGACTATATTAGTTCACCATGTGTGAATAAGTGCACTGATATAGTTGATGTACCATGTCCATAACCAATCAATGTTGAATTCCCTGAATCTTCTATTGACATGTTCAACACCAATGATACTCCATCAACAGATGAACAAACACAAGATGTCAGTTTGTCTGACAATCAGGAAAGTTTTTTCACAAGACCTGTTGTTAATGAAACTGACATTCAAGATACATAGGAATCATCACTAAAACATAATCCTAAGTGGATCAGGTGTCACCCTAATGAGCAGATAGTAGGTGACACCAATAAAGGTGTGCATACAATGAGGGATAGTCTTGGAAACTTTTGTATGTTTTCAAGTTTTGTATCCCAGATGGAGCCAAAGAAGATTGATGAAGTTTTGAAGGATGCCAATTGGATCGCTGCCATGCAGGAAGAACTCAATCAGTTTGAGAGAAACAATATATGGAAACTAGTCCCCATGCCTAAAGGAAAAACCATAATTGGAACCAAGTGGGTATTCTTAAACAAGATGGATGAGTAAGGTCGTGGCATTAAAAATAAAGCAAGACTGGTTGCTCAAGGCTATAGACAAGAAGAAGGGATTGATTATGATGAAGCATTTGCTTTTTTGGCTAGGCTGGAAGCAATTCGTTTGTTTCTTGCATATGCTGCTCACAAGAGCATGAAAGTATTCTAAATGGATGTAAATAGTGCAATTCTGAATGGCAAGCTGCAAGAGGAAGTATATGTTAAGTAGCCCCCATGTTTTATGGATGAACAACATCCAGGTTTTTTTTATATGTTGGACAATGCCCTATGTCATCTCAAACAAGCCCCTAGAGCCTGGTATGACACTCATACTGACTTTCTTATGAGCAATGGATATTCCAGAGGTTAAGTGGATACTACATTGTTCACAAAGAAGGTGATATCTGTCATTATGCTTGTTCAAATCTATGTGGATGATACTATATTTGGTTCTACTAATGAATAACACATTCTTTTTAGGATTACAAAGTTAAACAAAATTCAAATGGAATTTTTGTAAATAAAAAAAATTATACTCTAGATCTTTTGAAAAAGTTTAAATTTGATCAGTGTTCTCGCATCAAAACCCCAATAGCAACCAATGTTAGTTTGGATGCTGATACCTGTGGCAAGCCTGTTTCAGTAACAGTTTTCAGAGGTATGATTGGGAGCTTGTTATATCTAACAGCTAGTAGACCAGATATAATGTTTGCAACCTGTTTATGTCCTAGATTTCAAGCTGATCCAAAAGAATAACATCTTGCTGCTGTAAAAAGAATCTTCAGGTACCCTAAGGGTACCACATGTTTGGGTCTTTGGTATCCCAAAGACTCAGGCTTTGATTTAATTGAATATAGAGATTCAGATTTTGCAGGTTGTAGGCTTGATAGAAAAAGTACAACAGGTGGGTGTCAACTACTTAAAGGCAAGTTGATTAGTTGGAGCAATAAGAAGCAGAACTCTGTGTCCACTTCTACTAGTGAAGCTGAGTACATTGCTACTGCAAGCTGTTATGGACAAATTCTTTGGATGCAACATCAACTTGAGGACTATGGATTGGTGTATAATAAAATTCATATACTATGTGATAATACTAGTGCTATAGCCATATCCAACAACCCTGTCTTCCCCTCTAGAACAAAGAATATAGAGGTCAGACATCACTTCATAAGGGATCACATCCAGAAAGGTAATGTTGAAGTATCTTTTGTTCCTACAGAAGATCAGCTTGCAGATATTTTTACCAGACATATTGATGAAAACAGGTTTAACACCCTTATTTGTAAGCTGGGAATGTTAAATATAAGTGACTAAGTGTCCTTAATGTTCAATAGTTATATGTGAAAACCTGTCCATTTGTTAAAAACAGCTTTGATGCAGAACAGGTTTCACTGGCTCTGCACTTAGTCGTTTCTTAGAAATTAGAACAGGTTTGACATCTAACAGGTTTCAAAACAAAGTATTTTCAACCAAACCTGTCATAGTGTCCAAACGCTGCTCACTCAGTAATTTCTGTCAAAACTGTAATTCTTGTAACCTGTTCTACTTAAGAACATGTTTCAAAATAAAAACTGCTCAAATATTACAAATCAGCTTTCATCCACATGGATTACACTGAACAACTTTGATGACACTAGATCCCACAGGTTTGGACAATATTCTTGAATATCAGCTTTTAATTAACATTTATTCACACTTACGTTATGTTAATTTTGTATTAATTTAACTTAATTACCTGCAGATAATGTTTTGTTACGTGTTTAAGAGATAAGCTAAGGGGTCAAATTGGTATGACACATGTGCTGACGTTTCAATCGTTCCGTTCCACTAGTCATACCCATTTCAAATCAACCGCCATTTTATCTCTCCCACTCTCTCACATTTAAATCTTATAAATACCTAACGTTACTATTTCATCTTCCCCTTCACTATTGCGACCCTATACCTCCATACTTCCTGAAAATCTTTAACCACTCTCAAAAGACTAAGTGTCTGCTCTCATTCATCTTCTACCACCACTCAAATGGCTTTCTCAACTCCCCTTATACCAGTATTCTTGGGTGATGATGTTCTTAAGCACCCATCAGTTACTACCACTTTCACCATAAAACCTACCAACTACGTAGCCAATCTGACAATACCCAAAAACTATGTTGGTAAAGCTTATGAACCAATGGTGGAGTTCATCAAGGCACGTCCACTGCTTTATGCCATGACTGCTACCTCTGGTGTAATGTATCAGGAAATGGTGTACGAATTTTTGTACACATGCTCGTATGACTCTGTTGCTAAGGTTATCCGAGGAACCATTCTCAACAACACCAAGGTTGTTGAGATTTTTGTTGATCTCATTCAAGAGGGACTTCATCTTTCTTTTGAACGACAAACTAACCTACTTCTATTCATAATCTACCCATTTGCCTCAATAGAGGACTTCAGAACTTACCTTTACCACCTAAATCCAAACTTGCATTCAGCGGGAGTCGAACCCGCAACCTCTCACTTGAATATCACCACTCTTACCAAATGGGCTAAACCACATTGGTAAGAAGTACTTCATCTGCCCATGGTTGAAAAATATGACAAGCCACTAGCTGACAACCAGAAAATGGGTAACCTACTACGTTGTTGCAGTGTATCTGCACCAAGGGTTGGAGCCACATTATTCAGAAAGGAACTGGCCCCAACCTACAGTTTTCTTTTTCCCTCAGTAGTAAAGAGTCTAAGCTGCAAGGTTGGCTCATTTGATCAGCTTAGCAGAGATGAGGTTCAAGTGACTCTGCAATTTGTTGATGAAACTACTTTGAACATGGCCAAATTGATCTTTGGCAATCTGAGAGCCTTTGTTGAACAAGATCAACGATCCCATCTGTCAGGTATTCCAGGTTTCTTAGTCTCATCTTCAGGCATGTATGTGGTGACTCCCTGTACGACTCACAGTCGCTTCTCAAATCCATGGTGTTTCTTGTTATTGGAAACAAAGTCTTTCATGCCCCAGCAACTGCTGAAGAGTCTCCTCTCACAACACCAATGAGCAGGCTGCTTGGTTTGGTGGAAGGGCCTTCTACAACGGAGGTGGATCCAACTTCTGCTCCCACTGGAAAATCCAAATCTCTAGGTAAAAGGGCAAAACGTGCCCTGAAGCCTAGTGAAGCAAGGCCTGTCACCAAGAAGGCCAGGAAGACAAAGTCTACTCCCTCAGTCTCTGTTCCTGTGAAGGAGCAGCCTGTTCACCCAAGTTCATCTGTAGAACCTATGACCTTTGTGGCCATTGGCTCTGTGCCACCTGAGACCAGGGAACAACTTTCACCAACTGCTCTCAGCCTAGTCTCCTCACTAGTTAACACAAGACCCTGCCACTTCCCCCTCCTTATCATCCAGGCTAAGGAAGAAATCCTTGGCTAAAAAAGAACAAAGATCCTGCTTATCCAACAAAGCCTCTCTGGTTCCTCCCAACAGGAGCTACTTGAAAAAGAGGCCACCCATGCTGCATCCTCTCCACCTTTCTTGGAGAGTGTTGCACCATTTATGTAGCCTGCCTCACTCCAACAAGAGTCTACCCAGAGTGAGCCTGAACCCTCTGGTTCCTCCCAACAGGACCAATTGTACATATGGAGACTACCACATCAACTGTCCCTCCGTCCCAACAGGGTGAGGATATTGAAAGCCAGGAGTTCTCTCCACTCCATACTGTGTCCACACTGTCCCCCTCTCATATTTCTCCAACACTTTCTGAGTCTGCACAAGGTGTCGAAACAGTTGGTTTTAGCCCACCAATGGATGAGCCTTCATCTTCTGCTCCTCATGATGCAACTGGTCCATCCCCATCAGTTGCTGAAGGACCAAATCTCCATCCTGATGAACCACAGGGTACAGACCAACCCTTTGGTGAAGGCTTTCCCCATCTATAAATTTCATCACCAGTTTTCACCCCTGATGATGTTGAAATGCATCTCTTGTCACTCCATGAAGAGGTTCATCTAGAACAAAGCACCACTAAGGTTCCTGCCCATGTATTTGATGAAGGAATCACAATCCTAGTGATTCTTCAGAAGTCAACCACTTCAATCACCCCACCTCTAAGTTGGGTCACTTGTCCTTTACACAAGCTATGGAACTTCTATCCACTGTGCCCCTACCATCAGCAAGTGAACCTACTTCACCTCCATATTTACCTTCATCGCCATCTACTCAATCCAAACAATCCACGCACACTACTCCATTACCTATGGATTTGTCCTTGAAAGAACAGCTTCATGTGCTGTCAAACAAAGTTGATACCTTGGACAAATCCAAGACCACCCTGACATCTACTATTGGAGAGTCAGTGTCTTCATAGCTTGCAGGATTTATTGATTCGTTCAAGTCATCCTTTCCACAACCCTCTCCACATACTGACTACTCCTCTCAGCTGCTTGCACTCACTGCACAGCTACAACAACCCTCCACTTCTCTCTCCTCACTTTTTTCCAATCAGCAGGACTCTGTGTCCAGCTTGACACCCATTGCTAAAATTTGTTCTGTTTCTCTGCCCTCCACTTTAGCTTCTTTGAATACCTTGGTGGTATCCCCGTCCAACACAATAGCATCAGGTTTTGAAGATGTGCAAGAGTCCATCAATATTACTCCTGCACAGCTTAAAAGCCTTATGTTTAGTGATGCTTACAAGGCTGCCATTTCCATCCTCTCAGCCACCTCTAACTCTCAATCATCCTCTCTTGATAGATGCCTCACCCAATTAGCAGAGGTGAAGGACAACCTGGCTTTCTTAGTGCATAGCCTAGTTGGTCCTAAACCTGGTACCAAGCATGTTGTTGCCAAGCCCTCTGAAACTGTTCCTTTGGGCAGTACTGCTATTGAAGAATCTGTGCCATCTCCCTCAAAGAGGGAGAAGAAGTCTGCCTCAAAGACTAAGTCTAAGGGGGAGAAATCTACATCCCTTTCTAAGGAGAAATCAGCTTCAGTTGAGCAAGCAGCATGCCAACTAACCACTGGTGCTACTGTAGGTACATCCCATGACTCAAGGACAGCTGAGCTTACTGCACATACATCCCATGACTCAAGGACAGCTGATGCATTTTTCGTAATATGGGGCATGAACCAAACCTCATTGTTACTGACCAGGATGCTTTAGTAAAGCAAGCAGTAGCAAATGTGTTCAGCACCGCCAAACACCGTCTGTGCATGTGGCATATAACTCAAAAGTTGCCGCATAAGGTTTTCAAATTGCATTAATTACCGTATCTTCCTTTCCTGTTAAGTCATGTGGGGTATGTTTTTTTTTCATGTCATTAAACCTCATTTCCTTGAATGAATGCAGGTTTGCTACGATTTCTTCAACGACCATGATTTTCGTATGAGGTTTAACGATCTAGTGTGGTCTCGTAACATGGAAGTTGATGCGTTTGAAAGTAAATTCTTAGAAGACTGCGATTTATCAGACAACAGGTGGTTTAACGACATTCACAAGGACCACGAATTATGAATTCCAGCGTATTTCCTTAATGGGTTAATGAGAACAACATCTCTATCAGAAAGTGAGAATGCATTCTTCAAAGTTTGCAAAAACTACCAATCTACTTTAGTTGAGTTCATGATGTGATTTGAAGGCGTCATGGAAAAACAGAGAAGTACTCAATTTGATTTGGATGTAGAAGACGACACAAGGAGTGAAAAAATGAAGACTCATCTTATCATTGAGAGGCACGCACACGACGTATAGTCTCATTCGATTTTCAAGTACGTCCAGGATGAAATATTCTCGGGTTTAACAACATGTGCCCAAATCGCAACATCATATGATGAATCAATGGAGGTGACAATAATAAAGGATAAAGCTGCTGTAGCGCATCAAAAAAAGGATTTCAAGGTTTGTTACCCTAATATACATCTTATTTAGATTTTTTTTCATATATTAGATATACTCTAAAAATTTTTTATATAAATTCTACATAATATCTACGTAGAATATATATAGACGTTAGGTCAATGTTTTTTCTCTATATAGAATGTTCACATTCTATACGTAGAGTGTTCACATATTCTACATAGAAGACCAGTATTCTATATAGATTTGAAATATTATACATCTTTTTTACGTCATCATTTAAATCCTTTGTTATAATCCAGGTTGTAAAAGATTCCATCATGGGCACCATTGATTGTGATTATCGGATGTTCGATCGGATTTGGTTGCTTTGCAAACACATTTAATCCTTGAATCATCAGAAGAGGAAGAGGTTGAGATTGCTCTGTCCACTTCAGCGAAAGGAAAAGGCAAGGCTGTTATGGATACAGAGGTTGAAATGCAACTTCAGCTTAAATATGATATAGCTCAAGCAAAGGAAATGAAAATTCCACTTGAAACATATTGTGAGTGAAAACAAGAACAAGTCGAGCTCCTGGAATGAGCAAAAGAGGATGCAGCCTCTGTGAAACTTGCTCAAGTTTTGGCTGCCAAAGAGGCAAAGAAAGTAAAAATGTCATCTTTGGTAGTGCAAAAGAAGCTGGAGGAAGCTGTCAAAGAAGCTGACAGTGAAAAAGAGAACAGAGAAGGAGAAGGGATCAAAGGTCTCTGTGACCAAGGAGAAGTATGTGTCCACCACCCCCTCATCTGTCAGAACCCGATTTCATTGTGACAACTTGGCCAAAAAGAAGTTCTATGATGTTGCTGAAATAAGACTGGCCAACGAAACAAATGTCAAAGTTGTTCCCACTTCAAGGAAGAATCAACATTGGAAGCTACAAATTACAAGATTTGGTGCTGATGGCCCTGAACTAGATTCATATGAAGCAGCTGATGCATCCCAAATGGGATACAGAGAATAGGTTGAACTTGCAGTTGCTCTAAGCAGTTCAAAATCTAAGACTGCCAAAACTGTTAGAGCATTTTGGAGAAAGCTGATGGAGAAGGTAAACGGGTTGGGTTTCATTCCTGAAGAGATGATTAAGGGTACTTCAAGAATGGAACCCAAAATCAACTCAAGAAGACAGAAAACATAGAACTTGAGGAGATTGTCAACCTGATTGAGCAAGGGTTCTTTGCCACTGAGATAAAGGGTATGGATCATAGTCTACCCAACATCAATAGTCCAATAGTTGAAGTTTTTTATTTTGTACAGAAGTTGTACTTTTTCTTTGTAAACATTAGATGTTTAGTCAGTTTTCATCATGTATAAACTGAACATTTACCTTACTTCTATGTTGTAGTTTCATTTTTGTAATTGTAATGTAAAATATATAGTGATGACTGATATAGTCATCCTAAGACTGAATATTGCAAATAGGAGGAGATTGTTGGCACAAAAAAAGGCCTCAATCGAACCTGTTCTATGTCATAGGGGCAGATTTCTAATCAAACCTGATTGATACACTTAGGGGGAGATTTTAAAGGCTTTTTAATGCCTCAATCAAACCTGATAAGTGATTTGCAAAATCAGCCTAAGTATGCTTTACACTATTACATTAGTTGTAACTTGGCTGTTTGCCAAAACTGTCCATTTCTATTCGACAGGTTTGCCAGAATATGTCAAAGTGTCCATACCTGTTGGACAGTTTCGACTCAGATAAGTGCTCTGTTCTTTGTGAGCAGAACCTGTTCTTTGTGAACAAGTTTAGCATTTTATGGAATTTTTTCCATACCTTCATGCAATGTTTTGAACGTTGAGATCATTCTAGAACTTCAAGACAATGTGGAAAATAGAACTGCTAAGTATCCGCCCAAGCTGTTCTGAAGCATGAAGACAAAAGCGTATTTGAAATGGGTGATAGACCATCTCTTATATCAAAATACCTTTACAAGAAAGAATAAAGGTCATAAGTTGACAATCCATTTTAAGGTATAGCTAAGGACGACAGAGACAAAAAGGAAAAAGACAAAGATTCTGAGGTAAGAAGACAAATCTGCTTTGTCAGTT
>JAANYP010003059.1:16796-45224 GCA_020465985.1 Centrapalus pauciflorus
AGACGTGAGTGAGATCGAGGAGGGGGGGGGGAGGGGGGAGGGCGAGGGGGGGGGGGGGGGGGGGGGGGGGGGGGGGGGGGGGGGGGGGGGGGGGGGGGGGGGGGGGGGGGGGGGGGGGATCTCTGCTTCTTGTCGTGAAATTACTTAATTAGATGGTAACAATCACCAACAAGTACCAAAACATATGCAAGTAAGTAATGCAATCTGTCGATCACAGCGGTCCTGAGCAATGCAAGTTATCCAGGAACATGCAGCAGCAGATGTTTCGATACAAGTTAGTAACAATCACCAATAAGTATCGAAACATATGCCTGTAAGTAATGTAATCTGTCACTCACACCGGTCCTGAGCAATCCAAGTAATCAAGGAACATGCAGCAGCAGTTATCCAGTTTCAGCATTGTCTATCATACGTTCCTAACATACAATTAAGTAATGAAGGAACAAGCAGCGACAGATGTTTCCATACAAGTCTGTAACAATCATCAATAAGTACCGAAACATATGCAAGTAAGTAATGAAATCTGTCACTCACACCTGTCCTGAGCAATCCAAGTAATCAAGGATTATGCAGCAGCAGTTGTCCAGTTTTAGCAGTGTCTATTATACGTTCCTAACATACAATTAAGTAATCACGGAACAAGCAGCATCCGATGTTTCCATACAAGTCTGTAACAATCATAAACAAGTACCGAAACATATGCAAGTAAGTAATGAAATCTGTCAGTTACACCTATCCTGAGCAATCCAAGTAATCAAGGAACATGCAGCAGCAGTTGTCCAGTTTCAGCAGTGTCTTTCATACTGTCACACCCTGCTATCCCGGTTGGCAGCGAGGCGTGACGAGTGCGGAAGCGTAACCATAATTATAACGAACGACCACTATATGGACGTTTTCGAAAATATTACATCAAATAGATTTAAACTGTAATAATGTTTTACAAAATGAAAGAAATGAAGTTCGCGTAATACAGAGATTTTAATACATAATTAATGCGTCCAAAAATAATGCAATCAAATCTCCGTTAGTTTCGAAATATGCATGCGACTCCATGGAATGCGGAAGCTTGAAGTTGGTGTTTTCGAAGGCGTACTTGCCTTAATTACCTGAAAATACATGCTAAAATACGTCAACAAAAGTTGTTGGTGAGTTCATAGGTTTACACGAAAAGACCAGTTGTATGGACATTATCAGATACGTTGAATTTATAAAAATCATAAATTCCATGAGATGTATTACGTAAACCATCATGTCACCGAAGCTTAATTAGAATGAGTTTTGCCCCGAGCAGTATTCCCATACGTAATACCGTGAGTTGAATATATATGCACCCGCTGTTAGCTAAACCACTAACCCGAGTGGGGGACATGACTCCCAATAGATCTATTCACAATATATTCGCGCTTGCAAACAAATGCAACTAACGATTTCATGATATAAGGGCGGAGATTCTCATACGTAATACATAATAGAATCGAGAAGCTTTCGTGTCCATATAAAAACGAAGCATGTATTTCATCCCAAAACATAATAATGTGAAAAATGGGACTATGAAGACTCACCTTGTTGGGTTTTGATGTTGTTTTCGGATCTGAGTTTAGCACTTGTTCGGATGGTCGGGACTCGTCCTAATATTTTTACGAGTTCGGGTCAATATTATTTTAATATGTGTTTGAGTATTTCGTAAATATTTTCATGTACTTGTGATGTACGAATAATTTTTGTGGGATTTTATATGTGCATTTTCGATTTATGGATATTTATTTCCAAAATGGTTTGCATGCATGCATACTTACGTATATGTATGTATAAATATATATTTATATATATACGAAAATGCATACATATATATGTGAGCATGTGCATCATAAAAAAAAAGATATTCATTTATTTTGCATGGAACATTTTCACGAGTATTATGAAAAATCGAGTTGTAAATGAAAAATATTATATTTTAGTAAATGCATTTAATTTTTCATGTTTTATAAATAAAGTAAATAAGAAAACTTACAGAATTTGAAGAACACTTGAAATCTTTATAGCTGGCCGGTTTTGCTTTGAGAGGGTTTGTAAGTTGGTGTGTTTTTAATGAAGTGGGTTTTGTCTTCTATTTATAGAAGAAAAATCGGTTACTAAAATAATGATAAATTAATTAAATTTTTAATGAAATGATGAAAAGAAAAAGCAAATCGGTTGAGTGTTGAACAAAAAGGTGTGGCCGATTTTATCATTTCATGTTGCATGTTGTTTATTATTAAAATAATACAATAGTACATGCTAGTTGTCCTTTAAATGACAACTTACTTTTTAGAGTGATAAGTAGCATGGGTTTTCAAATTTTATATTAACAAAAGTACAAAAGCATGCAGAAAAGGTGATAATGATAATTTCGGATATATATATATATATATATATATATATATATATATATATATACACTTAGAAAAATTTTCTGGAATGTTAAACTCGATTCAAGTGTGAATCGAGTTTGTTGCAATGTCAATCGAGATTTATATAATTATATTCGAGTTTCATGCCTTTGACATTCGAGTTTCAGGCATTTGTTATCCGAGTTTCATGCCTTTGTCATCCGAGTTTTATGCCTCTTTAATCGAGTTTCTTTGTTTAATTATTCGAGTTTAATCTTTTCTTTATTCGAGTTTTATGTACTATCATTCGAGATTAATCCTTTCTTTATTCGAGTTTCATCAAAGTACTATTCGAGTTTATGCCTTTACTAGTCGAGTTTCATCACATCATTATTCGAGTTTCTGCTCACATGATTCGAGTTTCATGTAATATCATTCGAGTTTATTGTTATATAATTCGAGATTCATAAAAACTTCATTCGAGTTTATTACTTCATTATTCGAGTTTCATATTAGTTTAATTTTCGAGTTTCGTACCTTATATTTTTAGGCCAGTTGTTACAGTCTCCCCCCGTTGAAGGAATTTCGTCCCGAAATTAGCTCGTGTTCTCCTCTGCTTGGACTTTTGAGAACAGCTGGGGGTACTTCTCTCGGAATTGATCTTCGCGTTCCCAAGTAAACTCAGGACCTCGTTTAGAATTCCACCGGACCTTTATTATTGGAATTCGACTGTGTTTGAGCTTCTTGACTTCTCGGTCCATTATTTCCACCGGTTGCTCAGTGAAATTCAATCTATCGTCTATCTCCAGCTCGTCCATGGGTATCACGAGTGATTCATCAGTCAGACATTTCTTAAGGTTGGAGACGTGGAAGGTATTATGAACGTTACTAAGCTCTGGGGGTAGATCGAGTCGGTAAGCTACCGGGCCAATTCTTTTGGTGATTTTGAATGGTCCGATATAACGAGGATTGAGTTTTCCTCGTTTTCCAAAACGAATTACGCCTTTCCAAGGCGAGACTTTCAGCATTACTTGGTCTCCCTCTTGGAATTCCAAATCCTTCCGTCGGATGTCTGCATAACTCTTTTGTCGATCCCGCGCAATCTTCAATCGGTTCCGAATCTGGGCTATTTTCTCTGTAGTTTCCTGGATGATCTCAGGTCCAGTAATCTGACTATCCCCTACTTCAGCCCAACAAAGAGGTGATCGACACTTTCGTCCATAGAGTGCTTCGAATGGGGCGGTCTTAATGCTCGAGTGATAACTGTTGTTATAAGAAAACTCAACTAATGGCAGGTGTCTGTCCCAACTTTTTCCGAAGTCGATGACACATGCCCTTAGCATATCTTCTAATGTCTGAATCGTTCTTTCACTCTGACCGTCCGTTTGCGGGTGATAGGCTGTACTCATATCCAGACGCGTTCCTAGAGCTTCTTGCAATGATTGCCAAAATCGTGACGTAAATCTGCTGTCTCTGTCTGATATAATGGATACTGGCACCCCATGCCTTGAGACGACCTCCTTAAGATAGATTAGTGTTAGCTTATCCATCTTGTCAGTCTCCTTGATTGGCAGGAAGTGCGCGGTCTTGGTCAGTCGATCCACGATCACCCAGATGGTGTCATAACCTCCCGAAGTCTTTGGCAACTTAGTGATAAAATCCATGGTGATATTTTCCCACTTCCATTGGGGTATCTCTGGCTGGACTAGCAATCCTGATGGCCTTTGATGCTCAGCCTTAACTTTTAAACATGTTAAGCACTTGCTGACGTAAGTAGCAATATCAGCCTTCATGTTTGGCCACCAGTATGAATCCTTCAAATCGTGATACATCTTGTCCGACCCTGGATGAACAGCATATCTTGTTTTGTGCCCTTCATCCATGACCAGTTTCCTTATGCCTCCAAACTTTGGTAACCAAATTCTGCCCATGAAGTATCGGCATCCGTCTGGCTTAATTTCAAACTGCTTGTCCATGCCTCTCAATGCTTCATTCAGCAGATTATCCTCCTTGACTGCCTCTTCTTGTGCCTCTCGGACTTGAGAGTTTAGGTTTGACTGTATGGTCATTACCAATGCTCGGACTCTCAATGGCTTAACCCGCTCCTTTCGGCTTAGGGCGTCAGCTACGACATTTGCTTTTCCTGGATGGTAGCGAATCTCGCAGTCATAATCGCTAAGAAGTTCCACCCAACGTCGTTGCCTCATATTTAATTCTTTCTGATTCAGAATATGCTGGAGGCTTTTATGGTCCGTGAACACCGTGCACTTGGTTCCATATAAATAGTGCCTCCATATTTTGAGAGCAAACACCACTGCTCCCAGTTCTAAGTCATGAGTCGTATAGTTTACCTCGTGAATCTTGAGCTGTCGGGATGCATAAGCGATGACCTTGTCCCTTTGCATGAGCACACAACCTAATCCGTTGTGCGAGGCATCACAGTAGACTACAAAATTTTCAGTCCCTTCGGGTAGGGACAGAATTGGTGCACTACACAACCTCTGCTTAAGCAGCTGAAACGCCTTTTCCTGTTTTTCACCCCAGACGTATTTCACATCCTTACGGGTCAACTCCGTTAAGGAACCTGCTATCTTCGAGAAGTTCTCAATGAATCGCCTATAATAACCGGCAAGTCCTAGGAATTGGCGGACTTCTGTGGGGGTTCTAGGGATTGCCCAGTTCTTTATGGCCTCGATCTTTGATGGGTCGACCTGAATTCCCTGACTGTTGATCACGTGTCCAAGGAATTTTACTTCTCGCAACCAAAATTCACATTTTGAAAATTTGGCGTATAGCCGCTCTTTCTCTAACAACTCCAAGATCAACTTGAGATGTTGTTCATGCTCTTCTTTACTTCGGGAATAGATGAGGATATCGTCTATGAACACTATTACAAATTTATCCAGATATGGTTTACACACCCGATTCATGAGGTCCATAAATACGGCTGGTGCGTTGGTTAAACCGAATGGCATCACCTGGAATTCGTAATGTCCATAACGAGTTCTAAATGCCGTCTTGGGGATATCTTCTTCTCGAACTTTTACTTGATGGTAACCGGAGCGCAGATCAATCTTTGAGTAGAAGCTAGATCCCTGGAGCTGGTCGAACAGGTCATCAATCCTAGGGAGGGGGTAGCGGTTCTTTACCGTTAACTTGTTTAGTTCTCGGTAGTCTATGCACATTCGGGAGGATCCGTCTTTCTTTTTAACAAACAGAACAGGAGCTCCCCAAGGTGAGGAACTTGGTCGAATGAATCCTTTATCCATCAATTCTTGTAATTGACTGGATAATTCTTGCATCTCAGAAGGTGCGAGTCTATATGGGGCTCTTGCGATCGGTGCAGCCCCTGGCACTAAGTCGATTTGAAATTATACTTGCCTAGCCGGGGGAAGCCCAGGCAAGTCTTCCGGAAATACCTTCGGGTAGTCCCGTACTACTGGAATATCCTCAAGTCGTTCTTCCTTCGACTCTTTTTCTACGATCTGGACCAACACTGCATGGCAACCCTTCCTAAGACATTTTAATGTTCTTAGGCCGGATATGACATTCAATTGTCGGTTCTTCTTTTCCCCTTGGACCGTGAGGAATTTCTTCTTACTGAGTGGTATTCGCACCACTTTCTTTCCACACAAAATCTCAGCCTGGTTATGCGACAACCAGTCCATACCAATCACCACATCGAAACTTCCGAGTTCTATAGGCATTAAGTCTATCTTAAAGGAGTGATCTGCTAGCTTTAATGTGCATTCCTTAATGATACTATTTGCCTTTATTATTTTGCCATCTGCAAGTTCTATTGTATAAGAGTTGTCTAAGGGAAAAGTAGAAACATTCAACTGCTGGCTAAACTTATCAGATATAAAGCTCCTATCAGCCCCAGTATCAAAGAGTACGTATGCGTAAATATCGTTTAGGAGATACGTACCAGACACCACGTGAGGGTCCTGACGAGCGTCTCCTGCTCCCAACACAAATGCTCTCCCCTGAGCTCTCCCTTCGTTCCTCAATCTTGGACACTCGTTCCTGAGGTGTCCCGTTGCACCACACTCGTAACAGCTTCTCGGGTTGCTGCCACTGGCACCCGGGGCTCCGGATCTACAGTCTTTGGTCATATGGCCCAAACGTTTGCAGTTTCCGCATTGGGTTGGACAGGGGCCAGGGTTGTGGTGGAAGGTGCATTTGGTGCAAAAAGGCTTAGTACCGGTATAGCTTCTCCTTGACTCAACTCCTGCTACATAGGCTTTAATGGTCTCGGGTTTCTTGAACTGTGAACCCGTGTTCTTCCCGGTCTTTTCCTCCCACTTTCTCTTGTGTTCCCCGGCTCTGGCTTCGTTCCTCCGGGATACTTGGTCCATAAGATTGTTGGCCATTCTGATGGCGTCCTGTATGGTGGATGGGTTGGAGGCGGTAACGTTCCCTTGTATTTGAGGAGCGAGTCCCCAAATATAGCGTTCAACTTTCTTGTATTCCGGAGTTACCATCTGCGGACATAGGATACTTAGTTCATGGAATCGGTTGGTATATCCTGCAACGTCCGTCCCTTTCATTGATAGATTCCAGAATTCTGATTCCATTTTCTGGAGTTCGTTTCTTGGGCAGTATTCACCCGTCATCATTTGTTTTAGTGTGGCCCACGTAAGCTGGTAGGCTTCGTCAATGCCTACTGACTGGACGTAGGAATTCCACCATGTGAGCGCGCTATCTTGCAAGGTGTGAGTAGCAAATTTCACCTTGTCTCCTTCCGCGCATCCGCTGACACGATATACGGATTCTAGCTTTTCAAACCAACGGATTAAACCGACTGCTCCTTCAGTTCCATTAAAATACCGGGGCTTGCAACTTAAAAACCCTTTGATCCCGCAACCTTTCGCGTGAGTTTCAGTTCCTCCTGTGGTGCGACTGGCACCACCATCCCCATTGGTTGTGCTATTTCGGTTTGCCTCGTAGGTAGCTATGGCGGCAGCCACCCTTTGGGCAACAAGCTCTTCAATGTCAGCTGTATTCATGGCTCGTTTTGGCGGCATTATCTTGAAGTTTAAAGAAAATCATAGTGTAAGAAGTTGAATCTTAAAGATGTGGCACAATACTATTATCATCAAGCACAATCACATAAATATTTGAGAATTTTCATTAATCGCTCGAAATTTTTCTTACATAGGGGGCGGGTTATTACCCGAAAATTTTATCCTATGCTATTACATAATATTTTTCCTACTAATACAAAGGAAATGCAAAAGTACTAGGTGTGGGAGTGATCAGGGGTCTCTCCCTTTTCCATCGTACTGAGGCGCTGCGTCAACTCCTCGATCCGGGCTTGGCTCTCGGCTAGTTGCTGCCGGAGCTCATTCAGTCCGTCCTGCTGTATAGCAAGGGCGTGCTGATTGGCCCAATATATGTTGGAGTTTTGCAACTCCTCCCGCTCTAAACGAGCGGTCATCTCCCCGATGTCCAGGTTAAGTGACCGGATCTGGTGG
The DNA here is from genome assembly GCA_020465985.1 of Centrapalus pauciflorus. Taxonomy (NCBI): domain Eukaryota; kingdom Viridiplantae; phylum Streptophyta; class Magnoliopsida; order Asterales; family Asteraceae; genus Centrapalus; species Centrapalus pauciflorus. The sequence goes on from JAANYP010003059.1 coordinate 24,643, forward strand.
TCATGCCTGGTAGATCTTGCGATCAGAAGAGGTATGGTCTGATCGGCAGGCTCTTGAGTGAGCGGTGAGACAGGTGCGGAGGATGGTCCTCCGATCTCGAAGTTTGGAGGAACTCCCTCCATTTGCCTCCACTCGCGGAGGGTCTCCGGTATCCAAGTCCATCTTCGGGCGTCTACCCGTCGGTGTGGTGTCGGGGGATTGGGTTGGGGAGTCGGAACAGGAATAGACTCCCTTCTCGGCATGATTACCCGCTTCCGGGGTGTGTACAACATCTTTGGGCCGTTAGGATAAGGTCTATACGGCTTATAGGATGGTTCGGCCGGGTGATACGGGACGCGAGCAGGGGCCGCCGGTGGTGAAGGATCCTCTTCCTCCATCGATTCTTCTTCGGACTCTTCCATCGGATCTTCCGACGGGTCCTCCTCCTCCGAGGTCTCTTCTTCTTGGAAGACTTCTGTGGCAGTGGGACTTGCGGGGGTGTATTCCTCCTCTGAGTCAGACAGGATGATAATTTCTGGATGGTTCATGGTTTCTGCTAACAAGATTCATTTGTAATCTTTTAGTTAGTTACAGAAATATTTTTAAAATCAGAAATTTTTACGTGCAGTTATAGTCTAGGATACTAATGCAACCTAGTTCACTATAACTATGGCTCTGATACCAATCTGTCACACCCTGCTATCCCGGTTGGCAGCGAGGCGTGACGAGTGCGGAAGCGTAACCATAATTATAACGAACGACCACTATATGGACGTTTTCGAAAATATTACATCAAATAGATTTAAACTGTAATAATGTTTTACAAAATGAAAGAAATGAAGTTCGCGTAATACAGAGATTTTAATACATAATTAATGCGTCCAAAAATAATGCAATCAAATCTCCGTTAGTTTCGAAATATGCATGCGACTCCATGGAATGCGGAAGCTTGAAGTTGGTGTTTTCGAAGGCGTACTTGCCTTAATTACCTGAAAATACATGCTAAAATACGTCAACAAAAGTTGTTGGTGAGTTCATAGGTTTACACGAAAAGACCAGTTGTATGGACATTATCAGATACGTTGAATTTATAAAAATCATAAATTCCATGAGATGTATTACGTAAACCATCATGTCACCGAAGCTTAATTAGAATGAGTTTTGCCCCGAGCAGTATTCCCATACGTAATACCGTGAGTTGAATATATATGCACCCGCTGTTAGCTAAACCACTAACCCGAGTGGGAGACATGACTCCCAATAGATCTATTCACAATATATTCGCGCTTGCAAACAAATGCAACTAACGATTTCATGATATAAGGGCGGAGATTCTCATACGTAATACATAATAGAATCGAGAAGCTTTCGTGTCCATATAAAAACGAAGCATGTATTTCATCCCAAAACATAATAATGTGAAAAATGGGACTATGAAGACTCACCTTGTTGGGTTTTGATGTTGTTTTCGGATCTGAGTTTAGCACTTGTTCGGATGGTCGGGACTCGTCCTAATATTTTTACGAGTTCGGGTCAATATTATTTTAATATGTGTTTGAGTATTTCGTAAATATTTTCATGTACTTGTGATGTACGAATAATTTTTGTGGGATTTTATATGTGCATTTTCGATTTATGGATATTTATTTCCAAAATGGTTTGCATGCATGCATACTTACGTATATGTATGTATAAATATATATTTATATATATACGAAAATGCATACATATATATGTGAGCATGTGCATCATAAAAAAAGATATTCATTTATTTTGCATGGAACATTTTCACGAGTATTATGAAAAATCGAGTTGTAAATGAAAAATATTATATTTTAGTAAATGCATTTAATTTTTCATGTTTTATAAATAAAGTAAATAAGAAAACTTACAGAATTTGAAGAACACTTGAAATCTTTATAGCTGGCCGGTTTTGCTTTGAGAGGGTTTGTAAGTTGGTGTGTTTTTAATGAAGTGGGTTTTGTCTTCTATTTATAGAAGAAAAATCGGTTACTAAAATAATGATAAATTAATTAAATTTTTAATGAAATGATGAAAAGAAAAAGCAAATCGGTTGAGTGTTGAACAAAAAGGTGTGGCCGATTTTATCATTTCATGTTGCATGTTGTTTATTATTAAAATAATACAATAGTACATGCTAGTTGTCCTTTAAAGGACAACTTACTTTTTAGAGTGATAAGTAGCATGGGTTTTCAAATTTTATATTAACAAAAGTACAAAGGCATGCAGAAAAGGTGATAATGATAATTTCGGATATATATATGTATATATATATATATATATATATATATATATATATATATATATATATATATATATATATATATATATATATATATATATATATATATATACACTTAGAAAAATTTTCTGGAATGTTAAACTCGATTCAAGTGTGAATCGAGTTTGTTGCAATGTCAATCGAGATTTATATAATTATATTCGAGTTTCATGCCTTTGACATTCGAGTTTCAGGCATTTGTTATCCGAGTTTCATGCCTTTGTCATCCGAGTTTTATGCCTCTTTAATCGAGTTTCTTTGTTTAATTATTCGAGTTTAATCTTTTCTTTATTCGAGTTTTATGTACTATCATTCGAGATTAATCCTTTCTTTATTCGAGTTTCATCAAAGTACTATTCGAGTTTATGCCTTTACTAGTCGAGTTTCATCACATCATTATTCGAGTTTCTGCTCACATGATTCGAGTTTCATGTAATATCATTCGAGTTTATTGTTATATAATTCGAGATTCATAAAAACTTCATTCGAGTTTATTACTTCATTATTCGAGTTTCATATTAGTTTAATTTTCGAGTTTCATACCTTATATTTTTAGGCCAGTTGTTACACATACGTTCCTAACATACAATTAAGTAATCAAGGAACAAGAAGCAACAGATGTTTCCATACAAGTCAGTAACAGTCACCAATAAGTTCCAAAACAAATGCAAGTAAGTAATGGAATCTGTCACTCACACCTGTCATGAGCAATCCAAGTAATCAAGGAACATGCAGCAGCAGTTGTCCAGTTTCAGCAGTGTCTTCCGTACGTTCCTAACATACAATTAAGTAATCAAGGAACAAGAAGCAACAGATGTTTCCATACAAGTCAGTAACAGTCTCCAATAAGTACCAAAACAAATGCAAGTAAGTAATGGAATCTGTCACTCACACCTGTCATGAGCAATCCAAGTAATCAAGGAACATGCAGCAGCAGTTATCCAGTTTCAGCATTGTCTATCATACGTTCCTAACATACAATTAAGTAATGAAGGAACAAGCAGCGACAGATGTTTCCATATAAGTCAGTTACAATCACCAATAAGTACCGAAACATATGCAAGTAAGTAATGAAATCTGTCACTCACACCTGTCCTGAGCAATCCAAGTAATCAAGGATTATGCAGCAGCAGTTGTCCAGTTTTAGCAGTGTCTATTATACGTTCCTAACTTACAATTAAGTAATCACAGAACAAGCAGCATCCGATGTTTCCATACAAGTCTGTAACAATCATCAATAAGTACCGAAACATATGCAAGTAAGTAATGAAATCTGTCACTCACACCTGTCCTGAGCAATCCAAGTAATCAAGGAACATGCAGCAGCAGTTGTCCAGTTTCAGCAGTGTCTTTCATACGTTCCTAACTTACAATTAAGTAATCAAGGAACAAGAAGCAACAGATGTTTCCATACAAGTCAGTAAAAGTCACCAATAAGTTCCAAAACAAATGCAAGTAAGTAATGGAATCTGTCACTCACACCTGTCATGCGCAATCCAAGTAATCAAGGAACATGCAGCAGCAGTTATCCAGTTTCAGCATTGTCTATCATACGTTCCTAACATTCAATTAAGTAATGAAGGAACAAGCAGCAATAGATGATTCCATACAAGTCGGTAACAATCACCAATAAGTACTGAAACATATGCAAGTAAGTAATGCAATATGTCACTCACAGCGATCCTGAGCAATGCAAGTAATCAAGGAAGATGCAGCAGTAGTAGTCCAGTTTCAGCAGTGTCTATCATACGTTCCTAACATACAATTATGTAATCAAGGAACAAGAAGCAACTGACGGTTCCATACAAGTCAGTAACAATCACCAATAAGTACCAAAACATATGCAAGAAAGTAATGGAATCTGTCACTCACACCTGTCCTGAACAATCCAAGTAATCAAGGAACATGCAGCAGCAGATGTTTCCATAGAAGTCAGTAACAATCACCAATAAGTACCGAAACATATGCAAGTAAGTAATGTAATCTGTCACTCACACCGGTCCTGAGCAATCCAAGTAATCAAGGAACATGCAGCAGCAGTAGTCCAGTTTAAGCAGTGTCTATCATACGTTCCTAACATACAATTAAGTAATCAAGGAACAAGCAGCAGCAGATGTTTCCATACAAGTCAATAACAATCACCAATATGTACTGAAACGTATGCAAGTAAGTAATGCAATCTGTCACATACAGCGGTCCTGAGCAATGCAAGTAATCAATGAACATGCAACAGCAGTTGTCCAGTTTCAGCAGTGTCTATCATACGTTCCTAACATATAATTAAGTAATCAAGGAACAAGAAGCAGAAGATGTTTCGATACAAGTCGGTAACAATCACCAACAAGTACCAAAACATATGCAAGTAAGTAATGCAATCTGTCGATCACAGCGGTCCTGAGCAATACAAGTTATCAAGTAACATGCAGCAGCAGATGTTTCGATACAAGTTAGTAACAATCACCAATAAGTACCGAAACATATGCCAGTAAGTAATGTAATCTGTCACTCACACCGGTCCTGAGCAATCCAAGTAATCAAGGAACATGCAGCAGCAGTAGTCCAGTTTAAGCAGTGTCTATCATACGTTCCTAACATACAATTATGTAATCAAGGAACAAGAAGCAACTGACGGTTCCATACAAGTCAGTATCAATCACCAATAAGTACCAACATTGTCTATCATACGTTCCTAACATACAATTAAGTAATGAAGGAACAAGCAGCAACAGATGATTCCATACAAGTCGGTAACAATCACCAATAAGTACTGAAACATATGCAAGTAAGTAATGCAATATGTCACTCACAGCGATCCTGAGCAATGCAAGTAATCAAGGAAGATGCAGCAGTGGTAGTCCAGTTTCAGCAGTGTCTATCATACGTTCCTAACATACAATTATGTAATCAAGGAACAAGAAGCAACTGACGGTTCCATACAAGTCAGTAACAATCACCAATAAGTACCAAAACATATGCAAGTAAGTAATGGAATCTGTCACTCACACCTGTCCTGAACAATCCAAGTAATCAAGGAACATGCAGCAGCAGATGTTTCCATACAAGTCAGTAACAATCACCAATAAGTACCGAAACATATGCAAGTAAGTAATGTAATCTGTCACTCACACCGGTCCTGAGCAATCCAAGTAATCAAGGAACATGCAGCAGCAGTAGTCCAGTTTAAGCAGTGTCTATCATACGTTCCTAACATACAATTAAGTAATCAAGGAACAAGCAGCAGCAGATGTTTCCATACAAGTCAATAACAATCACCAATATGTACTGAAACGTATGCAAGTAAGTAATGCAATCTGTCACATACAGCGGTCCTGAGCAATGCAAGTAATCAATGAACATGCAACAGCAGTTGTCCAGTTTCAGCAGTGTCTATCATACGTTCCTAACATATAATTAAGTAATCAAGGAACAAGAAGCAGAAGATGTTTCGATACAAGTCGGTAACAATCACCAACAAGTACCAAAACATATGCAAGTAAGTAATGCAATCTGTCGATCACAGCGGTCCTGAGCAATGCAAGTTATCCAGGAACATGCAGCAGCAGATGTTTCGATACAAGTTAGTAACAATCACCAATAAGTATCGAAACATATGCCAGTAAGTAATGTAATCTGTCACTCACACCGGTCCTGAGCAATCCAAGTAATCAAGGAACATGCAGCAGTAGTAGTCCAGTTTCAGCAGTGTCTATCATACGTTCCTAACATACAATTATGTAATCAAGGAACAAGAAGCAACTGACGGTTCCATACAAGTCAGTAACAATCACCAATAAGTACCAAAACATATGCAAGTAAGTAATGGAATCTGTCACTCACACCTGTCCTGAACAATCCAAGTAATCAAGGAACATGCAGCAGCAGTTGTCCAGTTTCAGCAATGTCTATCATACGTTCCTAACATACAATTAAGTAAACAAGGAACAAGCATCAGCAGATGTTTCCATACAAGTCAGTAACAATCACCAATAAGTACCGAAACATATGCAAGTAAGTAATGCAATCTGTCACTCACAGCTGTCCTGAGCAATGCAAGTAATCAAGGAACATGCAACAGTAGTAGTCCAGTTTCAGCAGTGTCTATCATACGTTCCTAACATACAATTATGTAATCAAGGAACAAGCAGCAACAGATGTTTCCATACAAATCAGTAACAATCACCAATAAGTACCAAAACATATGCAAGTAAGTATTGTAATCTTTCACTCACACCTACCCTGAACAATTCAAGTAATCAAGGAACATGCAGCAGCAGTTGTCCGGTTTCAGCAGTGTCTTTCATACGTTCCTAACATACAATTAAGTAATCAAGGAACAAGAAGCAACAGATGTTTCCATACAAGTCAGTAACAGTCACCAATAAGTACCAAAACAAATGCAAGTAAGTAATGGAATCTGTCACTCACACCTGTCATGAGCAATCCAAGTAATCAAGGAACATGCAGCAGCAGTTATCAAGTTTCAGCATTGTCTATCATACGTTCCTAACATACAATTAAGTAATGAAGGAACAAGCAGCAACAGATGTTTCCATATAAGTCAGTAACAATCACCAATTAGTACCGAAACATATGCAAGTAAGTAATGAAATCTGTCACTCACACCTGTCCTGAGCAATCCAAGTAATCAAGGATTATGCAGCAGCAGTTGTCCAGTCTTAGCAGTGTCTATCATACGTTCCTAACATACAATTAAGTAATCACGGAACAAGCAGCAGCCGATGTTTCCATACAAGTCTGTAACAATCATCAATAAGTACCGAAACATATGCAAGTAAGTAATGCAATCTGTCCCTTACACCGGTCCTGAGCAATGCAAGTAATTAAGGAACATGCAGCAGCAGATGTTTCCATACAAGTCAGTAACAATCACCAATAAGTACCGAAACATATGCATGTAAGTAATGTAATCTGTCACTCACACTGGTCCTGAGCAATTCAAGTAATCAAGGAACATGCAGCAGCAGTAGCCCAGTTTAAGTAGTGTCTATCATACGTTCCTAACATACAATTAAGTAATCAAGGAACAAGCAGCAGCAGATGTTTCCATACAAGTCAGTAACAATCACCAATGTGTACTGAAACGTATGCAAGTAAGTGAAGCAATCTGTCACATACAGCGGTCCTGAGCAATGCAAGCAATCAAGGAACATGCAACAGCAGTTGTCCAGTTTCAGCAGTGTCTATCATACGTTCTTAACATATAATTAAGTAATCAAGGAACAAGAAGCAGCAGATGTTTCGATACAAGTCGGTAACAATCAGCAACAAGTACCAAAACATATGCAAGTAAGTAATGCAATCTGTCGATCACAGCGGTCCTGAGCAATGCAAGTTATCAAGGAACATGCAGCAGCAGATGTTTCCATACAAGTCAGGAACAATCACCAAAAAGTACCGAAACATATGCAAGTAAGTAATGTAATCTGTCACTCACACCGGTACTGATCAATGCAAGTAATCAAGGAACATGCAGCAGCAGTTGTCCAGTTTCAGCAGTGTCTATCATACGTTCCTAACATACAATTAAGTAATCAAAGAACAAGAAGCAACAGATGTTTCCATAAAAGTCAGTAACAGTCACCAATAAGTACCAAAACAAATGCAAGTAAGTAACGGAATCTGTCACTCACACCTGTCATGAGCAATCCAAGTAATCAAGGAACATGCAACAGCAGTTATCCAGTTTCAGCATTGTCTATCATACGTTCCTAACATACAATTAAGTAATGAAGGAATAAGCAGCAACAGATGTTTCCATATAAGTCAGTAACAATCACCAATAAGTACCGAAACATATGCAAGTAAGTAATGAAATCTGTCACTCACACCTGTCCTGAGCAATCCAAGTAATCAAAGATTATGCAGCAGCAGTTGTCCAGTTTTAGCAGTGTCTATCATACGTTCCTAAGATACAATTAAGTAATCACGGAACAAGCAGCAGCCAATGTTTCCATACAAGTCTGTAACAATCTTCAATAAGTACCGAAACATATGCAAGTAAGTAATGCAATCTGTCCCTTACACCGGTCCTGAGCAATGCAAGTAATTAAGGAACATGCAGCAGCAGATGTTTCCATACAAGTCAGTAACAATCACCAATAAGTACCAAAACATATGCAAGTAAGTAATGTAATCTGTCACTCACACCGGTCCTGAGCAATCCAAGTAATCAAGGAACATGCAGCAGCAGTTGTCCAGTTTAAGCAGTGTCTATCATTCGTTCCTAACATACAATTAAGTAATCAAGGAACAAGCAGCAGCAGATGTTTCCATACAAGTCAGTAACAATCACCAATATGTACTGAAACGTATGCAAGTAAGTAATGCAATCTGTCACATACAGCGGTACTGAGCAATGCAAGTAATCAAGGAACATGCAACAGCAGTTGTCCAGTTTCATCAGTGTCTATCATACGTTCCTAACATATAATTAAGTAATCAAGGAACAAGAAGCAGCAGATGTTTCGATACAAGTCGGTAACAATCACCAACAAGTACCAAAACATATGCAAGTACGTAATGCAATCTGTCGATCACAGCGGTCCTGAGCAATGCAAGTTATCAACGAACATGCAGCAGCAGATGTTTCGATACAAGTCAGGAACAATCACCAATAAGTACCGAAACATATGCAAGTAAGTAATGTAATCTGTCACTCACACCGGTACTGATCAATGCAAGTAATCAAGGAACATGCAGCAGCAGTTGTCCAGTTACAGCAGTGTCTATCATACGTTCCTAACATACAATTAAGTAATCAAAGAACAAGAAGCAACAGATGTTTCCATAAAAGTCAGTAACAGTCACCAATAAGTAACAAAACAAATGCAAGTAAGTAATGGAATCTGTCACTCACACCTGTCATGAGCAATCCAAGTAATCAAGGAACATGCAGCAGCAGTTCTCCAGTTTCAACATTGTCTATCATACGTTCCTAACATACAATTAAGTAATGAAGGAACAAGCAGCAACAGATGTTTCCATACAAGTGAGTAACAATCACCAATAAGTACCGAAACATATGCAAGTAAGTAATGCAATATGTCACTCACAGCGATCCTGAGCAATGCAAGTAATCAAGGAAGATGCAGCAGTAGTAGTCCAGTTTCAGCAGTGTCTATCATACGTTCCTAACATACAGTTATGTAATCAAGGAACAAGAAGCAACTGACGGTTCCATACAAGTCAGTAACAATCACCAATAAGTACCAAAACATATGCAAGTAAGTAATGGAATCTGTCACTCACACCTGTCCTGAACAATCCAAGTAATCAAGGAACATGCAGCAGCAGTTGTCCAGTTTCAGCAATGTCTATCATACGTTCCTAACATACAATTAAGTAAACAAGGAACAAGCATCAGCAGATGTTTCCATACAAGTCAGTAACAATCACCAATAAGTACCGAAACATATGCAAGTAAGTAATGCAATCTGTCACTCACAGCTGTCCTGAGCAATGCAAGTAATCAAGGAACATGCAGCAGTAGTAGTCCAGTTTCAGCAGTGTCTATCATACGTTCCTAACATACAATTATGTAATCAAGGAACAAGCAGCAACAGATGTTTCCATACAAATCAGTAACAATCACCAATAAGTACCAAAACATATGCAAGTAAGTATGTAATCTGTCACTCACACCTACCCTGAACAATCCAAGTAATCAAGGAACATGCAGCAGCAGTTGTCCGGTTTCAGCAGTGTCTTTCATACGTTCCTAACATACAATTAAGTAATCAAGGAACAAGAAGCAACAGATGTTTCCATACAAGTCAGTAACAGTCACCGATAAGTACCAAAACAAATGCAAGTAAGTAATGGAATCTGTCACTCACACCTGTCATGAGCAATCCAAGTAATCAAGGAACATGCAGCAGCAGTTATCAAGTTTCAGCATTGTCTATCATACGTTCCTAACATACAATTAAGTAATGAAGGAACAAGCAGCAACAGATGTTTCCATATAAGTCAGTAACAATCACCAATTAGTACCGAAACATATGCAAGTAAGTAATGAAATCTGTCACTCACACCTGTCCTGAGCAATCCAAGTAATCAAGGATTATGCAGCAGCAGTTGTCCAGTCTTAGCAGTGTCTATCATACGTTCCTAACATACAATTAAGTAATCAATGAACAAGCAGCAGCCGATGTTTCCATACAAGTCTGTAACAATCATCAATAAGTACCGAAACATATGCAAGTAAGTAATGCAATCTGTCCCTTACACCGGTCCTGAGCAATGCAAGTAATTAAGGAACATGCAGCAGCAGATGTTTCCATACAAGTCAGTAACAATCACCAATAAGTACCGAAACATATTCATGTAAGTAATGTAATCTGTCACTCACACTGGTCCTGAGCAATTCAAGTAATCAAGGAACATGCAGCAGCAGTAGCCCAGTTTAAGCAGTGTCTATCATACGTTCCTAACATACAATTAAGTAATCAAGGAACAAGCAGCAGCAGATGTTTCCATACAAGTCAGTAACAATCACCAATGTGTACTGAAACGTATGCAAGTAAGTAATTGAATCTGTCACATACAGCGGTCCTGAGCAATGCAAGTAATCAAGGAACATGCAACAGCAGCTGTCCAGTTTCAGCAGTGTCTATCATACGTTCTTAACATATAATTAAGTAATCAAGGAACAAGAAGCAGCAGATGTTTCGATACAAGTCGGTAACAATCACCAACAAGTACCAAAACATATGCAAGTAAGTAATGCAATCTGTCGATCACAGCGGTCCTGAGCAATGCAAGTTATCAAGGAACATGCAGCAGCAGATGTTTCCATACAAGTCAGGAACAATCACCAAAAAGTACCGAAACATATGCAAGTAAGTAATGTAATCTGTCACTCACACCGGTACTGATCAATGCAAGTAATCAAGGAACATGCAGCAGTAGTTGTCCAGTTTCAGCAGTGTCTATCATACGTTCCTAACATACAATTAAGTAATCAAAGAACAAGAAGCAACAGATGTTTCCATAAAAGTCAGTAACAGTCACCAATAAGTACCAAAACAAATGCAAGTAAGTAACGGAATCTGTCACTCACAACTGTCATGAGCAATCCAAGTAATCAAGGAACATGCAGCAGCAGTTATCCAGTTTCAGCATTGTCTATCATACGTTCCTAACATACAATTAAGTAATGAAGGAATAAGCAGCAACAGATGTTTCCATATAAGTCAGTAACAATCACCAATAAGTACCGAAACATATGCAAGTAAGTAATGAAATCTGTCACTCACACCTGTCCTGAGCAATCCAAGTAATCAAAGATTATGCAGCAGCAGTTGTCCAGTTTTAGCAGTGTCTATCATACGTTCCTAAGATACAATTAAGTAATCACGGAACAAGAAGCAGCCGATGTTTCCATACAAGTCTGTAACAATCTTCAATAAGTACTGAAACATATGCAAGTAAGTAATGCAATCTGTCCCTTACACCGGTCCTGAGCAATGCAAGTAATCAAGGAACATGCAGCAGCAGATGTTTCCATACAAGTCAGTAACAATAACCAATAAGTACCGAAACATATGCAAGTAAGTAATGTAATCTGTCAGTCACACCGGTCCTGAGCAATCCAAGTAATCAAGGAACATGCAGCAGCAGTTGTCCAGTTTAAGCAGTGTCTATCATACGTTCCTAACATACAATTAAGTAATCAAGGAACAAGCAGCAGCAGATGTTTCCATACAAGTCAGTAACAATCACCAATATGTACTGAAACGTATGCAAGTAAGTAATGCAATCTGTCACATACAGCGGTCCTGAGCAATGCAAGTAATCAAGGAACATGCAACAGCAGTTGTCCAGTTTCATCAGTGTCTATCATACGTTCCTAACATATAATTAAGTAATCAAGGAACAAGAAGCAGCAGATGTTTCGATACAAGTCGGTAACAATCACCAACAAGTACCAAAACATATGCAAGTAAGTAATGCAATCTGTCGATCACAGCGGTCCTGAGCAATGCAAGTTATCAACGAACATGCAGCAGCAGATGTTTCGATACAAGCCAGGAACAATCACCAATAAGTACCGAAACATATGCAAGTAAGTAATGTAATCTGTCACTCACACCGGTACTGATCAATGCAAGTAATCAAGGAACATGCAGCAGCAGTTGTCCAGTTTCAGCAGTGTCTATCATACGTTCCTAACATACAATTAAGTAATCAAAGAACAAGAAGCAACAGATGTTTCCATAAGAGTCAGTAACAGTCACCAATAAGTAACAAAACAAATGCAAGTAAGTAATGGAATCTGTCACTCACACCTGTCATGAGCAATCCAAGTAATCAAGGAACATGCAGCAGCAGTTATCCAGTTTCAACATTGTCTATCATACGTTCCTAACATACAATTAAGTAATGAAGGAACAAGCAGCAACAGATGTTTCCATACAAGTCAGTAACAATCACCAATAAGTACCGAAACATATGCAAGTAAGTAATGCAATATGTCACTCACAGCGATCCTGAGCAATGCAAGTAATCAAGGAAGATGCAGTAGTAGTAGTCCAGTTTCCGAAGTGTCTATCATACGTTCCTAACATACAATTATGTAATCAAGGAACAAGCAGCAACTGACGTTTCCATACAAGTCAGTAACAATCACCAATAAGTACCGAAACATATGCAAGTAAGTAATGAAATCTGTCACTCACACCTACACTGAGCAATCCAAGTACAAGGATTATGCAGCAACAGTTGTCCAGTTTTAGAAGTGTCTATCATACGTTCCTAACATACAATTAAGTAATGAAGGAACAAGCAGCAGCCGATGTTTCCAAACAAGTCAATAACAATCACCAATAAGTACCGAAACATATGCAAGTAAGTAATAGCAGCATCTGTCAATACACAGCGGTCCTGTAGCAATGCAAGTAATAACAATCTGGAAATGCATAATCAAGCATGCAAACAGTAGTCCAGTTTCAGCAGTGTCTATCATACGTTCTTAACATACAATTAAGTAATCAAGGAACAAGCAGCAGCCGATGTTTCCATACAAGTCTGTAACAATCACCAATAAGTACTGAAACATGTGCAAGTAAGTAATGAAATCTGTCACTCACACCTGTCCTGAGCAATCCAAGTAATCAAGGATTATGCAGCAGCAGTTGTCCAGTCTTAGCAGCGTCTATCATACGTTCCTAACATACAATTAAGTAATCACGGAACAAGCAGCAGCCGATGTTTCCATACAAGTCTGTAACAATCTTCAATAAGTACTGAAACATATGCAAGTAAGTAATGCAATCTGTCCCTTACACCGGTCCTGAGCAATGCAAGTAATCAAGGAACATGCAGCAGCAGATGTTTCCATACAAGTCAGTAACAATAACCAATAAGTACCGAAACATATGCAAGTAAGTAATGTAATCTGTCAGTCACACCGGTCCTGAGCAATCCAAGTAATCAAGGAACATGCAGCAGCAGTTGTCCAGTTTAAGCAGTGTCTATCATACGTTCCTAACATACAATTAAGTAATCAAGGAACAAGCAGCAGCAGATGTTTCCATACAAGTCAGTAACAATCACCAATATGTACTGAAACGTATGCAAGTAAGTAATGCAATCTGTCACATACAGCGGTCATGAGCAATGCAAGTAATCAAGGAACATGCAACAGCAGTTGTCCAGTTTCAGCAGTGTCTATCATACCTTCTTAACATATAATTAAGTAATCAAGGAACAAGAAGCAGCAGATGTTTCGATACAAGTCGGTAACAATCACTAACAAGTACCAAAACATATGCAAGTAAGTAATGCAATCTGTCGATCACAGCGGTCCTGAGCAATGCAAGTTATCAACGAACATGCAGCAGTAGATGTTTCGATACAAGTCAGGAACAATCACCAATAAGTACCGAAACATATGCAAGTAAGTAATGTAATCTGTCACTCACACCGGTACTGATCAATGCAAGTAATCAAGGAACATGCAGCAGCAGTTGTCCAGTTTCAGCAGTGTCTATCATACTTTCCTAACATACAATTAAGTAATCAAAGAACAAGAAGCAACAGATGTTTCCATAAAAGTCAGTAACAGTCACCAATAAGTACCAAAACAAATGCAAGTAAGTAACGGAATCTGTCACTCACACCTGTCATGAGCAATCCAAGTAATCAAGGAACATGCAGCAGCAGTTATCCAGTTTCAGCATTGTCTATCATACGTTCCTAACATACAATTAAGTAATGAAGGAATAAGCAGCAACAGATGTTTCCATGTAAGTCAGTAACAATCACCAATAAGTACCGAAACATATGCAAGTAAGTAATGAATTCTGTCACTCACACCTGTCCTTAGCAATCCAAGTAATCAAAGATTATGCAGCAGCAGTTGTCCAGTTAGTGTCTATCATACGTTCCTAAGATACAATTAAGTAATCACGGAACAAGCAGCAGCCGATGTTTCCATACAAGTCTGTAACAATCTTCAATAAGTACCGAAACATATGCAAGTAAGTAATGCAATCTGTCCCTTACACCGGTCCTGAGCAATGCAAGTAATCAAGGAACATGCAGCAGCAGATGTTTCCATACAAGTCAGTAACAATCACCAATAAGTACCGAAACATATGCAAGTAAGTAATGTAATCTGTCAGTCACACCGGTCCTGAGCAATCCAAGTAATCAAGGAACATGCAGCAGCAGTTGTCCAGTTTAAGCAGTGTCTATCATACGTTCCTAACATACAATTAAGTAATCAAGGAACAAGCAGCAGCAGATGTTTCCATACAAGTCAGTAACAATCACCAATATGTACTGAAACGTATGCAAGTAAGTAATGCAATCTGTCACATACAGCGGTCATGAGCAATGCAAGTAATCAAGGAACATGCAACAGCAGTTGTCCAGTTTCATCAGTGTCTATCATACGTTCCTAACATATAATTAAGTAATCAAGGAACAAGAAGCAGCAGATGTTTCGATACAAGTCAGTAACAATCACCAACAAGTACCAAAACATATGCAAGTAAGTAATGCAATCTGTCGATCACAGCGGTCCTGAGCAATGCAAGTTATCAACGAACATGCAGCAGTAGATGTTTCGATACAAGTCAGGAACAATCACCAATAAGTACCGAAACATATGCAAGTAAGTAATGTAATCTGTCACTCACACCGGTACTGATCAATGCAAGTAATCAAGGAACATGCAGCAGCAGTTGTCCAGTTTCAGCAGTGTCTATCATACGTTCCTAACATACAATTAAGTAATCAAAGAACAAGAAGCAACAGATGTTTCCATAAAAGTCAGTAACAGTCACCAATAAGTAACAAAACAAATGCAAGTAAGTAATGGAATCTGTCACTCACACCTGTCATGAGCAATCCAAGTAATCAAGGAACATGCAGCAGCAGTTATCCAGTTTCAACATTGTCTATCATACGTTCTTAACATACAATTAAGTAATGAAGGAACAAGCAGCAACAGATGTTTCCATACAAGTCAGTAACAATCACCAATAAGTACCGAAACATATGCAAGTAAGTAATGCAATATGTCACTCACAGCGATCCTGAGCAATGCAAGTAATCAAGGAAGATGCAGCAGTAGTAGTCCAGTTTCCGAAGTGTCTATCATACGTTCCTAACATACAATTATGTAATCAAGGAACAAGCAGCAACTGACGTTTCCATACAAGTCAGTAACAATCACCAATAAGTACCGAAACATATGCAAGTAAGTAATGAAATCTGTCACTCACACCTACACTGAGCAATCCAAGTAATCAAGGATTATGCTGTAACATCCGACACCAAACCAGGTTAGCATCAATGACCTAATATGTATTTAATAGTCAATTATGGCCTAATCAGTGGTCATTAGAAATTAACCAAGTGATTAACAAGGTTCATTAGAAAATTCAACTCAATTAGAATCAAATTCATCGGTGCGATGAATCGGGAAATCAATTAATCCGATCAATTTGCGATATGAGGGATTAATTCAACTAAGTACATAATTAAATCATGATTAATAACACTATTCATACACTAATACAATTACTTAACCTTAATTATGCAAGACTAAAACAAGTCATTAAAACAATGCATCCAAAAGTATTTATGAATTTACAAGAAAAGGGAAATACAAGAATACATTTCTAAATACTTTTATACAAAAAAAAAAAAGAAAAGAAAAATACCCCATAATAGTGGCCATATAGGCCAGCCAAGGTAGTACACAAGGACTAAAAGATTGTATTTTTTTACTCAACATTTCAACATCTAATCCTCCTCTTTCCTTTCATCCAAGATTTTTCACTATTTTCATCATTTCACCACCTTTTTCACCTCTATAAATAGAACCACCACTTCACCTCATTTCTCACATCTTGCAAACACAAATCCTCCCTTTCTCTCCCTCTAAAATCAGGTCACAAGCCCTCAAGAACACACAAAGTGTTCTTCATATTTTTGAAGTGTTCTTGGTGAAACTTTTGAAGATCCAACCTTCTACTCATTTTCATTCTTCTAAAATCATCAAAGTAAGTAAATACTAACCTATTACATCTTATATTTATGTTTATATAAGTTTGCATAATATATATAATCACCTACAACAACAAGTTTCATAAAAACTCAAGTTTATAAGTTTCTAGTTCTTATTTTTAAGTTGTTTCTTTAAATGTGTTTATGAATATGTGAACACATTATAAAAGTGTTAATATTATGAAAACATGTGATATATATATATGTGTTTTTATAACTATTATAACTTTTATACAAGTAGTCTTTGAATAAACAACAAGAATCATAAGTTGTTGTAAGTTTATAAACTACGGATTTTCGGCAGAAAATTTATATCGACTTTGAAAAATCATAACTAATTCATAACTCAACGAAATGAGTTGATTCTTGTCTCAAAAGTTAGATCTATGTCTTAACTATAGATCTGTAATTTTTCATAATTTATTTTGAAGTTTAAGACCTTCAGAAATTGTTTGGGATACCGAAAGTTTGACAGCTCAAAAACGGCCAACATAGGGTTTTTAACGAGCTTTTTCACCAACCTAAACAACTCGAAAAATGGCCGTTCTTGATTCTAAAAATCCTTTGTATATAGTAGTTTAATGTCCTAGAAAACCAAAGTCTAAAACTTTTTGGAGCTTGGTCAAAAACAGCCTCAAAGTAGGCCGAAAAACCTCCGAAAAAGCTGGAAAGTTATATATATATAAACTTGACGTTTTAAGCAAATCTTATTTATAAACTTGTAATGTTGGGTGATTTAAGACATAAAAATCTATAAATATACATATGATCATATATTAGTAATATTAAGACCTTATTATCATTTAGGACTCGGTTAAACATCTCCAGTTTCATCACCCATCAAACAACGCAAACTTGCATTTTTGCGCATATTTTGCCATCACAAGTTCGGTGAGTTCTCATAGCCCCTATTTTCACACTGTTATGTTTTGGGGATGATATACATGCTTCGTTTTTATATGGACACGGAAATATTTTCATTTCTATTATGTATTACACATTGGGTTCCATTAGCTCTGATATCATGAACCGTTAATTGCATTTATTTGTAAGCGCGAATATATTGTGGGTAGATCTATTGGGAGTCATGTCCCCCACTCGGGTTAGTTGGTTTGGCTAACAGCGGGTGCATATATATTCAACAAACGGTATTACGTATGGGAATACTGCACAGAGCAAACTCATTTCAAATTAAGCTTCGGTTGCATGATGGTTTATATGTAATACATAACAAGGAATTTATGATTTTATAAATTCAACCTCTATTATTGTTGTCCATACGAGTCAGATTTAGGTGTAAACCTATGAACTCACCAACAATTTTTGTTGACGTATTTTAGTGTGTATTTTTAGGAAATTAAGGCAAGAATGCCTTCGGACGTATTTTCTTTCAAGCTTCCGCATTCATGGAGTCGCATACATATTCAAATTAACGGAGATTTAGCTGCATTATTTTTGATATTTTAATTATGTAATTAAATCTCTGTATTTTTGCGAACTCCGTTACTCATATCAGACTATGTAAAACATTGCTATATTTTCAAGTTTCAATGATGTATTTTAAAAACGTCCATATAGTGGTCGTTTATTATGATTATGGCTACGATTCCGCACTCGTCACGCCTCGCTGCCAACCGAGGTAGCAGGGTGTGACAGATTGGTATCAGAGCCATAGTTATAGTGAACTAGGTTGCATTAGTACCCTAGACTATAACTGCACTTAAGTTTTACTGATTTTAAAAATATTTTGTAACTAACTAAAAGACTATGAATGGACCTTGATAGCAGAAATCATGTCTCATCCGGAAACCATCATCTTATCGGATTCAGAGGAGGAGTACACTCCTGCGAGCCCCACGGCCACTGAAATTTTCCACGAAGAAGAAACATCGGAATAAGAGGACCCCTCGGAAGATCCAATGGAGGAGACGGAAGAGGAGCCGATGGAGGAAGAAGATCCATTGCCCCCAACGGCCCCTGCTCGCGTCCCATACCACCCAGCCGAGCCGTCAAATAAGCCGTATAGGCCTTACCCTAACGGCCCCAAAATGTTGTACACACCCCGAAAGCGGGTGAACCCACCAAGAAGGGAGTCTATTCCTGTCCCGACTCCCCAGCCCAATCCCCCACCACCACACCGACGGGTAGACGCCCGCCGATGGGGCTGGATACCAGAGACCCTCCGCGAATGGAGGCAGATGGAGGGAGTTCCTCCCAACTTCGAGATAGGAGGACCATCCTCCGCACCTGTCCCGACCCTCACCCAAGAGCCTACCGAGCAAACCTTACCACTTCTGATAGCACGGTCGACCAGGCATGATCACCAAATCCGATCATTAACCTAGATATCGGTGGGATGACCGCTCGTCTAGAGCGGGAGGAGTTACAAAACTCCAACATCTACTGGGCTAACCAGCATGCTCTCACCATCCAACAGGATGGCCTGAATGACCTTCGGTAGCAACTAGCCGAAAGCCAAGCTCGGATCGAGGAGCTGACTCAGCGCCTCAACGCGATGGAAAAGGGAGAGACCCCTGATCACTCCCACACTTAGTGCACTTCTATCTATCCTTGTAATGGTAGGAAAATATCATGTAATAGTATAGGACAAAATTTTCGGGTAATAACCCGCCCCTAATGTAAGAAAATTTCGAATGATTAATGAAAATTGCAAGTTATTTATGAAATTGTGTTTGATGATTATAGTATTGTGCTTTAAGGAAAAATTTACCTCTTTAAGATTCAATTTCTTACACTATGCTTTTTCTTTAAAATTTTAAGATAATGCCGCCGAAACGAGCAATGAACGCTGCTGACATTGAAGAGCTAGTCGCACAAAGAGTGGCTGCCGCTATAGCCACGTATGAGGCAAATAGGAATAGCTCAGCTAATGGAGATGGTGGTGCTAGCCGCACCACGGGAGGAACTGAAATCCATGCAAAAGGTTGTGGAATTAAAGGATTTTTAAGTTGCAAACCCCGGTACTTCAACGGAACCGAAGGAGCCGTTGGCTTGATACGGTGGTTTGAGAAATTAGAATCTGTCTTTCGTGTCAGTGGATGTGCTGAAGGAGATAAGGTGAAGTTTGCTACTCAAACTCTACAAGATAGCGCCCTCACATGGTGGAATTCCTATGTCCAGTCTGTAAGTATCGATGAAGCCTACCAGCTCACATGGTCCGCGTTGAAGCAAATGATGACGGACGAGTACTGTCCGAGGAACGAACTCCAGAAAATGGAATCGGAGTTCTGGAACCTGTCAATGAAGGGATCGGACGTTGCAGGATATACCAACCGATTTCACGAGCTAAGTATCCTGTGTCCTCAAATGGTGACCCGGGAGTACAAAAAGATCGAACGTTACATTTGGGGACTCGCTCCTCAAATTCAAGGTAATCTCACTGCCTCCAACCCATCCACCCTACAGGATGCCATCAGGATGGCCAATAATCTTATGGACCAAGTATCCCGGAGAAATGAAGCCAAGGCCGGGGAAAACAAAAGAAAGTGGGAAGACAAGACCGGGAAGAATGCGGGTTCACAATCCAAAAAGCCCGAAACCATTAAGGCTTACGCAGCGGGAGCTGAGCCAAGAAGAGGTTATACCGGTACCAAGCCTTTCTGCACTAAATGCACCTTCCATCACAACCAGGGTCCGTGTCCAGCCCATTGTGGAAAATGCAAACGTTTGGGGCATATGGCCAAAGACTGTAAATCTGGAGCCCCGGGAACCAGTGGCAGCAATCAAAAAGGCTGCTTTG
>JAANYP010003060.1:0-267566 GCA_020465985.1 Centrapalus pauciflorus
CTGCGGTCAGAAGAGGTGGCCTAAAGGTCTGCAGACGTCCGAAGACGCGGGAAGACGTTCGCAGACGCCGGAAGTCGTCCGCAGACGATGCGGAAGACGTCTGCAGATGCGGGCAGACGCAAAAAAACAAACGCACTTTTATATAAAACGTCTTCCCACGTCTTCGAGTTCGCATACATAAGAGGTTCGAAGATCTTTATACAAAAAACAAACAACACCTTACATAGTTTTGCATATATGTGATGTGTGATTTCATGCACTTAGAGTGTTCGAATTTGCGTGAAATTCATATCATCTGTGTAATGGTAATTAATACATGTTTGTGAAAAAAAAAATTTTAAAAAAAAAATTTTACGAGTGGTACCTTCGGTGCATTGTGTAATATGTGGTACCCATATAGATACACAACAAGTAGTTTCTACATCTAAAACCGTATAAAATATCTTTTTGCTGTTAAAGAAAACAAAAAAATGAAATTACTTACAACGACGTCACATTGGTCCTCCGTGAAGAGGGAGAAATAAATGCAACAAATTTTCAAACACTTTTGAGTTATTGTTGTGTTCACAAAAGCCGCCTCTTTTTTACAATGCTAGCAACACTTACTAAATCTAGAAAGAAAAAAAAAACCATAATTTAATAAATGTTACTCATGCCTCATTTAATACTTATCCTTTTTAGTCATAGTTTCAAGTATTTTATTGTTCTTTAATGAACTTTAATAAGAAAAATCAATTAAATGATGTTATATAAACGATAACATGCCAAAAGGTCCTACGTATCAGTTTTATGATAAATACGAATACCGTAATTCATATAGTTCATAATTAAAAGCATGACAACCTCGGAACTGTTGGTACATTCAGTGTGACGACAGCAGTCTAGTTTTGTTATTGATAAGACAAGTTCTTAGGTGATTTTAGAATACAAGGCTTGGCATTCGAATCTGTGATAGATTCGAATGTAGCCATAGATTCGAATTGTTTAAGGCTTGGGATTCGAATCTGTGATAGATTCGAGTCTAGCCTTAGATTCGAATGGGCTAGATTCGAGACTGTCAATATGGACAGACTCGAATGGGCTTTGGGCCAGATTCGAGGTTGGCCCACAACAGACTCGAATCAGGGTCTATAATTAGGGATAGACTCGAATCATTAAGAGACTTTTGGCAGAATTCGTGAGGAATTAAGCAAGAGGCGATCTCGAGTTTATCAGCTAGGTGAGTGCCGTTTCGGAGAGAATTAGTACGTAGGATCGTTCGTGTGTCGTTCGTTCAGCGTCTAATAGTCTCCGTGTTTCCGTTGGTTGAGAGTTGTCCGTCTGACCGTCAACGAGGATTCCGCACTCGTTCACGGATCCGCGTCTAGATAGATCTTGCAGTCGTAGACCTTACAAGTGGTATCAGAGCCTACGGAGTGTTCTTCGTGTTCATCAGATACATTCTAGGTTTCTTGACGCTAGTTGGACGGTTTTGCTCTCAAAAACGGGTTTTTGAGCTTAGCAAATTCGTATTCGGGAAACACTTTGTTGTTTTTCATGTTTTTGATCGAAATCATTATTTTTCATTTGAAAAATAGTGGTTTAATCTGTAAAACGTCAAAAAATCAACGTGTTAGCCGTTTTTCAAGTTTGCGGCGCTCGAATCTATAGGGGTAATTAGGGTTTTACTTTATTTTCGAGTCTAACCTAAATACGCTCCTTTCGAGTCAATTTCAGAGAGTTTCGAGTCTACCTTGTTTCGAATCTGTTACTTCATTCGAATTGGATCTCGAGTCTATATTGTTTCGAGTTTGTTTCGAGTTTGTTACTGTTTCGATTCTGTGCTTCGAATCTGCTGACATTCGACTCTGCTGTGCCTTCGATTCTAAGGATCTTCGAATCTAAGGAGTTCTTCGAATCTGACATAACTTCGAATCTAAGGAGTTCTTCGAATCTGACATTATTTCGAATCTAATTGACTTTTAAGACTTAATCGAATTTAATCCCAAATAAATTGGAATCTAATTACATTCGAATCTATCTAGATTCGAAAGAGTTAATCCACATTAGTTTCGAATTAAATTAATTAAGGGTCAATTCAATTTCTTTCGAAAAGATGTCTAATCTTCAGAAATTCTTAGAAATGGACCACGAGGTCGGGAAGGCGAACGCACCGCCTAAGCTGATGAAGGTCGAGGACTATTACTGGTGGAAGGACCGATTTACCGATTTCGTACGGTTCAATGATATGCGCATGTGGGTGTGCATAGATGAAGGGTATATTCCACCGGTATCTGAAGTT
The DNA here is from genome assembly GCA_020465985.1 of Centrapalus pauciflorus. NCBI lineage: Eukaryota > Viridiplantae > Streptophyta > Magnoliopsida > Asterales > Asteraceae > Centrapalus > Centrapalus pauciflorus. The sequence goes on from JAANYP010003060.1 coordinate 2,282, forward strand.
GAAGGCCGTCAAAAGGTCTTGTCATACCAGATGATGAAAGAGGATGACAAGCAAGATATTCTACACACATTCCGAACTCAGAGGACATCAAAAGAACTTTGGGAGTCGCTTGAGAAAAGGTGTGAGGGAAATCCTCGGGTTAGGAGAAAGCGTACAGAGCTGTTAAAACAACAGTTCGCCATCTTCAAGGCGTTAAAGGATGAACAATTGAATGATACTATCACTCGGTTTTATCATCTATTAACAGAGCTTGAAAGTCACGACATTAAGTATAGTGACACAGAAAAGAATAACAAGCTTTTGGATGCCTTACCCGCCAAATGGGCGATGTATGTGGCTATGATTAAGCTTGATGAGGATAAGTACTATACTCAATCGTTGGAGGATGTAGTGGGAACGCTGAGGGCGTATCATTTCGAGTTATTGAAGGCTGAAACGGATTATGAACAAGTCCAAAATCCGGAAATGTATTTCGGAAAATCAACACCTTCAGTGACAGCTGATATGAAGACAGCTACAGCGTTTTTCACAGGAGAAACTGCGTCACCAGCTGAGCCAGAAGAAGCACAATGTAGAGCTTTCTTAGGGTTTAGTGGACCGGATGAGCAGCCACAAGCATCTACTTCAGGATCATCGTCTCAGGGATACACAAAAATGCCAATGAGTACTAAAACTGCAGAGGAGCAACTGAAGCTTCTAGCATCGTTTGTAGCGGTTTACGGGAATTGTATTCAAGGGAAAATAATTGATCCAGCTTTATGGGAAGAAGATTATGATCAGGTGGATCCGGATGACTTGGAACAAATGGACCTACAATGGCAATTGGCCATGGTCACACAGAGATTGAAAAGGTTCATGAAAAGAACAGGAAGAAGTATGAGTGTGAACAATGTAGGATTCGATAAGTCTAAAGTTAGATGTTATAACTGTCAGGGGTTGGGACACTTTGCGAGAGAGTGTCAAAGACCTAAGATTGATAATCATCAGAACTTAGGACGTCAGCATTTAGCCAGTTCAGGGAATCAAAGATCAGGGAATCTGGGTTCAGTGGCTGGTTTACTTGCTAATGTGGGGTCTAACAGACAGTTAGATGGCACATATGATTGGAGTACACATCCAGAGACTAATGCTAGAGCCTTCATGGCTGAAGTCACAGAGACTGGAAGTACGGGAGCAGAAGAGGAAGAGAAAGAGGATACACAGTTTTCTGATTCAGAACCTTTGGTGCTGGAAATTTCTGAGGAACTAACTACGCTGGAGTTTGCAGCTCAGATGGCCAATATCAAATCTGATCGGAAACAGGTAATTCTAAACTCTTCTACTTGTCATGATTTATGTGCTTTATGTACTACTTTGAATGATAAATTGAATTTAGTACTAGAAACATATTCATCTATGACTGCTCAAATTCAATCCTTAAAATCAGATAATGCTAATTTATTAGACATTAAGGAAGATCTTCAGGCCAAACTGAGAAATGATGCTCAAGATTTACTAGTTCTGAATGACAAATTGATTGAACAAAGTGTCAGGAATGAACTACTTTATGAGCATGTAGAGTCACTGACCAAAGAGATCTCTCTTAAAGATAAGGAATTAGCTGAGTCTAGTACTAAGGTTGATGAGGCCAATAGCAATCGTGTAACTACTGCTGAGGATGAGACCAATGATATGGTTAACTCAGAGGTAGTCAAGGTAACTGAGTCCTATGAAGTATCTTCAATTACTCCTCGGGTTAGACAAACAGTACAGTGTGTTCAGTCTAGTTGTAATTCAAACCTAGAAGAGGAAAATACTGTAAGCAATGTTAACAAAGGGGAGTTCAAACAAGCTGTTGATACAGACAATCAGGGCATTAGTAAGACACCTAGGTCAAAGAGTGCCTATAAGAAATCTATTGACAAGATGTCTTGCTTTAAGTGTCATGAGAAAGGACATGTTGTTTCAGGTTGTCCCTACAAAAAGTCAGAGTCTTCATTGAACATAGGGAAACAAGAGCAGCAAATCTTAAAAACAATGCCTAGTGATGCGAGCGGGAGTAGTTCTCGAGTTTCTGAGAAGAACTCCGTTGAGGTGTCACGTATAGGTAGTTGTCAATCATCGATGTTTCTTAGACAAAATGACGGACTTAGGATTAATTCCCCGAATAGATCTCCTAGTCAATCAATGTCTGGCCCCCATACCATTATTAGGAGAAATTCACCTAAGAGGAGTCACACTCTAGTTAGGTCTAATTCTCCTAATAAGCATACGACACCAGGTAGAGCCCGGAATTATGAGACTGAAATGTACCATAACAAAAATTATTCAAGGGATGAAACGAAAAGACCAATACAAAGGTCGAGAATGGATGTTAATCATTCAGCTTCACAACAGATTCTTAATCAAAAATCCAAGTCACCTGAAAGGAGAGATGGGTATTTGAAAGAATTCAAGTTTGTGGATGAGGATGGTATTACCAAGTCAGTCATGGCTTGGGTCCCCCGTGATAACTAACTTTTCTTGTTTAGTGTGCAGGAGTTAGCTACAGATCCTAATGACAAATGGTTTATGGATAGTGGTTTCTCTTGATACAGGACTGGGGTACAAAGGACGAAACAGCAGGTATGCTTTCTGGGTCCTTAGACCAAAGTGAGAAGTTATAAGGGAAACATGTAAGGTGTGTCAGTTGTGTCAGTCTGTATAAACAATGTGAATCTAGTCACAAAAGCATTTGTTACTTCATGCTTTGGGTTGTTAGTTCAACTGAATGGCATGTGTAATCCAAAGTAACTTGACCTTAGGCTATTTTCTTTCTTTTTATAGTAAGTTAGTAAGTTACTTTATTAGCTTATTATTATTTATGAAAATCAAAATAAAAAGGAGAGAAAACCATAAAAAAAAAATCAAAAAAAAGAGAATATCAGAAAACTGAGTTAAGTCTTAGATGCATAGGTTCAAAGTGACGAAAATTAGCACCGTCGTTACAGACTCTAAGTATTTAGGCTTTCACACATAATGCAACTAAATCCAAAGTGTTATACTTTATTTAGTTTGATGTGTTGGTAGGCATAATACATATAGGGAATCTCAAGGCTTATAAAATATTCTAGAAAAAGTCAAACGTGTCACTAACCTAGATGTACGACCAATCGGTCTTAATTTTTATGTACAAGACATACAAACATTGAGTCTAAATGAGGTATGCAAACTTTCTGGGGATATATGACAACATCAAATACATCTGAAAATGGAAAGAATAGAAATATCATGTAAAACTGAGAGTCGAAAACATGCAACTCTGTTGTACGTAAGTACAGACCTGTTGTCTCTGTTTAGATTCGGGTTAGCAGACATGTCGCTTTGTTGTACGTCAGTACAGACCTGTCACCGCTATCTGCTAACTTTAAAACTAAACCTTAAGTCGAACTAAGACACTTTGTTGTATGAAAATACAGACCTGTGTCTGATGTTTGTCTTTTAAAGAAAGTTTGCAAATACCAACAAGTTAGAATTTTTGTCTGTGTGCCTTGATCATAAAAGTATGTCTATGTCTGAGTCACGTAAGATAATTTCCTGATAAATAAAAGGGCCAAGGGATATTCCGAATTGTAGAATGTTTAACAGGGTAAAATACCAACAATCGGCTAAATGGGTATGTCACGACAAACAATCAAAGGAATTCAAAAAAAATTCCAAAGTGTGAAAGTTTAAGTACTGAAAGTTAGTATCGGACATCGCTATCTGATTGAACCTTTCTTAGACTATACTCATCAAAAATATGTTGTTAAGTATTTAGCTTAGATTGTAAATTTTTTTTTCTTAAGTCTAGATTAAATTTTTGGTCAAAATTTTATTTTATTTTATTTTATTTTTATCTTCAGTAAGATAAAGGTCAATGTTTCTACGGATGCATGATTGGTTGAATAAACAAATATTGCGTGAAAATCTGTTGCTTAGTGTGATTGGTTCTGCAAAGGTTGTAAACCTCCATTACATGAAAAAGTTGAAAAGGTTGAATTTTATTCAAAGATTTTCAAAATTTTCATTTAAGTGTTGAAAAAGTTGAAAATTGTTCAAAGTTTTTCAAAACTTACGAGGTTGGGACTATTTAAACAAAGGTAATGATAGTTTCTCTCGAACTTAGTTCTCGTGTTTGGTTTACGTTATAAACCTTCAAAAACTTTAAGTAGGAGAGTTTCATTTTATCTTTATCATTGAATAATGATTTTAATGTCCTACTAACATCTAATGACTTGTTTCATGTGTTGATTAAGTCTATACAGTGTTAGCCTTGGATTATTCACAGAATTACAGATTCTTCAACTGACAAAGGCGATTTGTGAACTTCATGCCAAGTTGGATCAGACAGAGACTGATCAGTAGCAGCAGATTGCAAATCTGGAGGCTATATTGGCATCTGGTTGAAAGATCATCCATCTCAGGGGGAGAAATAGTAGAGAGTGGAGAAATCGTAGAGACGCTGTCCTTCGAAAAAGATGGCCTGAGCAGTGAGCTGACAAGTCAAAGAAGATAGCTCGAATAGTGAGCGGGCAGATCTTTCAAGACAGTAGTGAGCTGGCAGATCTTTCAAATATTGGCTCTCACTGCTGATCCTCAGGGGGAGTCAGTGATCGTAGCTACTGACAATAGGAAAGACAAGGATTCAGAGACAACTGAAGTAACTGAAGACATGGTCTGACCGGAGCATTGTCAGAGTAATTGAAGATGACTTAGAACTTTTTCCGAAGTGTTATGAATGCATCACTCGATGAAGGTGTTATGAATGATGATCAGAATGGGATAGATCTAGAGATGCAGAAGACTGCTCTAAATGATGAATCAGATTCTGAAGTTAGAAGTGACTGATTTAGCTTAGAAGGACCGTATAATCTAGGAAGACAATTCTGGGCTGAGGTGTTTGCAAAAACTGTCAGAAGAAAGGGTCGTACTGAAGATTTGAGAGGTTAGTCTAAGAGGTATTAGAAGCGCTGTGGTTCAAAGGAACGTGGACTAAGTTAGAGAAGCGATTCAGAATCATCAGTCATGGATAACGAGGAGAAAGGGTGATCTCGACACTCATTGTCATTAAAGCAAATAGTCTATCAAGATCAATGAACAAAATCTAGAAGCTATCGTCAAGGGGGAGTCTGTTGGTACATTCAGTGTGACGACAGCAGTCTAGTTTTGTTATTGATAAGACAAGTTCTTAGGTGATTTTAGAATACAAGGCTTGGCATTCGAATCTGTGATAGATTCGAATGTAGCCATAGATTCGAATTGTTTAAGGCTTGGGATTCGAATCTGTGATAGATTCGAGTCTAGCCTTAGATTCGAATGGGCTAGATTCGAGACTGTCAATATGGACAGACTCGAATGGGCCTTGGGCCAGATTCGAGGTTGGCCCACAACAGACTCGAATCAGGGTCTATAATTAGGGATAGACTCGAATGATTAGGACTTTTTGCAGAATTCGTGAGGAATTAAGCAAGAGGCGATCTCGAGTTTATCAGCTAGGTGAGTGCCGTTTCGGAGAGAATTAGTACGTAGGATCGTTCGTGTGTCGTTCGTTCAGCGTCTAATAGTCTCCGTGTTTCCGTTGGTTGAGAGTTGTCCGTCTAACCGTCAACGAGGATTCCGCACTCGTTAACGGATCCGCGTCTAGATAGATCTTGCAGTCGTAGACCTTACAGGAACTCCAAGTCTATATTATTAATTTCATATCCTTAACTTTTTTTTAGAAATGCAACAATTATATTAAAACTATCTCAACCAGATACTAGAGATAATAAAAAAAAAAATTACAAGAGGACACACCAACTAACAAAAAAGTATGAAAAAGAAAAAGAAAAAAACACACAGCCCCAAAATAAAGTAAGATCTAAAAAGAAACTTCCAAAAATAGATTGTTTGGCCAAGAGCTCCAAGTCTCCAACTTAATTTCTTTGTCAACTTAATCATGAGTACTTAAAGTTATTAATATGTTATCGTTAGGCCCAAAAGAGTCGTTGGCAAGAATGTCAAGCGAAATTGTAGTCACGTCATCGTCACGTCAGCTTTGTCTTCTCTTGCCATTTTGATGTCATTCACACGATGTCAATGCCACTTTTGTCATACCTATTTTCAACTAAAATAATATTTATAACATATTTGCACACACAAAGGAGCGGCATCCCTCTCTCTCTCTCTCTCTCTCTCTCTCTCTCTCTCTCTCTCTCTCTCTCTCTCTCTCTCGGCATTTGGACGCCATTTTGGCATGATGTCATGTCATGCCAAGGTGAGAGGGTGGTGTTCTCCTAATATCATGCTCGGTACCAAGGTGGATACCAAAGCTCACACCCTAAAGCCTTAATAGACCTGACAATTTGGTACACAACACGATAGATACGACACGAGTTTTCCGTATATGGGTTTTGCAATTCGTGTTTCGTGTAAATTCGTGTCGATACAAATTTAAATTTTGTGTTTCGTGTCTTATACAGGTAAAACACGAATTTACATGTATAAACACGTTTAACACACATATAAATATAGTGTTATATGATGACGCACATAAGACACGTATAAGACAAATATAAACTAGAATTTCAAGATTCCTAAAAAAATTTGAGTCCCACTTAATTTGAAATGTTTGAAAAAGTTTAGGTTTGTCTCTCACATTGATGATGTGATAAATGAAATTGTCGACTTGGATTTCAACAAGGAGTCTAGTTCGGTGAAAAATACGACTTTGGTTATGGCCATTAATAGTTGCTTTAACTACTTTTGATATGTTGTTTGATACTTGGATTATCACGTGTTGGATTTATATTTATATATGTTTTAGCTTAAAATCGTGTATAATTCGTGTTGTTGTGTGACACGTGTTTTATGCGTGTTGTGTCACGTGTCACACGAAAATTTTGTGTGTCGTGTTCGTGTTTCATATCCAGACGCGTTTCATAATCTGTGTCGTGTTCGTGTATTACAAATTCGTGTCATATAAAATTCGCGTCTGACACGATACACGACATGATTATACGTATTCCCAGGTCTAAGCCTTACCGATGATACATGTGACTACCCATGGTTGTTAAGATCGCGAGTAAGATCGTAGGATCGGTCGATCCTATGATCCTACCAAGTGATTTCAAGCAAAATCGGTGTAAGATCGTTTTATAACAAGATCAAACGTAGGATCGTGGGATCATTCGTAGGATCGGTGCCGATCCGATCCTACCTTTTAATAGGTCCGGATTCTTTAAACCAGATTCCCGTGGGATCGTTTAGCGATTCGATCCAACCTTTTACCTAGATCCAATCATTTTATCGATTAAGATAATGAGTCAAATTCTAGAATGTATTATTGGTTGACTTTTTTGGATAACCATAAACATTTTAAACATGAATGTACGTTATTCCTCTATTTATTGTATTAATATTTTTTGAAGTGTTATATAATTAATTTAAAATATAAAATCACAAATTATAGTAACTAGAAAAAAAATTAAAAGTAGTGATTTTGTGATAGGATGTTACGATCCGATCCTACGATCTTGATCTTGTAGGGACGGAAACGATCTTAGATAAGATATCAATCTTGATAACCTTGTGACTACCTAATTACAACTTTATTAAAGTTAATGTAGGTGATATATTTAAAAATATATTTTTTAATCTATTTGGTCATTTTAATCGTGTCCAATCATATTTTTCTTGGATCCGAATCCTTTGGTAGTCTCCACCCAATCAGTCATTTGGAGGAATAAAGTATTTGAATTCAAATGTCACAGTCCACTTACGAAGTGTGTGGCTCATAAAATAAAGTGTAAATTATTTACTTAAAATTATGAAAATAGTGTCTGATTTTTAAAAATTGCATAAATGATCTCTTAAAACACTATTTACTTACAGGAGTGGTACCTCAATCTATTGACTTTTTTTAAATGACGATTTTGCCCTTAAACTCAAAATCAATTTTAGTCCCTATAGTATATAATTAGTTTTGGTTTTAGTCACTTTTATAGTTTTTTGTTTTTGTTTTTGAATTTTAAATGCTAATTAAATAAAATGTGATTTAATTAATTTATTTTAATTCTTTTTATATATTCAATTTATTTATTTACATATTATTTGTTAAAATATTCATACGTTTTTATATTTTTATACGATACCAACTAACTTTTTAATCACGTTATCATATTTTGATTTGATTATAACTTAATAAAAAATATATAGGGTTTTATTTGTTATGAGTAAACTATTTTGTTAAGTTAATACATTTCGATTTAAATTTAGTCATTTTTTGTTTTGATTTACATATTTGCTACATTAATCCATTTTAATTAAACTTAGTATTTTATTTGTTCTATTCTATTATTTGTTATATTAATACATTTTGATTTAATTATAATTTTTAATAAAACTATGTCGACTTGACATTTTATTCGTTTTGATTTAAATATATTTTAGTGTTAATGCATTTCAATTAATTATAACTGCTAAAGATAATATATAAACTTAGCGTCTTATTTGTTTTTTTGCTTAAAATGTTTGTCACATTAATATCTATCGATTTAATTGTAAGTTTTAGCGTTTTGGTTAGTATATTTCTTTATATCGTTTTGGTTTTGTATATTTTGTTTATATGTTTTGAAACATATATATATTTATACGTATATATGTTTTGAATAAAACGTATATATGTTTTGCTACATACGTTTCGAAACCTATGTAATCAAATATACAAACAAATTGTACATAAACAAATATACAAACACATAAAAACTATAATTAAATCGACAAGTATTAATGTGACAAAATATTTACGCAAAAATAAATAAAATGCTAAGTTTATATATTTTTTTAAAAATTATAATTAAATTGAAACGTATTAAAACAAAAAAATATTTAAATCAAAACGAATCAAATGTCAAGTCGACATATTTTTGTTAAATGCTACAATTAACTCAAAACGTATTTATATAACAAAATATTTAGAATAGAACAAATAAAATACTAAGTTTAATTGAAACAGATTAATGTAGCAAAATATGTAAATCAAAACTAAAAAAAGAAATTTAATTTGAAAGGTATTAATGTAACAAAAAATCTTAATCAAAACAAATAAAATCCTAGATTTATATATATTTTCCTAAAATTATAATTAAATCAAAATATGTTAACACGATAAATTGTTAGTTGGTAACATATAAAAATATATAAGCATGCTAAAAAAATAAAATGTAAAATAAATAAATTGAATATATAAAAGAGAATCACATTAAACTAATTAAATAAAAATCATATTTTTATTAAATTTACATTTAAAATTCAAAAACAAAAACAAAAAATTATGAAATTGACTAAATCCATAATTAATAAAATACTATAGGGACCAAAATTGAATTTTAAGATAAGGACAAAATCGTCATTTAGAAATATTCAAGAAATGAAAGGACCATTTCTGCAAGTAAATAGTGTTTCGAGGGACCATTTATGTAATTTTTAAAGACCAGGGACCATTTCCATAATCTTAAGCAAACCACAGGGACCAAATCTGTAATTTACTCTAATATAAATAATATATAGAGTAAAGTTGTTTGTTTAAAATTATTAAAACGGTCCCTCAACTTTTAAAATTACAGTGACGATCCCTCAAATCACTTTTTACTTGCAGAATTGATTCTTCTATTTTTAAAATTTTTAAAATGACGATTTTACCTTTTTCTTAATTACAAGTTTGGTATTTCCAATTTTGGTTCTTTTTCTTGATTTTTTATTTTTGGTTTTGCTTTTGAAAGTTGAGGGAACGTTTTCATAAATGTTTAATTCAATTAAATTGGTTTTTAATATTTTTGTTAAATAAAATATCAACTTACGTCAACCTCTTAAATTAAGATTTCAGATTTGAGACGGAAGTCCACAACTTAATTTCAGACGTGATTTTCAGACATTCGAACCTCTTAAGTCTGAAATGTAACAAACAATCTGTTTTGAATTAAAATATGAAATCCACTTAACTTTAAAATGTAACAAACAATATATTTTCAGTTTAGATCTGAAATTAAGATTTCAGAGATTTTTAAAAGGTAATTAAGTCCAAACAAATATACCCATAGTATAATTTAATTTTATTAAAGATACCATTATTAATGAAAATAAAAATAAATAAATGTCAGTGGTATAGAATTATAGATAGTCAAACGGTACGCATGACTACAGATAATCTAAAATTGACGAAAGTATGAAAACAATTCATTTAATATGAAAAAATGCAAAATAATTGTTCATTAAATTTCTGTTCTCCTTTATATAAATGAGAGAAGCACATGGAAATCCACCAAACTTTTGTCTCAAAACTATATTCGTAATTCAAAATGAAAAATAATAATAATAAATAAATAGAAAAGAACCAAAAAACTTTCAGAAAGTCTGTTACTTTCATCTAAAAGCTTGTTGGGTTTTCTTAAATTGGTTTATGAGTATCATTTTCTTTTCTATTTATTCCAACAAGTTTAGAAAAATAGTAACATCCACAGGAACAACAAACCTATTTATGTAATTTGATATCACAATAGTCTATTACATTAAATTAGCTATATTAACGATATATCTATATGAATACTTGCTGTCAGTGAAGTACGCTGCCAAACAGCTTAAGGCTTGAGCATATTGGTAGACGGCTAACTTATTTTACTAATTTATATATAATATATAACATTTTTGTTTTTCTGTGATAACTTTTGATGTATTTTATTTAATTAAAATTTGAATATATCATTATGTTCGAATTATTTCGATCCACGATATAAAAATTATTATCGTCGAAACTATTTTCATTAAACATGCACAACTGCTGACTAAATATTTTATTTTATATATAATATATAATTGTTTTGTTTTTCTATTTATAACGTTTGATGTATTATATTTTATAAAAATCCGAATGTATCATTATGATTGCATTATTTTTATCTACATATTAACACAAAATTGTATTTCGTCTCGACTATTTTAAAATGACAAAAGTTTTATTATTTAGTTGATTGATTGATTACACTATTTCACTGTTCACCAAATAGTAAAGCTCTGCCAGACAGATAAACAACTGCCTTTTTTTTACTTTATATATAATATATGACATTTTTGTTTTTCTAAGATAACTTCTGATATATTATGTTTTATTAAAATTTGAATATATTATTATGATTACATTATTTTTCTCTACATTCTGATAAAAAAATTTTTATCGTCGGAACTATTGTTATTAGACAGGTAGATATGCAGCTGACTAATTAATTTATTTTATATATAATATGTAATTGTTTTGTTTTTTTTTTTTTGATATAATGTTTCATATATTATATTTTACAAAAGTTCAAATATATCATTATGACTGCGTTTTTTTTTCTAAATCCAAAACATAAATTTGCTTTTAGTCTCAACTATTTTTAAAATGATAAATTTTTTATTAATTAGTTGGTTGATCAATCATATTATTTTCATTTATAAACTTAGATCGAAAGTTGAGAGTGATCATCGGGTGAGGATCACGATCGATAGTCAATGTTATTTTATAATTGTAAAGTAATATATTTTTAAAAGGGTTTATTATGAAAAAAAACCAACATGTTTTCATGTATTTTTTTGTGTTTTTGTCCCTCTATGTTTTTTTTTCATTAAAATCTTCAAGTTAATTTTTTTATTTTGGTTTAATAAATTTTGGAAATTAGAACCCGGTCATAATTAGTAAACCGAGTTTTTAAAAAGGGTATTATGAAAAAAAAACCAACATGTTTTCACGTTTTCGTCCCTTCATGTTATTTTTTTTCCATAAAAGTCTTCAAATTATTTTTTTTTTGGTTTAGTAAAATTTGAACATTAGAACACGGTTTTTCAGTTTTTAAAAACGGTTTACTAATTATAACCAGGTTCTAATGTCCAAATTTTATTAAACCAAAAAGAAAAAATTACCTTCAGGAATTTTGAGAAAAAAATAACATGGAGCGACGAAAACGTAAAAAACAGATGTTGGTTTTTTTAAATAATAAACCTTTTATAAAAATATGATTTACGATCCCGCTGAAACACGCGGGTTAAACAAGCTTGTTTACTCATATTTTAAATATTAGATTTATATCATAAATTTCACCAGTTAAAATTTTGATGTATTTATATATATTTTAATAAGTTTGGATCTATTTTTTTGAAAGGCTTGACAATTGATTGCATAATCAGGATTTAAAATTAAATATATTTGAAATGTTAAAAGTCAAAATCTAATTTTTCTAATGATATAATATGTATTTGATAAGTCTGCTCATATTTTATTTATGTTTAATCTAACATTGCTTGTACATATAATATATAAACCTTCTATAAAATTTAACAAATAAGTAAGTAATTTTCAAAACAACTTTTTATTTTGAAGCGTTAAAAGTAAAAATCTATAAATCAATCTTAAAGACTTGAGTGTATGAACATTTAGATTTGAAACTAAATTTATATCTATACTTATAATTATTGTTACAAGTATAATAATAAATAAAACTTTATTTATTATCATTATAAGTATTAAAATTAAAAAATATTTTTAAATCATCTCATACTTGGATTAACAAACTAGCTTATGATACTCTTATAAAATACAAATCAATAGCAATTACAAAAACTTTTATTTCTAACATTTTTAAATGGACACAATGTCAACTACAATTAAATAATCTGAATCCTAACTTGTTAATATATCTTATAAAATTTGATGTTCACAACAATTTAAGACGGGTTATTTAAGAAGTTATTTTATAATGCAATTTCAGTCGACATGATAATAATTATAAGTTGACACATTAACTCAGTGAGTCTGGTATTCTGGTCATAAGCTTTCCAAATATATTTTTTTCTACGACATTTGATTGCTTTCTATTATTTTAAGATGTAATAAAAATTAACCGTTTTATTGTTAATTTTCCAATGTTTGTTACCCTAACCGGAAACAATGGGTGGCTTTTGATCAAACATTGCAAGTATTAAACTAAAACATAATAAATGTTGTGTTTTGTTACAAAGAAAACAATAAAAGGGTAAACACTTGACGTTGTTGGGATACAACTACAAGTTCCTTTATTTGGTTCATAAAGTTTCTTGAAATTCTGCATCACTTTTATAATTATAATTCTTGTGATTGAATAGTACTCAAAAAGATTTGACACCCACAAATCTTTCTCCAGATTTATTAAATAATTGTTGATGGAAATAAATTATAATTAATTATAATCTCTTAAACATCTTCTTTCTCTCTCTCTTTCTCTTTCTCTCTCACACACAATCACGGATGGACGCAGTAATCAAAGCTCTGTGTCAATGGTGGTGAACATCGGCTAGGTTTTAATTTAACCCACGATTTCACCAACACCCACTTGGTTTCATGTCGATCTCTAACGATAATTATGACGGGTGTTCGTCGTCGTCGCCAAGATCAGCGAGAATCCTTAATCTGATCCGTCAATTTACAAACACCATGAAATCCGGTGGTCTCAAGCTCAAGGACCGGTGCAAAAAACCCACACAAGTTCACGCGCTTACTATCAATTCCATATTATCATCGTCTTCTTCCAGTACTGATGAGTTGACGATACTTCCGTCCGTCGATGCTAAAACTGTTCTTCCTTATGGTTTTCCCAATTCAAACCTTATTGAACCCCCTATAGATCCATACCTGAAATCTATTGATTTCGTTGATACAGTCTCGGGGATTTATCGGAGAATCATGTGTTCTTCTGAGTCAGAGAGGAGCTGTTTGTATTTGGAACAGTATGCGCTATTGTGCGCCTTGGGTGATCCGAAGCTGCTTCGAAGAAGTTTGCAATCGGCTAGGGAACATGCTGTTGATGTACATTCGAAGGTTATATTGTCTGCTTGGTTGCGGTATGAGAGGAGAGAAGACGAACTTGTGGGTGTTTCCGCCATGGATTGTATTGGTAAGGTTCTTGAGTGCCCGAAATCCGCTTTGGTTGATAATGGTTGTGATCTTTCTCGCTCTGCTTTTGATAGCTGTCAATGTGTTTGTAAAAATTTCTCTGAGAATGACGAGGTTACTTTTTCAGTCATTAATGGAAGCCTAATTAATGCTAATAATGATCATTATGATGAAGGCGATGGTGAAATTGTTGGTTTTTGTATTGGGAATGAGGTAGTTGGTTGTGTTAGGATTAAAATAGCTTCATTATCTAGTCCTCTAAACACCTTGTTATATGGTAGTTTTGTTGAATCAGAAAAGGAAAGCATTGATTTTTCGCGAATCGGGATATCAGTTGAAGCAATGAGAGGTGTGGAAGTGTTTAGTAGGACAAAAAGGTTAGAATTTGCTTCTCCAAGTTTGGTGTTGGAGATTCTATCTTTTGCGCAGAAGTTCTGTTGTGAGGAATTGAAGTATGCATGTGAGGTATATTTAGCCTCGATAGTTTGTAATGTTGATGATGCATTGATTTTTATCGAATATGGGTTCGAAGACAGGGCAAGTCTCCTTGTAGCTTCTTGTTTACAGGTTTTGCTGAGAGAGCTTCCAAGTTCTTTGAACAATCCAAAAGTTCTGAGCTTGTTCTGTAGCTCTGATGCTATGGAGAAATTGGGAACAGTTGATCATGCTTCTTTTTTGTTGTATTATTTCCTTAGCCAAGTGGCTATAGAGGAGAAGATGACATCTACAAATGCAGTGATGCTGCTTGAAAGATCGATCGAGTGTGCAACAGAGAATTGGCAGAAAACAGTTGCATTTCATCAATTAGGCGTTTTGTTATTCGAAAGAGAAGAATATAAAGACGCTCAAAGTTGTTTTGAGGCAGCGTTTGAAATGGGTCATGTTTATTCAGCAGCAGGCATTGCTCGAACAATGTACAAGCAAGGGAAGACTTATCTAGCTCGTGAACTAATCAATAACATTCTATCGGGATGTAAACCTAATGGATGGATGTATCAAGAGAGATCTTTATACACTCTTGGAAGTAAAAAGATGTTAGATTTAGAAGAAGCTACCAAATTAGATCCTACACTTGCATACCCATATAAATACAGAGCAGTATCGATGATGGCTGAAAATTTGATCAACGAAGCTGTTCAAGAAATCAATAGAATAATCCGTTTCAAGGTCTCTCCGGATTGTCTAGAATTACGGGCTTGGTTTTATCTTGCCCTCGAGGATTATCAAGCTGCTGTGAGGGATATTCGAGCATTGTTGAGTTTGGAGCCGTATTACATGATGTTTCATGGTAAGATGAGAGGTAACTACTTGGTTGAGGTCCTTAGTCGACAAGTACAACAATGGACTCCTGCTGATTGCTGGCTGCAGCTTTATGATAGGTGGTCTTGTATAGATGATATTGGCTCGCTTGCTATAATACATCAAATGCTTGCTCATGATCCTGGAAAGAGTCTTTTGAGGTTCAGGCAGTCTTTGCTTCTTCTACGGTGAACACCATATATGATATCTGAAGATCTTTTTATATGTTCTTGTTTTGTTATATTTCAGTTGCGTATTTATTAGAATATTGATGGTGATTATTAACTTTTTGGGAACAGATTAAACTGCCAAAAAGCAGCTATGCGCAGTTTGCGATTGGCTAGAAATCTTTCAACTACAAAGCATGAAAGGCTTGTGTATGAAGGGTGGATTTTATATGACACTGGCTATCGTGAAGAAGCTCTGTCGAGAGCTGAAGAGTCCATTTCTATCCAGAGATCATTTGAAGCTTATTTCCTTAAAGCATATATGTTGGCAGATTCATCTCTGGATCCTGATTCTTCGTCTTTTGTTATACAACTTCTTATTGACGCTCTGAAATGCCCTTCAGATGGACTTCGGAAAGGACAAGTAAGTAACATATAGACATCTACTTTCATAACGTGAAACAGAAAAGAAAGACAAAGCGTAATTGGTTTTTCGATCATTGCAGGCACTAAATAATCTAGGGAGCATTTACGTGGATTGTGGGAAGCACGATCTTGCAGCAGATTGTTATATAAATGCACTCGATATAAAGCATACAAGAGCTCATCAAGGGTTGGCACGCATCTATTCTATTAAGGATGAAAGAAAAGCTGCATATGATGAGATGACGAGGCTGATAGAGAAGGCAGAAAATAGTGCATCTGCTTATGAAAAGCGCTCAGAATATTGTGACCGTGACAATGCCACCAGCGATCTACGTATGGCTACAGAATTGGATCCTCTCAGGACATACCCGTACAGATATAGAGCAGCAGGTACTTCTTTCTAAATCCTCAAAGCCTGTCTTTTAATTAACATATTTTACGAACTAATTATTGCTTAGTATATAATAGGATAATGCGGCGGATAGATGTGCACTTATGCAAATTTTTCAACTTATGCATTGTACTTATTTTACTCGATTGGTAATCATATTTTCATTTATGTTATTTAGTTGGTTTATATTTCTATACACATCTAGTAAAAAATACTTTCAATTCTGTACAAATCCATATTTTCATTTATGTTCTAATTAGGTAGTTGGTTTATGGTTCTGTACACATATAGGAATCATACTTTCATTTCTATACGAATCTAGGAATCAATTCTATACAAATCTAGGAATTATACTTTCATTTCTGTACACAATTGTAGCCACCATGAGTAATCAAACTTTCTGGTTTGTACATATTTAGTAGTCATAATTTCATTTTTAATCCAATTAGGTAGTTGATCAAACAAAACAAGTACCTATTGGAAAAAACATTTGAGTATGATTACTAAATGGGTAAAACAAGTACATTGCATATATCGAATATTGTCACAAGTCCAAGATTGAATTTGTTTGGATGGTTAAATTGTTGATGTAATAAACTACATTGCACCAGTGTTGATGGATGAACAAAAGGAAGTTGAAGCTGTTGAAGAGCTTACAAAAGCCTTGGCTTTTAAACCTGAACTGCAAATGCTCCATCTTAGAGCAGCATTCTTTGAGTCGATGGGTGACTATGACCTAGCACTGCGAGATTGTGAGGCAGCACTCTGTTTGGATCCGAATCATAAGGAGACTCTTGAACTGTTTAATCGAACGCAAAAGCAAGCTGCGGAGTATACATGAGTTGTACAGTTCTCATGGAACCCAGTGTTTGCCTTTTTCACTTATCTTGGAGAGAAGACGTGAATCTCTATTGGTTCAACTTCCTTTAGAAGTTGTTGGCTTGAAGAACTTACTACTGCAGTTTCGTCACCAAAATCTATGACAAACGAGGGACCTGCTAGTGACAACTCTGGTAGCAGATAGGGAAGGAAGAACACTTGCTGGAAGATCAGATTCAAGGAGATTTCAGGCAACATGAGCTATGATTCAAAATAGCACATGAATTTGACTTGGCTTGAAAGAGGTGGAAGATGAAATTGCATGCATTTGACCCTCAAGAGTCATGTTGTAAGTTGTAAATCATTGTTTCTTCTTAAATTCTTGAATGATAGAAGCTTTTGTATTGACATCTGGCCAGACATTATAAGTTTTTACTGGAAGTTCCATTCCTTTCGAGTTTCAGTACTCTCTTGTTTTTATAAATTGATACAGAGGTTTAAAGATGAACAAATTATACTTATTGACTGATGGGGTTTCACAAAGATAATTTCTAAGCACTATATACAGAACACTCATCCAGAAGTATACACAAAATGAATAGTTACTGTCTTTTTAAATTGATTCTGTTGACGATAAGATCTCAAGTTCAGCCCACCAAAGTGGAGACGCTCTAGGTATTGCGCCTTCTGGTGCCATGGCTGTGATTTCCGTCAACCTAGCTGTGACCTCTCTCATTGTTGGTCTTTGATTTGGGTCTGAAAGAACACAGCTTTTTATCACTTCAAAGAGCTCCTCAAGAGTATCTTCTTTAAAGGAACTCAAGGTCGGATCCACTATGTTCTTTACAGGTTGGTCTGTTTTCAAGAATTCCAATGCCCAATCCATAAGAGAGCCGTTGTCAACTGAATAGGGCATCTTACCAGTGATTATTTCAAACAATATTACTCCAAAGCTGTAGACATTGCTCTGGGGAGTTGAAGGTAGGGTCTCCAAATGCCCGGTCTTTGTGGGTCCCACTTTGGATGCATCCCAGAAGCTGAAATCTGAGATCTTGGCTGCGTAGTCCTCGGTTAGATATATGGAGGAGGATTGTAGGTTTTTGTGGGAGATGGGAGGGTTGAGTTGGTGCAGGTGCTCAAGGCAATATGCCATGCCCATAGCTATACGTAATCGCATTGACCAATCCAAATGTTCTGCTTCTTTAACTGGATAATCAAGAATAATATGTATATTGATCAGGAAATGGTCAAACAAGTACGGGTATGGGTCAACACCAAATTTACCTTTCAGGTGCATGTGGTTTAGATGTATACCAATTGTCTTCTCATTGGGAAAAAAAAAAGTGCAGTCGACGATGAATATTTCAAGGAAAATCCATAAGACAGCCATCCCCCAATTTTTTTATTTTTTGATGCTATACTAGATTATAGGGTCTTAATAATTCTCACAAATAATAATGAATTATTTATTTATTATTGGCTTGCATGCATAAGTCATCAATGAAAAAGTCAAATAGTTGACCATGAACTCCGGTGGATTAAAGGATTAAAGGGTCATATGTTGGCTTGGGAAAGCACTATAATTAAAAGGGGCTTAATTTATTCTGATGATCATATGGAATTTGCAACAAATGCATGATTCAGTCGAGGAATCTCATGATGGTTAGGAAAAAGTCAAAAATTTGACTTCCAATACTAGTAGAGAATGTAAATCGGAACTTACTGTGGAGGTGCTCAAACAGAGTTCCATTTGGAGCATACTCAAAAACCATCATTCTTGTGAAAGGATTTTGTTCTTCACAATACCCGATAAGATTCACAAAGTTTTTGTGATTCACCTTTGACAACATTTCGATCTGCAAAAAAACATCAGAAAAATTAACAAATGGATGAAGCAAGAAACAAGATTTATTATGTGTTACCAGGTTTCTAACCTTGTTTCTGAACTGGGTTTCTAGATTTTTCGTCCAGTCTTTGGTGGACGTTATCGCAGTGGATGTCACAGCTATTTCAACGCCACTTGAAAGAGTCCCTTTGTATACCGTGCCATCTAACATGGTGCCAATTATATTACTAAAATCTTCACAAGCTGTTACAAGTTCTGGACGTTGGAGACTCGGAACACCTGAAACGCAGACAACCAAGTATGAGTATGCGTATGCAGCAAGTAAATGGAAAGAAAGAGAAACGACCTGTTGTGAATGCTTTCTGGAGCTGCCCACTTAAACCCGTAGCCCATGGGTTAACAGTGACCACCTTACTTCTTTTAAAGAAAACAAATCCAAAAGCCGAAAGAAATATAAATATTGAACCCCCTACTACCCCAGACCATATCAGAACCCTGTGATGTTTTGACTTATAACTTCTAAAGCTCGGAGTTGAAGCAGGTGAAGGGGCTGAAGTATGATCAGTCTGTGGTACTAGTGAAGCAATCGGTGGACTTGCTGGTGTTGGGGAAACCGGCAATGGTAAAAGTATAGGGGACGGCGAAGGGGAAGGAGATTCAGACATGGAGGATGGAGGCAATGATATAGAGGAGATCGGTAAATGTGATGGTGAAGGCACTGGCGAAAACTGCAACAGCTTCCTTTCTGTAGCATCTTCACGTTGAATAACATTCCTAAAAGAAGTAAATATAAATCACCATCCATGGAAACATTACATAGTTCATCGTATTCACTTTTGTCTAAAAACTATTTCCAAGTTAAATAAGTAGCTAGAGTTTTGCTACAGGTGGATTGACCCACCTACACTTTTTTTGGGGTCAATTTTCTTCAATTTTAAAAGTAATTAATAATGTACGATATATGATTATAAAGACTATGCTAATAAGATAACAATCTAATCTTTTTTTAAAAATCTATTTAGAAAGTTGTAAACATTTGATACACTTTCATCGACTTTCAAGTAGTTTGATGTGTTCTATTTTTGGCCAAGTTTTTTAATTTGACCCCTCCCCACTTTTAACTAAATGAGTCGAAATTAACCACCTTTGCTCCTGTTAGAACCAAACTGTATGCGTTCCAATTTGGTGTTTTGATTCAAGATTTGACATGGGTTTCCTTGCATATCAAGTTTCAGATAAGAAATTAGTCAGCTTGACCAGAAAGTCAAACTGTATATCTCTCATCTGCTTGGAATAAAGAGAGTTTACACTTTACAGTAAGAAAGAAGCAATCCATCTAAAACCACCTGAGCTAAGCACTTACCAAGAACTGGACCTGCGGTTACAACTGAAATCGTTACGAGAGCTAGTAAGCTGGTCCTCGCCTACTTGAAACTCAGAAAGTGTCTTAAGATTGCATACTTCAGGGGAAAGAGTATCAAGAAAACTGTTGTTGTCTAATAAGCTGCAACAACAATCAATCATACGAAGCACGTTAGCACAAATGTGGTGAACATTTTATGTAACCAACAACTGAAATCACAACTCACAGAATTGATAGGGATAGGTTATTGCCAAGATCAGACGGAAATGGTCCACTGAAATTATTGTAGCCCAAGTCCAGCACTTCCAGCTCTTCCAAATCTCCAATTTCTTGAGGAATTGTTCCGTAAATAGAATTGTTGCGTAAAATACTACCCACATAGCATATAAAATAACCATCAGAACAAAAAACTTTAGCCAATGAAATTGTAAACAGTATTCTTGAATGCTTACATGGATTTTATATTTGTCAGCTTCCCAAGCTCTGGTGCAAGCGTTCCTCCAAGACATAAGTCTCTTAAATTCCTGTAAATTTAACAACTATAAGGCCACATTGAGTAAATTAATCTTCTTCCTGATCTATGCATGCAATATACTTGTTGGAACAAGTCAAACAACAAATCTCTCTCACCAAACTCTGAATAGTTCCTTGGCGTTATACATCAATGATGCACGATTTGGTCAACTTATATGAACCAAGATGCTCATAAGTCATAACTTTTCTTCAAAACAGTTTGTGTACAATCTAAGCATTGTTTCACAACAGTTGATAACGAGTTAAGTAATTAACAGTATTTAAGGCCTAAATTTTCTTCTACTCTTGACATTAGATCAAAAACCTAAAAAAAAAAACTCACTAATGAATTCGAATAAATCATCAATAAACATCTAACACTAAAAATGAACATAAATTAACATGTAATTAGGTGACAAAAACTTACAAGACGATTACTTTTCCGTCAGAACACTCAACTCCGAACCAAGAACAAGGTCCCAAATCGCCATCGTTATTCCAACCAGACAAGACCCCATAAGGATCCTTGTGAATTCCATCTCGAAACTTCAACAGCGCTAACCCTGCAAAACCACAAAAGGTTGAGTTTTGATCACCATTCAAATTTCACTCCACAATCAAAGAATTGGTCCAGAACCTTCCGTGTTGAGAGACCAGCAGAGATTAAAATTGTGAGCGATTATTGATGTAGCAGTAAACACCATTGCTAATTGCAGCTTAAACCGGTTGTATTTCCAAAATCTTTCCATTATTTTCTTATAAAACTAACAGAAAAAGAATTGAATTGAAGATATTTAATTTAAATATAAACACGAGAGAGAGAAGAAGAAGAGCAAGAGTCGGAAAACGTGGTAATGGGTAACAAAAAAGCAGTGACGGACTGCAGAGAATGTGGGTTTCAGTTACAGAAAGGATATTTGATATTTATGAGTTTGATTTGCGTAGGAGTTTCGAAGATGTTTCTTTCTGAATTCTGAAAGGTATTGTTGGATTTGGATTTGGATTGACCGACGGGTGGCTGGCTTGGCTTTCTGTTGTTTATATAATGGCAACCGCACACATGTGAAGTGTCACGTGCCGATTCTTTCTACTGGTACACTAGCCCATGTTTGGTGGCAATGCCATTAATCATTATTAAATACCAATTGTACGATTCTACCTCTTTTATTTTTATTACCGGTAGTCTATTTACACCCCATGAATCCATGATGAGGTAGAAAAAATGGTTAAGTTGACTTTGAAAAATGAAATGGTAAAAAATGTTACTTTTTTATTGCCTAATTACTTATAAAAAATTTGATATCTAATAATATAGTAATAATGATGGGATAAATATAGACATTTATGGGTTAAGGATAATAACACCTTTTTATTATAACTGTTACTATTATTGGTTCATTGTTATTGAAAACTAGACTATCGTACCCGTCTATGTATTTACTATCTAGTTGCATGAGTTCTAATAAATAACATAAAATGACGTCTGATAAAATTGTTTTTTTACATTTGTTACACGCTATTTGTCTTTTTTTTTTTTGTATATGATCATACCGTTTATTTTCAAAAGATTGTAGTAAGAGTGATCAATAGAAATGAAATATGATTTTAAGTGACTCTTTTATGGTGAATAAGAAAAAAAAGAGAGAAAACTCTTTTCTAATATAGCTAGAATATGAATAGGAGGTGGTTACACGTAATATTATTGAAATTCTTAAAAAAGTAAACGTATGTGTTCGAAGAATCTTTGATGATCAACTTCCTATTGAAGATAATCTAGCTTGTACATGTGTGGTTTCTTGTTCTATCCTATTGATGAAAACTCACAAACTTTACACTATGCAATTTTTATCGTCTGAAAGTCAAAGAAGTATAGCTATATGTATGCAAATTATGGTAGCTGTTGATTCTAAAAGAATTGTTTGTAAGTTCTATGGTGAACAGGTGAGCAACAAATTTGGTGATAAAGAATACAAAAGGTTATTTATAGCCCTTTAGGGTAGTTGTTTACATTCTTGTATGAGTTATTTGGTAGTGGAGAAACCGGATGATGTTCTTTGAAATGCAAGGTCGGTTCAAGATTCACAATACTGGCCCTTTTTCCTTTAATACAAAATTTGCATCTTTTGTGGATGGAAAACCGATGTAAGAATGTAGATATCTTATGGAACGATTAGATTTGTTTCCGTAAGTTTTAAACAATGGATAAAGTAGTTCTTGTTTCTTGAGAATAATATGAGATAGGTAATCCTGTTTGTGTTATGGCCACTGGCTAGCCTATTTAATTGACTTGTTAAGTTCCTTCTCTAAGCCTTTGATTGTATATATCTTTGTCACTATACAAAGTAATCGTTACATTTAAAAACACACTTTTCGCACCTAATTGATGTAATTGTTATGTGCATATGAAAAGTATTTAGTACATCTCCAACAAGAAGGTTAAGAAAGAGTTATGGTGTCTTAATTAGCAATTACATGGCAACCTTGAAACAAAAATCTTTTTGCATACAAATCTTTTTATGAATGAGTTTTGAGCTTTCTCTTTCTCTTTCTTCTGTCTGCTGTTTTTTTAGGCAAACACTTCTTTTTCTATTTTGAAAGGCTTTATGTATTTAAGTTATTTTTTCTTAATGAATTCGTTATACTTATACGTGTTCAGTATGATAAAATTTTATCTTTTTGGGCTTTATATTGTCATTTTGGTTGGAATTCTACGGGTTTTTACCAATTTACAGAATCAATATTACGATTGTTTACTTAAATTTTTTATTTAAATTCAAATACTATTACTATTAGATAAATTTATTATTATTTTAAATCACTCTATATAAAACTGAACAATTAAAAAGGTAAAATTTCGAAAAAAAAATATGATTTTAGTTATTCGGAATTTAAATTATCTATTAATTTTAATCATGATTAAGATGTTATTTTAAAACATTTTATTATAAGAATGCATAGGTTTAATCTAAAATTATTTAATATCTATGATGATTGTATTGGTTTTTAATATCTATGTACTTAACTAAGTCATAAAACGTAAGCTATAAATTACGCCCCCGCCACCAAGTGTACGTTCAATGCAAGACCCATCCAAATTCAGTTTAAGTTTCCTTGAATTTGAATAAGTCTCCAATAATTTGTAGTTTGCCGCCTGCATAAGCACTGCACGTACTTGAAGTTTTAATTATTATTATTATTTTTTAATTGAATGGCTATTTTACTTCTTTTTTTTTTTTTTTCAAATTAAATATACAAACACAATCGTTTAATAATGATTCAACCAACACCATTCGTAGGAATCTCTTGAAATTTCATAATTACACTCGTAACATCAATTCAAACTTCAAGAAGATTTGACTTTAAAACTACTTTTTTTTAAAGATAGATTGTGATTTAGTACTTAAATTTAGGTGGATAATTATTGCAAAATCTATTGATGATGTTAGGTTTAATGTGGTTTTTTGGTTGTTAAGTTAATTTAGTGGAAAACGTCACATAGCTTCAGACTTGTATATTCTTTATGATTGAATACTAATCATGCATAGAAGCATGGAGACTGCATCTTAAAGAAAGTATAATCGATATTTAAACATCAGATGTCATTAGAGATTAACGTAGAATTCAATTTCTCATTTTTTTTTTTAAAGTGAAAGTATATTTTATGTACAAATAGTATATAAGTCATGATAAGATTATGTATACGGATGAAAACAAAATAAAAGGAAATTGTGATGGTTTATGTATGATTGATACTTGCTACCAAAAGCACTTGGTTTTGTTTGGTGATGGATTTATTTGTTAGAATGGAAAGAGGGGAGGGGGCCTTAGGTTTGATGGGAATTGGGTTCCATGGCCATTATTTATGTGTGGGGTTCCATCTTGTTTGCATTTCCACATTCCTAACATGCCTTGTTTTTCTTTTTTAAATCTAAATATCTTACTTGTATAGACTTGATCAAAACAGAGAATGAAACTATTAGTAACTTACGCATTTACAAGTATAATATTTAGTTTAAGGGTTAAAGTCATACAAATATATGTTACTTTACTGAAATTACTCAAATGACTAATCTAGTTATTTTTTTTATCACATTGGTACTTGTACTTAAAATTTATTGTTGAGATGATATTTTTGATTACCGGTTCCACCGGTAATGATCTTATATTTGTGTTTTTAGAAGTATGAAAAGGATTTATATGCTTATGTGGATTTTCTAAATTATTTATATAGATCAAAATCCACGTGTACTCCAAAATAAATTGTCGATATGGTACGTGTAACCAGTAATTATGTTGATATGGTAAATCCACGTAAGCATCATGTCATTAAAAACCTGCCACGTTGTCAGTTGAATCAACAAAAACTGTCATATCAACATAGTTACTGGTTACACGTACCATGTCGACAAGTTATTTTGGAGTACAACTACCATTCGGTCAAAAAAAAGTTAACTAGTCATTTAGGTAAATTGAGAAAAGTATGTTGCATTTGTACGACTTTAACCCTTAATTTAATTTATAACTTATCTATAATAAGTTTATCAATCGAAACATGCTACAACAAATTATATATTTCAATTTAGAAATATGAAATGGGATCATTGGGCATAATCTTAAAATTAATAATGCTCACCAATTAAAAAAAAAAAAAAAAAACAGTCTTGTGAGTTAAGATCCCCTCAACTTAGAGATGTAGAGTGACCATCTTATGATACTCATGGATCATCATTTCACATTCTTTCAAGTAAAACTGTGATGGACCAACTTCATCTATTTTGATTTATCTATTTGATTTCATTTAGTAGTATTTAAAAGGACAAAGTTAGCTAAATATTGGAAAATAAATACTATTATAAAATTGGTTTGGTAAGGAAATATTCATATTTCACAATCCAATAAAGATATGAAGTGTTTTAGATTGGGCCCAATATTACATTAAAATATGCACATATAGTGCCTTCTTTGGTACTTTCTGAACTTTGGTGGATCTCACCTAATCCACTTTTTATCCATAATTTAGGCCCAAATAAATATGGCTTATTTGGTTTTGCGTTTAAAGATTGTGGTAAATGGGTAATGTATATAAATAATTTGTGAGCCTAAATACTCTCACCCAATAAAGAGTTAAAAAGACTCTCACCTTCTTCCACCAAATCCTTTGCATCTTCAACACAATCTTGGTTTACACTCCATACCTTCTTCTCATTTACTACTCTTGCTTTCTTCATACTTAAAAACAAAGGATAATTGCGCAAAAAACCCCAAACTTCTCAGTTTTTTGGGATTAAAACCCCCAAAATCATTTTTCGTTGCATAGAAAACCCCGAACTAACTAAAAATCAGTAAATCAAGGTTTTATCAATGGGTAACTGGTTGAAACCGGTCATTAATCCTACGTGGACCGGTAAATAACCTACGTGGGGGTTTTTTTAATGATGTGTAATACTTGGCAACCGGTTTCAACAATTAATTCTACATAGGTTATTTACCGGTCCACGTAAAATTAATGACCGGTTTCAACCGGTTACCCATTGATAAAACCTTGATTTACTGATTTTTAGTTAGTTCGGGGTTTTCTATGCAACGAAAAATGGTTTGGGGTTTTAATCACAAAAAACTGACAAGTTGATGGTTTTTTACGCAATTATCCCTAAAAACAATAAAAAGAATATAAAAATGGAAGCACAAATAGACATTCCATCACTACCCTTCCTTCCAATGCTTCACTATTAAAATGACAATCTATTAACTCCATAAGTACACATTACAAGAAAAATGTCATTTAGTGACACACGCTTTTAGTGACACAAAACAAAGTGTCGCTGTATCTTACTTTTAGTGACACTTATGTAAAAGTGTAGGTATAGAGCAATCTTTTACCCACACTTTTTCTAAATTAGTGACACAAACACATACATTTTTAGTCACTATATATATCTATACACACTCCACTTTTACCCACTCTTTTTGTTGTAAAAAAGTGTCACTATAGGTATTAAAATCTTTTACCTACACAACAAAAAGTGTGGGTAAAAGTGGAGTGAGTATAGATATATAATGACTAAAAATGTATGTGTTTGTGTCACTAATTTAGAAAAAGTGTGGGTAAAAGATTGCTCTATACCTACACTTTTTCATGAGTGTCACTAAAAGTAAGATATAGTGACATTTTTTTTTGTGTCACTAAATGACACTTTTCTTGTAGTGACGTGTAAATCTCAAAAAACTCTCTATTTCAAAAAATTGATAAAAAATCACCACATTGCCTCATTTCTCCATCCTCATAAATGATGACATCCTTTTTTCCGTAATAGAATAACGATGCTCTTACCGCTCCTTTTGTATCCCACGTTTGCGAACTGATACCAATATGATTAAAAACTAACGAGTCTTGTTTATGTTGTAGTTTTTCGTTAATTTGGTTTATTTCGATTTCTTCAACTTGTACATTCGTGTTTTGCTGGTTAGCACCTTCCAAGAGTATCGATTTTCTTTCTTTAAATATTTGAGCATTACTTTAGTTTTATAATTTTTATGATCTTATTTAACACATTCAATATCTATAAAATATAAAAAAATATGGATAGAAGTGTTAGCACGTAACCCACGTCAACTCATCCATTTTATTACTTTTTGTTAAATTTAAATATAAATTAGGTAATTATAACATGCAACATAAAAAAATCTGGAAAATAACCCAATGAATTGTTGGATACGATTATAATTAAGATAAACATCTACGTACGTTCTACACCAACATCAATACTTCCAATTGCAAATTGCCAAATTGTATATCTTTTTTTGGATTCAAATATTTGAAGGGTTGTGCTATACACACACCCTCCGTGATTAATTTTACTGATCACACACTTTCTTTTCTCACATGATTTAATTTGTATGCAATGCTCTCTTACATCTATAAAACTATTTAAACTATCTCTATGTAAAGAAATAGAATATATCAATGTAAAGAAATAGACTATAAGAAATATGGTAAATTGACCCAAGAAAAAAGTTAACATAAAATATAAATTTTGACAATAGAGTTACGTGAAAATTTTAGGATGAGAAAATTCAATTTTGAAAAAAAAAATGGTATTGGTGACAATACAAGAAGATAAAATGTGAATTTATGATCTTTTCTCGAGAAGAAAATACATTTCATGATCCTTTGTCAGCTTAAAAAATTAAATTTCATGTCGTGTTTAGGTAAAATAGAATTCCATGATGATTGATCTAAAAAATATCGTTCACCTCATCAATCTCTCACCAGCAACCACTCCCCTCCTCAATCTTCTTCTCTCATTTGTCTCAACCGTCTGTCATCGTTTCTCTTATCAAGTTGTAGCTAGATCTAGATAAAAAAAAATGTTTTTTTAATTAGAATTCCGGGTTTAAAAAATGCTCCAGGTGAGTTTTCGTTCTTCGATATTGTTCATCAACGATTTCTCATATTCATGTACTTGTATATCCAAAGGTGAGTTAGGATTTCTGGGCTTGAAGCTTGATCGGGGTAAGGATCTACCATCATATTCATCATTTCTCATTTATGGTTTTACATTGGGTAGTTTCACTCTTGAAAGGCCGGTTATCATTTTGGATTCATTGATTCATCATCGAAATGTAGATTTCTCCATTGAAATGTTCATAATCAATGTGAGAATGTGTTTCGAAATGTTCATCATTAATGTGTAATTAGGCATGACAAAAAAAACTCATCCCAGATGAAGAACTCGTCCCGTATCTGATTTGACCGAAAAATCCTTAAGTTGACAGGCAGTCCAAATAACCCACTAGCCCTAAGTTAAAGTTATTGCATATTTTCAGTTCCTACCTTGGTTAGATTTGGTCAACCTTTTATAAATGATGATTTTGCCTATCCGAAAGGTTATGGTCAACGACTATGATGTGGCCGGTTGCAGCGGTTGTGTCCAACTGTCAATAAAGACATAATGAAATCGACAGAGAGCGTGGAATAAATGATTTTGGTTCGATTTCCAAGGGAATCGATGGTGAAGATAATGGTTTCTGAAAGCAACCGATTGTGGTGATGGTTTGAAAAAAACTGATGGTTACCATCATCAATGGTGTTTTTGTTTGTCTATGGAATAGGAAACAATATTGGAATGGAAGGTGAAGGATCGTAGACAGGGACGGATCTAGGAATTTTTATTATCGGTGTCACTTTTTAGAGTAAATTGAATACTTAGCTTTTCGAAATATTTTTTAAGATGGATCGGATCACCGAAACGGGTTGCCAACACAAATTTAACGAATATAAGATTTTTCTAATTAAAAAAGTACATTGTATAATACCAATAAAATTTAAAAACAATAAGTTGAAGGTGAGTAGCGACGATGCTGTGGGTTGTGGCTAAAAGTTAAATGAAAGCAGAAAATGATTCAGGGGTTTCAAAGGCATCACTCATCAGGTTTGGGTAGTTTTTTGGGTTAACTTAATTAACTTCGGTGATTCTTTAATATTGGTTTCGTTGGGCTTTTCTAAAAAAATTTTTTATAAAAACTCAGTGTTATTTCAATAAATTTAAGTAATAAAAATAACAAATATAAATTAGATATTTATATTATAATTGTATAAATATTTCGTAGGTGTCACTTAAAAAAAAAATCTTAGGTGTCACTTGGATTTTGGATACACACTTAACTCAATATTTTGAAAATTTATAGGTGTCGAGTGACACCCACGTCTCTTTACTAAGTCCGCCACTGATCGTAGAATTTGGTTTGATGATGGAGATGATGATAATAACAATAACAACGATGACGATGATAGTAATAATAAATAATAAATTATGGTATTGAAAAAACAAAAAAAAAAAAAAAAACAAAATCAATTTAGTTAGGGATTAAAATGTGCATTTTTAAAAAGCAACATCGTTATTTAAAAAAGTTGACTAGTCAAATTGAGTTAGGAACTTAAAATGTGTAGTAGTTTCAGTATCTTAATAAAATCTTTTGAAGACTATATCTGCAACTTTTAATATTGATCAATGATCATTTCTATAATTTTTTCTTTTAATTGTAATATTATGATTTTACAACCATTATAGCTATCTTGATAATGATACCAAACATGATAATGATCTTGATAACCATACCATACCAAACATCATATGATCATGTCAGTGATCTTGATACCATTTGTTTATTATCCTTCCTTTACATGCCAAACCATATTTAGATTAAGTTTGGATAATTTCCCAATACAAAGAATGTAACTAGACTTCTAAAACATTTTAAAAGTAAAATCAATAAATACCAATATCATGATAACCTTGATGAAAATATTTCCTAAGTTCGCGTCACCAATCATAATTGAAGATAGAAAAATATGTAAAAAGAAAAGGACCGAACATTTATAGTATTATACATACATGCCCCACGATCATAAATTCTACCTATATATTACCCGAGGAAGTGAGAGAAAATTTTTCCCCCTTCGATCTAAGCCGTCCGATCAATCAGTATTCAATCCTGGCCACTTTAATTCATTTACTTCTGTTTATACATAGAGTACAACATGTTACTGCACAAAAAATCAGTTTCCAGCAACTGACTTCTATCGTGGCCCCACAGTTATAGCCAACTATACATGCGGTTTATTATACCCACGTTGAAAACCGCCATTTACATTTTACATTGCTGCTCTTCCTCTATCGTAAACCTCTACCGCCTCACCACTTCTCCAACCATGCTTCCGCCTCCTCTCTCTCCTTTGCCCTCACTGCTTTTTTACCGAACCACCATCATCCGCAGATTTGTCAATCATCTCCGAGTGTGACTGTCATGATTCTTCTTCATCACAGCACCTTCCTTTTGTTTTTAAATGTACATCTTTTTTCAGACTTAGGGTTTCAGCTTCCATTTTTTGTGTAATCCTATGTAGCGATACAGATACAAAGCGAGAAACGACGTCAAGCACTTTAGGTAAGATGCTGTCAGTGCCTTTGATTTTCATAACAAAAACGATGATTTTTGTATTTTAACGAGGAAGTTGAGACGATGGAGGAAGTCGAAGGAGTGAGTTTTTGCGCTAACACATTGTCTTTGAATGGATCTTATGACTGGTAATTTTCTACCACTTTCCACATGTTCTTTCAAAATTGAATAGATATTATCTTTGTACTATATGGTAATGACCTTACGCAGTTACGCTATTCCCCTGTTTTCTCAATTTTCATATTCCTAATTAACACCTATGACATCTCATCCTCAATTCTCATAATGTAAGTATGTATCTATAAGGTTTCGTCATCTTAATTTATATCTTTCGTATTACAAAAAGCATATCTAAGTTCTAGGTTTTTTTAATGTGGGTTTTAATAAATTTGTGGTTTACATATGATTATTAAAATGTTGAATTAGGTTTTGGCCAATATAGAGGGTTGGTTTTGCTTTAAATCGGTAAAATTTGAAAGAACTGGATGGATTCAATAGAATTGCTAAAACTTCTATATGTTTTTAACTTAAATTAGATATGAATTAAAATCCTCAAAATCTGCAGGAAAGTAAAAGAAGTTTCATATTGTTGCTTTGTTTGATTTTATTTGATTGGTTTTATGTCTTCCATCATGTCTCTTTCAATTATTTAACTAGGTTTGTTTCTTCTATCTGGTTCGATTCAACGCCTCTTAAACTTTCTTCGTTTTTCTTTCATTAGTGTGATGGAATGATCTATCTTTATGTTTTAACGACTGTTGATGTATTAGTATATGATTTTTCGGTCTAGATTTTACGTATATGCAAACTAAATGTGCTTGGGTTGGTTTTGTGATGCTAATTTGGGTTAATTGTTTATGTGTGTGTGTGCGTATTAATCACGTTGATTAATGTTCTTTATTGAATTTTGTTTTATACGGTTGAATATGAAATTGTTGAATTATATGTGTTCGACGTAAAATTGTAGTATTTTGAATAGAATTGTATTGTATTACTGCAAAGTTCTAATCATACAGGTTTATTAAAAAGTGCACTTATCTACTGTAATCTAGCATATGGTCTTTAAGTTCATAGTTGTTTGAATAGTATCATCTAGAAGTGTGATTGTAGGTTCTTGCAATAAGAGGACAGAGATTACGAGAATTACGTTTGAATTGTACAACAATGCTAAGAACGAAGATTTGGTTTTGTAATTGTTAAAGAATTTCATAACTCGAATTTGGAAAAATGAATTCAAAAGTTGAATTCAAACATGAAACTTGAATTTTAAGAGGTACAAGATTGTGTTCTATAGATAGATTCATTGGTGCATGAATTTTTTTTTTGTCATGGTCTTGATTGTTATACATATTGTACTACTTATTTTGTCTTCTTAGTGGCATTTGTGCAGAAGATTTAAATGCTCAATATGAAAATGTCATGGTATGTTCCTGGTTTTGCCACAAATTATGGATTATATTAATGTTCTTGAGCAACCTATCATATCTATCTAGGCTTTAACCTTGGGTTGACCATGTTTTTTTTTTGTTGGAATGAATCACAAGTGTCATAATTATAGATTTTTATGCATAACGTAAAAGCGTCTAAAGCAGATTTCTATTGTACGTTCCAAAATCGCTCGTCACACCCTACATCGTTCCTCATGTGTGTATTCTATATTTAACCAGAGGCGAAACAACAAGAGATTAAGGCCGCTAAACAGAGCCTTAGGTGCCAACCTCTGAGTGATTGAGGGAGTCGGGACAGTAGGAGGAGGTCTTTTAGATGAAACAGCCGACATTTAGTCGCAGGTTAGTGTTGGTTTCGTGTTTTCTTTCTCCCATCAATACTGCATCCAACTTTAAACCCCTCTCTAGAACCTGAGCACCCAATTTGTCACGAAACTCAAAACTTGAACACCTAATTTGCATGTCATTATTTTCTCTCTATATTTTCCTTTAAAAACCATAGCTAGAACCCTATAATGGTGAAAATCAAGTAATAGAACTTGGTGACCAGAAGGAATTTGTACATGTGTAGATGTAAGCATTTTAAACATTTTTGCGTATGATACTTGATTACTCTTATTTAATTAAAAGAAACTCCGTTATTTATTTTGATTTTTGGAATTTGGAGTTCATGCTAATCAAAATGTATTGTAATTGAATGAATTTTTATTTTTTTTTATTTTCTTTTTACGATTTGAGTACATGATCAACATGGGTATTATTTTAATCAAACATGAATTCTATAACTTGGTTTAGCAACTAACTTCATGACATGGCTTTCCATCATGCCAAGTTCATATGTTGTGGTAGAATCCACTAACTGGTAGAACAAAGTCATATCGTCTTTTTCTATATCAAATTTTGATTTTTTGAGTTTCATGGATTCAAAATTCTGTATGCACTATGATTTCAAAAAGTATTGAATGTGATAATTTGACCATAGAGATTTAAGCATCACTGATTACATATTTAAATTTGATGCACATATATCACAAAATGATTATCTTATAAGCTTTTTATGTTATATCATGTTCTCAATAATTTTATATCATCATGATTATAAGTCATGTTAATTTTGAGTTATAAAACTAGCTTTTTTGACACATCATTGGTCATAGGATGATTTTTTGGAGTTTATTTGGGTCGTGTTAGATTCTACTACCATTATATTTGGAAGTAGAGTCGTAATATTCATCCAAACATCATAATCGTTGGGTAGGTTAGGATACGAGACTAAACTTTGATAGAGGCACTATGTGGAGAAGCAAGGGTGCTATAAGTGGAGGATCGCGATTCTTGGTGTTGATTTAATGTTTATTGTATACAATCCGAATCTTTCTACCTTCCTTGCTCCACCAACAAAATTTTTTTTTGCGGTAATTTGAATTGTTTCACTTTTTTAAAGTACATTACATCTTGAAATAGTTTTTCTTTAATATGAAAAAGAAACAACAACCAAATATATGACGTCATGCCAGTGTTTTATCATGTTTCAAAAGTCAAAACCAACCAAGCCACAAGTTCGATTCATTTGACTAATTTATGTGATTATGTCTACATTAGGAAGCATAATTGATTTCATTGTCCAAACTTTTGTGCAATACGAAATTAATTACAATAGTAATTCGTGTTGTCTATACCAATCTCTTGACATAACTAATGTCTTATGCATTACTACAAGTTTGGAAAATGTAACAAAACTCCTAGCAACAATCATGCATATAGATTTGTAGATAAATTATACAACCTTGTAATGTTGAATGTTTGATTTATTCCCATGTAACTCGTACGTTTGTGATTATTACTTGTACTGTGTGGATGGTTGTGATTTTACAATATAATGTTTAAATAATCTTTATTTTTTATATTCTCCTTATTGTATGAATTGTGATTGTGTGACAGGAGATTATATAACCTTCTTGCAATGAGATGATCAAGGTTCCTACTCTTTAAGTTTTGAATTCAACCTGATTTCATTTTGGTTTTTACTTTAGAATGATGTTTTAAAGTTAATAAACTATACACACATGGGTATGCGATTTCATAATTTTCACATTGAATTCGAGGAAGATTGTAGGAGTAAGGACAAAATTTAGGGTGATTACATGGTGAGTTAATTAGGTTAACTTGGGACAAATATTTTGGACGCTTAAACATGGTATGGGATAGTGATGCTTACCTTCAACATATTGAAGTTATATTGATATAGTTATGTATGTGTTTTGTTTGGTGTACTATTAAGATTTGATGTATTTAAAAATACTGCCACAAACAATATAAATGATCAATTTTGTTATTTTAGGCATTTAATCGCCTCTGCTATTTTTTTAGCAATTTCAGATTTTTAAGGTGGAGCAAAATGCAGAGATTCATCAATTTGCATGGTCACATAACCTCAAGTCATCGTGTTTGAGGTAAAAACAATTGATTATTTAATCAATTTCAATTTTGATTTGCAAGCCACTATTTCTATGGACGAAACCTGTCTTTGTTTGTTATGATTATACTCCTGCTATAAAGAAGATAATAGTAATTGCACATCGTTGTTAGCCTGATCGTGCTCATGCAAAGCTCCAAAAATTGATAAAGAAGTTACTTCTTAATCTTGAGAATCATTAAGCATATTCGATTCAACATTGTTGTGGATTTCTGAAAAGTACCAGTTCAAGGTTATTTATTTTTACATACAGTAAAATAAAGAGTGCCAATAGGATGCAGAGCTCAGAACAAGTTTGCTTACATGCCTTCAAACTTCAAAGTAATGCTTTTCCTTTTCTTTTCTATATTTTGTTTTCCTTTTCTCTATTTCTGCAGATCTAGATTTTTTGGATTTTGGGCTTTATATCAAGATCACCAGAAGGAACCACACCTCAAAATGTGGAATTTACATATTCACACATAAATATTATAATAAATCAGGGTGGTGCCATACCTTACCTTGCTGGAATCCTTGTAAGTGAACATCCAAATCTTCAACTTTCCAATGGTTATCTCAAATGCCTTTAGACATATATGCAAGGTTGTCTTTTTTATGTTTTTCTTTCCAATATGTTTTAATATATTTATATATTTGCAATTTTGCATTGTTCATGAATCTGATTAAGATAGATTGTAATTTGTTATGGATGCACTGTCTGATGCTTTAAGTTAGACGGTCCAATGATGCAAAGTATTGTACATCTAGGACGATTGTGAAATGAATGAAGTTTAGAGACGAAGTCTTACGATTTTAACATTATTTAAAGAAAAGTGATGGTCTTTTTGCATTTGTAGTTAAAACTTGAACTTGCCAAGTGATGGTCTTGAACATTATTACTTGATTTTTCTTCTGCAATAATTTATTTTTTTTTTTCAGCTAAGTTTATTTATTTTGATTTTTTCGAATTCAAAGTTCATGTTAATCAAAATGTATTGTAATTGAATTAAATTCTGTTTTTTCCCTATTCTTTTTCGATTGCAAACATGGGTATTCTTTTAATCAAGCATGCATATAACTGGTTTAGCAATTTACTTCATGGCATGATTTCCATAACCATGCCTAAGTTCATGTTGTGATAAATCCAGCAAGTGGTATTACACATCATACTAGCAATCAATTAAATTTTGTCAATTATTTTTTAAGACCATATATTTTTATATGGATTTGATATCAACTATCTAAAAAGAATCAAAAATTGCCAAAGTCACCACCGATTCTCTAACATGTTCAGGTCGATAGAATAGAACCATATTTGTACACCAGATTTTGGTTTTTCGGGTTTCATGGATTCAAAGTTTAGTATGCACTATGATTTCAAAAAGAAATGAATTTGAGGAAGATCATAGGAGTAAGGACAAAATTAAGGGTGATAATGGTGAGTTAATTAGGTTGGTTTGGGATAAAAGGTGATCACGAGGAAGCTTAAATGACAAATGTGACAAGGGAAATTGGTGCTTACTATTGAGATATGGTGTGTTTTATCCATATATGATATATCCAATAATCATAGTTTCAATTATGAGGTATTATCGAAGGTCGAGATCAGTAAGGCATGCATATAAAGTCGTTTCATATTTTATCCTGATATATTATTCTTGAATTTATATTGATATGGTTATTTGATTTATGTGTTTTGTTTGTATACTATTGAGATTTGGTGCATTTAAATTTTTACGTAAATAAATGTTTTCGAACAAATATATTTGAATATATGTTGTCACAAACAATATAAATGGATAATTTGTTTGTTATTTTAGGTATGTAATAAAATCTATGTTTTTATAAACCTAAAAAAATCATCCCGTGCACCGCATGGGTATTACACTAGTTCAAAATGGCTAGAAAACCGACTTTACATTCTTCATTGTCATTTTACTTGTCAGTGAACTTGTTTTGGGTGGTTTCTTTCATTCACCAATTCACTATTCTCAAAACTTCATAAAAAAGAATGAGGTATAAGATGGAATGAAAATGGGTTCTCATGTCCGATGATAAATGTAATTAAATTAATTATCGATCCTTATATTAAATCATCAAACTGAGATTTCTTATTGCCAACATGCTTTAAAACTTTGTGACTATGTCTTTGAATAAAAGCCTGAATTCATCAAAACAATTAATAATTCTTAGTAATTCACAAGTACTCAAAATGACATATTTATATAATTACTTAAACTAAAGAGATTAATAAAAAAAACTAATTTATTAACGTTTGAAATCATTATGTTTGCATTTTCATCACCATCAGCTAATGAACTTCAACAAACTATCAAGGCTAGCCCTAGAGGGGGCACACGGGCTACCGTCCAGGACATCAAATTACCGAGTGACATTAATTTTCAGTCCAATAAATAATATATTAAACTTTGTTTTGTTGTTCAATATTCATATCTAGTGTTGTAAAGGAATATGAACGATGATATGTTCATGTTCGTTCGTTTAATTTTAACCGAACAACAAATAAATGAACACGAGATTTTTTGTTCATATTTGTTTGTTAAGGAATTGATCTTGTTTATGTTTGATTGTGTTCATTCATTTAACTCATAATCGAACATATATGAACGGTAAACAATCGTTGAACGAAAATAAACCAACGAAAATAAATAAACAATTAAATGAACATAAAATGAACAATTAAATAAATACAAACCAACTAACATAAATGAACATTAAACAAACATAAATTGAACAAACGAAGTCAGTGTTCGTGTTTGTTCATTTAATTAAACAAATACAAAATTTTGTTCATGTTCATCCGTTTAATAAATGAACGAACATAAATAAACAATTAAATGAACATAAAATGAACAATTAAATAAATACAAACTAACTAACATAAATGAACATTAAACAAACATAAATTGAACAAACGAAGTCAGTGTTCATGTTTGTTCATGTTCATTCGTTTAATAAATGAACGATTCACGGACGGTTCTTTGAACGTTCGGCTCATTTACAACTGTATAATAAATCTTCATTATCAGTGACAAAAATTATAATTTTAGATGATGAGCACAATGAATCAGAAAATGTAACAAATGACAGAAAAATTTTAATGTCAAAATACACAGTCTGTGTTAGAAAAAACAACAAGAAATTCACCCAATCAAATAATTTTTGTATAATTTTTTAGTCAAACAACATAAGAAGTGACGGAACCCCTATAAAAAAATAATATGTTGTATCTGAAATTATTTATAAAGATCTTATTTTTTAACATTGTCCTAGAAATGAGAATGTTTAAACTAGCGTTACAAACTATGAACATGTAATCACAAAAACTGCCATCATACATGAATTTTTGTTTAAATTTGTTCAATTTTATAAAATAATAAAACATAGTTTTTTTTTCCATTTTAATTATTTAAAATAAAGAAATTGATATATCTCTTGCTAACATATATACATTTGCTTAACGAATATTAAAAGTAAAATCGAAATTTTTAACATGTAATCACAAAGAATACCAGCATACTTGCTTTTTCGTTTTTGTCTATGTTTGTAAAGGCAGAGGGTGTACTCAAGCTGAGACCTCTTAGCCTTGCCACCTTGGGTGGAGGCCGGCGTGCACACCAGCCCTCCTCTTCGGCCCCGCCAAGTGGTCCCCACCCTCCACGTCTTCAATTTCTTTTTTGTTTTCTTTTTCTCTCAAAGGTCATTTGACCGTTCAACTATTTAAAAAAATTAACCAAATATATTCACTCTATAAATATCTTACACATTTTAATCTATACATTTTCAGATTTCTCTCTTTCAATCTAAACTCTCATAACACTCTCACATCTTTCAATCTACTTATCTCTCAACTTTATATTTTACTCTTTTTTTTACAATTTTTCTTTCATTTTATTTTTATTGTGATTGAACCGTATACGTCTTCGTAGAACATATATCACTTGCTCAAATACCAAATTTAGACAGGTATTTTGTATTTTTTTTAAAATGTTAATATAGTTTTTGTACATGTACTTAGTTTCGTAATTTTCATTTCGTAATATTAGTTTTTATTTGTTGTTATGTATTTTTTATTTTTAATTAAGTAATATTTTATTTTTAATTATGTAATAGTTTCGAATATTTATGAAATTAATTATTTTAGTTTTAAATATTTTATAAATTAAAGTGAATTTCTTTTTAAAAAAATTAAGAAATATGGAAATGTTTCAAAGATAAGTATTTTCAGCTTAGAATTGTGCGAAATACGGAGAGAAAAAATCTAACGTGACGTTGATGCATAAAAAAGACGTTGGTCCTGACAAGGTAATATTCATTTCATATTTTATTCAAAGAAGATTAATATTTTAGGTTTTCAAAATGTCACATCAATCATGATTAAATGCCATCAAGAAATGTGTTAGATGAAAATACTACATAGTACATACCATACATTTTCCTAAATTCCATGTACTCAAGAAATATTAAAAATAAAACCAAAATTTGTGAAAAAATAAAAGAACAAAAAAAGAAAAAGGCTCTGACTTTGTTAAAAAATTTTCCCTAAAAAATTTTCTTCACTAAAAGTCTCAATTAATGAATAATAATATATATTTTTAATATTATAAATTGCTCAAACAAGAAGGGCACCTGATAAGACCATTTTCATTGCATATCGTACAAGTCGTAAAGCCACCGTCCTCCAAATGACACTTATGGCTTCCGTTGCACTCGTGGCACAGAATAAATCTGAAACCGCCACAATTTTTGCAAACACCGGGCGTTACCGCCGGCAACCCTTTTACGAATTTCTTCAACTCCCCGATTTCGTGCAGCTCCACCACCTCATCAGCCCCGCCAATGTACCTCCCGCCGATGAATACCCTTGGCAGTGGTACCCTCGTATTTTCATTCTCATAACCTCCGTCTTCATCAATTTGCGCCATAATCTTTCGTATCTCGTCGAAAAAGGAAGAATCCATTGACAGATCTCGCTCGTCCACGGGAACACGAAATCCTTGTAAAATCGATCGGACGGTCCGGCAAGCCTCGAACGTCGATCGGACCACGCGGAGGCTCGTCATGTACACCACTACTCGTTTTTCAGCTCCGGGAATGTCGATGGCTGGCTCAGATTTCAGAATTTTCTTTTCAATTGTTTCCAAATTATCAGGCTTCACAGATTTCTCCAGATTTTCCGATTTCTCAACCGCCGGCGCGTCTTTTGTTACTTCGGATAAAATTTTCTCTGGATCTGGTTTTGGTCGAACGGAGAAGGCGCGAGTAACTCGATTAGCGAGGTGCACACGGTGAAAAATAGATAGTATCTTAACGTCGGTGGAGCGATTCTGCGAGTGTGAGGAAGAAGATGGTTGTTGGGAATTGGTTTTCAAATCTGAGGCGTGATTATCAGAATGAGGGAATAGGGTTTCGATATCTTTAAAGGATTGATGATTGAAATCAGGATTGGGAGGTGTTCTTCGAGCTTTGGGGCCATGATCGTTGTTATTATTACTATCATTCCTGCTTGATTTTCTCCGGTATCGCCACATTTCAAGGTCAGGTTTGCAAACGGAAAAATCGAAGAACCCCAAAAGGAGAAAATAGAGGAGGTTACTTATATATATGTGGAAATGATTGGATTGAAATTGAAATGAAAATTGAAATGGTGGAGAGAATTGGGGAAGATGAAGAGGCAGATAGATACAGAGGCCTGGGGACTGAGTAGCTTTTTTTTTCACTTTGGTTATTTGATTTTGAAGAAAAAATTGAAGTGGGGGTGTAAATGGAAAATAGAAAAATATCGGAGGAAAATATTGAAAAGTTTTGGCGGTTGGTTACGACTACTGGGAGAAAAAGAAAACAGAAAAGGGTGTTTAATTAATTAATTAATTGTTTATTGCATGTAAAATTCTTGTCCTTTCGTGGGTATCGTTTTGGTGTGAAAATCAGTTCCAACCAAACGGTTGATTTGGAATCAACTAATCAAACAACCGATTATAATAACAACATTAGGTTAAGTATCATTTTAACCATTCAACTTTCAGTTTTGTCTCATTAAGCCACTAAACTCTTTTTTTTCCAGATTTAGTCATTAAATTTTAGTTTACTGTTCTAGTTTGGGGGAAATGGATAAAACTAATGGTTTAATCGATGCAAAAATTGATAGTTTAGTGGCCAAATCGAGACGATTTTCAATGGGTAAACCAGTAAATAAAATATTTAGTGGCTAAATGTGTATAAAAAAATAATTTAGTATGCTAAATCGCGACAAAAAATAGTTTAATGGCTAAATCGAAAAAAATCTTGAAGTTCAACGGTAAAAATAGTATTTAACCCTAATACAATTACCATAGTAAATGTTATCATTCATAAGCTATTCATAGAAATAGTAAATATGTTTGGTAAACAGCTTTTAAAAGCTTCTAAAATCTTTTAGAAGCTTTTATTTTTAATAAGCTCTACTAAAAATAAAAACTTTGCTTGGAAGGATACATAGAACATTCATTTTCTCAAAAATAATATTTTTTATAAAACGCTAGTAGAAGTAGCGTTCGAAAAGCTCTAGAGCTTTTAGTCAAACAGAGTTACTTTTTTACAACTTATATTAATCATAAACTACCACATTTAATTAATATTAATGTTATTTTACGTAATTTAATACTAAAAACTACAACTACAGCTACTTTAGCAAACACATATATAAAAAAAGCTCCAGTTCTTTTAAAAAGCTTCAGCTACTAAAAGCTCTACCAATCTACCTATTTTAAAAACACAAAACTACAGCTAGGGGTGGCAATTTTGACCCAACGGACCATATAATTAAATTGACTTATTGTAGAAAACTAAGATATAACATAATTTTTTTTTAAATGAAAATTTATAAAACGGTGTATTAAAAAATTTGTTCTTTGAAAAAAATTTCAAGATTATATAAAATTTATGACTTTTGGTCGTCAACCCGTTTGACCCATTTGCTTGAATGAGCTCAAATTGCTACCCTTAGCTACAGCTAGTTTTCTCAAATATACCCTAAACTAAAATAATAATATATACATGTTTGTGTAATATTTTAATGAAAATATATATAGCTCAATTGGTTAATGTATGGTTCATGATAGGAGTGGTCATGACTTCAAACCCTCTTGATTTCAAGAATATTGTAATTAATTAACTCAATTGGTTTTTTTACATGTTTAGTTAAACTAATGTATTTTTATTTTAAAATATTACTTTAACATAAATTAAACTAATTTACTATTAAACATTTTATTTCCTAAATATATTTTAAGAAAATATGTCTTCCATCTCCATGTATATAGGTTTTTCAGAAAAAAATTAGTATTAAATATATAACTTATTTTATAACAATCAACTAATATTATTTACTATATATTTTGATTTATTATAATTTTAAAATAGGTTATTATAAAAGTAACACATATATATTTTTTAAAATAAAAAAATAAGTAGTAAATATAATTTTAAAACATTAAGCAAATTTTTTTTTTATTTTAGTTCAAAGAAATATGTTTATATATTATGTTTTTTATATATTGAAACTTGATAAAATGATGTTTAATAGCTAGCTGACAAACATTCTATGCGTGAATAATAATGGTCCTGTTTTCTATACACTACCTCAAATACAATTGCATAATAATAATTATTATTTATATGATTTTTTTAATTCTCCAAACTCTAAAGCCAATTGTATGTACATAAAACAGATAATGTGAAATAAAGATTCATGTCGATGAACGATGATCATGATTCATGAGATAATGAAATTCTTTTTACAAGTATTGTATAAATATTTTCTTGATGCTTAATAATAATTATGCAATTGTATTTCTATTTGTTATTATATTGTGATCACTTTTTTATATGTACTAGGTATTTTAAGCTAAATTTTTTTTAAGTTACTCTATATAGGTTTTTTTATTGTTATTATTATTAATAATTCTATAGTTTTACTTTTACACAAAAATATTTGAAAGTAGTAGCAAGCTTTCTTTTCATTTATATTTGAAAGATTATATAATATAATTTGACTTTATCATTGCATTATATATTTTGATTTTATCATTGCACTATCGTATATTATTAATCAAATATTTTAATTAGCAATATTTTTATTAATTATTTAATAAAATAAAAATAATACTAGTATAATGCATGCATTGTGTGTTAAATTATTTTTTCCATGATGATTTATTATTTTATTTGAACTAGATCGAGCAATAAGATGGTTTTGATTTGTACATACATAATCGATGAAAACATTGTAAAACAAGAAAATTCGATGGTGGACTCCCTTTGGAGGAAAGTATGGAGTTGGCGATGCAAAACGGGAGATAGGTTAGAATCAGTTTTCTCTCTTATGGATCTAGTGTTACGTGATGATTCAATTTCGGAAGAGAAAGTTATATTCAAAAGGGATTTGATGGTGGTGGGGTGAACAATTTTGGAATCGAACGTTGTATTCCAAGTTCATAACGCATAATTTCAAAAATTTTAATACATTTAATAGAAATAACATTACATTTTGTTTCAAATATCAAATTTGTATGTTAATATGTTAGTCTTATATATTTTAATATTTTTCGTATGACATTAAACCCCAAAGCGAAGTGCGGTAAAAAAATTTCCTCGCTCATTTTTTTTTAACTCGGGTTTGGTTTGAAGTACGAATG
This sequence comes from Centrapalus pauciflorus, assembly GCA_020465985.1. NCBI lineage: Eukaryota > Viridiplantae > Streptophyta > Magnoliopsida > Asterales > Asteraceae > Centrapalus > Centrapalus pauciflorus. Next base: position 45,604 of record JAANYP010003060.1, read on the forward strand.
TTTTATTTAATAATTACTAAAATACTTAAAATTGTAGCTCATTTATAAGTTTTTACCTAGAATAAACATACCTAACAAAAATACACTCTCTTTTCGTTACGACAATTATGTTATACCCACTATTACGTTGCATATATCTTTTATTAATTAATGCATTACATTACAAATTGTGAAAATGTAATGGAAAGTAAATTACATTTCGGTTACCAAATCTTTTTTTTTTTTTTTGTCATTTCCAATATATATATATTTTTAAAATTTTTTATATTACTCATATTTATATATGTCATTTCAAAAGTTTTTTTTTTATCAGTACTATTATTTATAATTTTTTAATATTATATCAAAGATGAAAATTATGATATTACGTTACCACCTACGTTTCCAAAGTTTTTGGTAATGAAATTTATTGTTTGTACTTTATTCGTACATTACGTTACTATTTACGTAACCAAATTTTTTGTTAACGAAATTTCAATTTTGGTCCTTTTTTGTATATTAACATAATATACAATAAATAAAATTTCATTACAATTAAAATTGAAAGAACGTCTTTTTACAAAAAATCAAAAATGCAAAATTTGGAACCAAATTTACATGACCACGTTACGTTACAAAAGGTGAAGTTTCAATACAAAAAAATTGATAACACAATATTCAAAAAATGAAATTTCATTACAAAATTTTTTTGATAACGTAAGTAGTAAGATAATATACAAAAAAATATAAAATGGAATTTTGTTACAAAAAATTTAGTAAGTAAGTGGTTACGTAATGTACAAAAAGTAACAATATATGAAATTTTGTTATCGGAAAAAAATGTAATGTAACTTGGTAACGTAACTTTAAAAAATAATATTTCGTTATAAAAAAATTGGTGACGCAATATACATAAAAATTACAAACAATGAAATTTTGTTACCAAAAAAAACTTGATAAAGTAAGTGGTAATGTAATAACATAATATCCTATTTAATATAATATTTAAAAATGTAAATAATGCTTATTATGAGAAAAATCTTTTGAAATTAGGTATATTTTTTTTTAACAACAAAAGGTAACCTAGCCTAGAGCTTCGGCATTGCCATCACCCCAAGCTAGGAAACCCACGAAATATTATTAATAAAAGCTAGCAAGATGCTAGAAAAATACAATACATAATTAGAAACAAGAGGACGGGGAAGTACACCATAACGACCACAAGAGAAACTTACAATCACCCCTATATTTTATCCAAGTAAAAAGATTAGCTTGAAAATCGTCTTTTATCATCGATGCTGTCATTCTCGAACCTTGAAACACCACATTATTCCGTGCTTTCCAAATAGACCACACAAATCCGCTTAAAGCCGCCTCATGAAATTTTTTCAACGACTTAGATTTCCTTCCATCAAGAACCATCCCAAACAGTTGATCAAGTGACTGATGGTTACCCACCTCAATTTCCGCCCATTCCAACAACCATTTCCACAGATTAGAACTCATCGAACAAGAGTAGAATAGATGTTCTTCTGATTCATCCTCCACGTTACACAACGGACATAGAGTCGACGAGACATTAACACCCCTATGCTCCAGATTTAATCTTGTAGGCAATCTCCGTAAAATAAGTTTCCAAACAAAACAATTAACTCTAGCCGGCAACCAATTATTCCAAAAACACTTGTTATTTCCAGTATCACAAGTCAAACTATCAATTAAACCACGAAGTGACTTTGCCGAATAAACACCCGAACTGTCTCCGAGCCATTTCCAATTATTATTCCCACCATCTGCACAAGAAAATAAGTCATCGAGATTTAAATTGAGAGCAGAAAGAGATGTACCAGCTTTCACTATATTCAGCCACGTTCCCGTATATAGGGATGGAAAAAAAAAAACCGAAACCGACGGGGAAAACCGAAAACCGACGTAAACGGGCCGGGTTCGGGGACACTAATCGGGGACGGGGACGGTTTCGGGGAAAACCGCTAGGATTTTAACGGGGATGGTGCCGGGGCCGGTACTAGGTAAATAACCGATTACCCGACCCGATTAACCGTTTAAGAGGCCCGCTTAAAAAACCGATTATATATATATATATAAAAGAAACCCTAAATGTAAAGTCACAAACCCTAGTTTATGCATCTTTTAATTGTCGCCGTAACAAGGTTTAATCGTTCTCATTAAATGGGGATTTTTGCGGTGAAAATTAACCGTTTACATTAAATGGTGAAAACCGAATCCCCGCGGTGAAAACCGAATCCCCGACGGGGATCCCCGTATAAATCCCCGCGGTTTTTCAAACGGGGATGGTATGCGGTTTCTTAAACGGGGACGGGGACGGGGGGACTGATCCCCGGCCCGAAACCGGCCCGTTGCCATCCCTACCCGTATATAGATTGGGGTATTAAAAAATTACAAAAGATTTCTTGTAAATGACGAAAAAAAAATTTTGGTGATGAAAAGTTAATATACTTTTTGTTATTTTTCGCATTTTATAACGTAATATATTAAAAAACTAATAAAATGTACAAATAACGTAAATAGTGGGTGTAATGTAAATGTGGTAACGAAATGAGTGAGTATTTCGGTAGATGACTTTATTTTGCGTAAAACTTAATAAAGAGGTTGCAACCTTCGGTAATAATTTTTTTTTTTTGGAGTGGCATAACTTCAAAAGTAAAGGTGTGTACGAAACGATTTGGTTCGGTTAGTAGTAAAAATATGAATCGTGTTTATTGTTTCGGTTACCCGTTAGAAGTAGATTATTCGCGGTTCACTCCACGATTATCCGCTATATGTTTAAAAGAAAATAAAGTTATAGAAATATATATCACTTTTAAATGCGAATTCTATTTAAATACAAAGCTGTAATAACTATTTTGTTATAAATCTCAAAAGTTACACTAATGTATTTTAACAAAACAGGAAAATAAATATATCATTCGAAAATCTAGTATCTAAAGTATTAGAACGACCAAATATTATAAACAGAAGATGTTAACTTGTATATATAGAATCCGTTCGGTTCGACTACCCATAATTTTATAAAGATGAAAACACAACCGCCTGGTTATGATGATTTCGAATTAAACGCCTCAACTCAGAATCTTAATTTTTCAGTTTTGTTTGAACACCCTTATTAAAAAAAAATCAGTGAATCACACAATTGGTTACACCACTCTAATTTCCTACAAAACTTACCTCTAGAGTTTGACCATTTGAGTTTAGAGGTTATTTGGAAACCATACCAAACTAGTTGAATACCCGTGCGTTGCTCGGGTGAGTTATTTCAAAATTGATACTTTTTTAATTAAACAATTACACAAAAACAATTTGCTTTTGAAAGACTATACATATATACTCTTATATATTGTTTGTTGAAAAAAACTAACTTTATCATAAAAATAACTACATGTAATTACATTTGAGGTTTGTTTGTTTAAAATTTTATAATTTCCATTATTGTCAGTTTTATTGGTATAAAAGATTATAAGTTTTCTATTTTAACTTTTTTTTTTTAAATAATTAATGTTGGAAAATATAACGATATTGTTAAGATTGATTTATTTTTTATATATTCTAATAAAAATGCATTATAATCACACACATATTTTGGTTGTCTGTTTATTTTACTTACATTCTAGTAATAGTTTTAATACAACATCAAATATATTCCATATTGTACTTGCTATATCTAAACTTAGTTTCATCTATCGTAAATATTAGCGTTAATATTGAAAAAAAATCATTATATTTTCATGTTATATAATTTTGGTCTCTCAGTATTTTTTTTATCATTTTAATCATTACATTATATTTTATTGAAACTGTTATATTTTGTTCGGTAAAAATCAACATATCGTTATGATATCTCCTTTCTATCATGTTTAAAATTAAGAATATACATCAAACTAATTTAAAACGTAAAAAAAACATGCAATTCAAATACAAGAAAGACACTTATTACATGAACAAAATTATGTAACTTGTATTACTCAACTACTCGTATATCATGTTTTTAGTTTCAATTTAATTTTCTTTAAAGGTTTGCCAAGTTGTTGACATTGCTATTTTGTTAAATGTTTTTCTCAAGTATTTTTCATCATTTTAAATCATTGTTTGTGCCCAATCAAGAATTCATAATTATCTTGGAGTGTTTGTTGACCATTTGTGTGTCTAGATCGCCATTTATTTATTTGATTTTGCTGCTTGAATTAGATAAAAGACAGAATGTTTAAGTCTTTGTGTTGTGCGCGAATTACATATGTGTATGTTAGTTCCTGTTTTTGTCGAGAATGGTTGGCCAAGAAGCCCAATTGGCCTTCGGCCTAACCTTTAATCGATTTCTATGTGGTTTGTTGATTTAAATGCAAGTATTAATTGTCATTAATTCTTGCATTTCTACTGCTGGAAAATAAGATCAAAACCGAAAATAAGTGCAGTATTAGTGTGATGTCCAGGTGTGTTTAGCTTAAAATTTGTACGTAAAAATGGGCAAGAAGGTCAAATGGCCTTCGGCCTTGGCAACTTAATTAGCAAGGATGTTTATTGATTAATGTTATGTATCAATCGCCATTTATCTTACCTTATGTTGCTGCCGAAAAAGTTAAAAACAGAATATATGAGTTGTGAGTGTGTGTAGTGTGCAATTATGTGTTTAAACCTGTGTGTTTGCATGTTAATGTCAGGCTCTAAGACTTAGGGGGCGTTTGGTTCGCGGATTTCCTGGGATTCCCTAGGATTTGCATTTAAAATCCTGTGTTTGGTTCGCAGATTTCAGTAAGGATTTGAAATCCCAGGATTTCTGAAATCCCTCCCTTCTTTGTTATTTAAAAACCCAGCCTCCCCCTAGGATTTTAAAACTCAGTTACATTGCATTTTTCAGATTAACAAATTTTTCCTAAAAGATAATGTAGATTCTTTGACAAAATCCTGACAAATGCAAATCCTTTGACAAAATGCAAATCCCAAGGAAAAAAATCTGCGAACCAAACGTCCCCTTAAATAGTCTCGGAGTGTTGTTTGTGTCTCGTAACCTCTGTGTGTGTTCATTGAATTGATACAGAAATAAAGTAAGAAACAACAGCAACATAAGTATCAAACATATATATGCTATGTGTATTATAGTATATATGTACATCATTTTCAAAATATTGAAAGAATATTAAAGAAAATACTGGCAATTTTTTTCTGCAGGTGCAGGAGTTGAAAACGTCTTCAACTCTTCATCTAGTTGATTAGCATACGTGAAGTTCATCTTGAAACGATATAGTTTATTCACGCAGACACTGCTGGTGCAGATTTATTTTATTAATATTGATTATGCCTACTGACTCTGAGTGAGTATGTATGTATATGTGTGTGTGTCTATATATATATATATATATATATATATATATATATATATATATATATATATATATATATATATATATATATATATATATATTAGTACGTAACTTCAATAAAGCATGTTTTATCTCATATTTGGTTAAATTTAACCCGTTATATAAACATCTAATAATTATCAGGTTTCAAATTATATAAAGAACTGATAACTTGATAAATATGCAGCTGAGATTATTTATTATTCAAGTTTGAATATTTTTTTCTATATATTCAGTTATGATATTATCCAGTGTTTTTCTGCATATCTTAATATTTCAGTTATACTATAGCCTATTAAATTTGATTTCTTATTTTTATTTAATTTGATAAATCAGATTGCATCTATTTCCAGCAGTGCAAATTCGAATTTTTCTAGCGGAATAAAATCTGATTTGTTATTTTTATTTAACTTGATAAATTAGATTGTAACTATTTTCAACAGTGAAAATTTAAAATTTTATTGTCATTTTTTATTTCTTTCCGGAAAATCTACATAATTTAATTGCAGAAACATTAAAATATATAGAAAAATATGGATAATTATGTAGAATCTCATCGAGCTAAAATAGAGGGGGAATCCCATTATTTTTGGAATTTTAACCAATTATATTGCATCAAATCAGTAGCCTAAATATTCTGAATTTTAACCAATTATATTGCGCCAAATCAGCAACCTTAATTTTCTGAATTTTAACCAATCATATTGTGCCAAATCAGCCTTAAAAATAGGAATTTCTACCAATAATACTGTGCCACGTGAGCATTTTTCTCACTGCTCCGTCGGCAATATATATATATAATTTAATAATGTTAGCGATTGTTTTCACAACAATATTATAAATATATTTTATCATCCGTCATTATTAAATTATTAAAAATCAATCATTTATATAAATATTCATAAATCACATACATGATGCTTTACTGGAAATCGTTGAACTTAATTTGTTAATTAATTATAAAAAAAAAAAAAGGAATCGCTCGTTTTTAAAGTCTGATGACTTAATTATTATGAAGATCTAAAGACTTTGATTGTAAAATAATAAACAAAACAAAAGTTGGTTGCCTGTTAAATTTTAATAGTACTATTTTTTTATAATCATACATTCTACACATGAAGTACTTATAAAAAACAACAGCTTAATAAATAATAATTATGAACAGATTAGCAATAAGTATAAAATATGTGGAAGCCAATTTAGCAATCTTTATAAGGATCTAATAATTGAGAATTGATTATAGAATAAATGTTGTTCTACAACACATATCAAATGAATATAATATTAGTAAAGGTATTATTTAATCTACCATTTTTTAAATTTAATTGTATACAAAGCTGCCCCAGTGGTCATGTGATGGAGAAAAAGTTTTGTTAATTCCAAAATCCAGGGACCCGTTAAACTTCTCCGACTATAGGCCAATTAGTCTGATTGGTTGCATTTATAAGATTATTGCGAAAATTCTTTTGAATCTATGATAAACTCTGTGATGGGATGCGAGCAGACAACTTCATAAAAGACAGAAGCATTCTTAATGAGCCGTTAATTATAAATGAAACAATTGGGTGGATAAAGAGAATGAAGAAACAAGCTCTAATCTTGAAAGTTGACTTTGATAAACCTTTCAAATTTGACTTTCTTGACTCTATCCTGAGTCAAATGAATTTTGGAGAGAAATGGAGATCATGGATTTAGTTGCCTATCATCTTCCAAAGTCTTTGTGTTGGTAAACAGTTCACCAAGAAAAGATTTCATGATGCATAGGGTTGTTTGGCAAGGAAATCCACTTGCTCCCTTCTCAATTATATAATAGCTACGGAGGGGCTAAATGTTGCCATGAAAGGGACTGTCACATAGGGAATTTTTAATGAAATTTCTCTTTCTCACAATCGACCTTGTCTCATCTTCAACACGTTGACGATGCGATCTTTACAGGAGAGCAATCTATTCTTAATGCAATAAATTTATTATGAAATCTTCAGTGTATTACTTGGAAAGATACCATTTTCCTAGGGAGTTGTCTCTAACGAAATAAAAATCAACCGGATTACTTGGAAAGATACCTTTTAGTTCTAAGGAGAATTGAATGACAGGCTTGGGATAAACAGTTTGAGGGCTCTAAATCTATGTGTTATTGTTGAGTTGTGATGACGTTTAAAGTCTGAACCAAATTCTCTATGGAATAAGGTGATTTTGGTCATTCATGGTTACAAAAGTAGCCATCAAGTTGATCTATTGGATTCAAAAATTAGCGAAAGCTGGTGTATAATAACTTCAAAAATTAGTGGAAGTTGGTGGAGCTGTTATCTCATTTTCGAAGTTTGTGCCCAAGGGGAGGGGGTCGATGGGCGTTTGGGTAGTTCTGCTATCTCCCTAATCTATTGGGGCTTGGATTTGGGCATTAACGGTGTACGTTTGGAAGCTTTTTCGACAATCGTTTTTCTATGTGTTGGGTACCATGGAAATCCAGAAATTCAAAGGCTTTGTCTTTTGATAAATCGGTGACCCATAACTTATTTTCCTTATTCCAGAGTTTGTTCTTTTTTTGGTTTAACTCCAAAGAAAAACTTAGGTGTTTTTTTGTTTTTTAAGCTATTAAATGTCTGAAGTCCTTTTCATCTCTGCAGTTAGAATAAAATATCTTTTCACGTGAAGATCTAAATGCTCTAAAAGAGCTTATTGCAAAAAACAAACAAGACTAAGTAGAAATTGTTGTGGTGTGGCAGTGTGGCTGACTTTCTAGTAGGGGTGTTATTCGGGCGGGTTAAACGGGTTTCGGGTTATTCGGGTATAAGGGTATATGTTAACTACCCGGACCCGAACCAAATAAGAGCATGGGTTAATCGGTTTTAGGTTAAATGAGTATCGGGTTATTTGGTTTGGGTTAAATGGGTTAATCGGTTTTAGTATAAAAATAGAATCCTCTATAAAATGGTTTAAATGAGTTAAATGGGTTGGGTAAAATGGGTAGAACGGGTTAAGCGGGTTAAAAAGTTTAAAATTAAGTATTTAAATATTTATATTCTATATATGGGGAACCGTGGAAGAGTTGAAAAGAGACATGTTTTTGATTTGTAAAAATAAAAACCTACATCTTTACTAAAGTAGACGCAAGATACCAAGATGGGATGATATATTATTATTATTAATTTTTTTTAATTATTGATATATGGGTTATTCGGGTTATTTGGGTAACTCGAATTTTTTTACTTCTCACCCGATACCCGAACCGAAATCCTTATTGGGTTACCATTTAACCCGATTAACAAAACCGAATAACCCGACCCATTTAACCCGAATAAGGTTCGGTTCGGGTGGGTTATTCGGGTTCGGTTATTTTGAACACCCCTACTTTCTAGTGTTGTGTTTTCTTTTAATGTTGGTTTGTGGTTTTATATATTGATGATGTTTAAAAAAAAACTGAATATTAATTATAAACACTCCAAATGCTCGTCTACCAAGAGTTTGGGAGGATGGGGACCATTCAATAAGCCAAAAGCAAAAAGGCATGAAACAAAGTGGACAAGAGTTGGTGGTTTCTGAAAAGCTTCTATGTGTATTTATCATTACTTTACAAAAATATGGAGGTTTTTACAAATTCAAGTCACATGTCATGCTCAACTAAATCAAATATAAAAACTACTTTTGATATAATACTAATTACTAAATCATTTATTGCTTTAAATAATAAAAGATCTCGAGTTCGATTTTACTTGCAAAACATGGTCCCTAAAAGGCCTTGTCATGAATGTTTTGCATAAGAATGCCGCATTCGTTAAGTCCGGTGATCCGGTCCTTGAACTAAAAAAGTTGTGTGAATTGAGTCCAACGATCCCAAACTGTTCAGAATAGCCTTGGTTCCTTTTCTTCTTATTTTTCGGTTGATTTCTAGTTTTAATTGTTTGTTATTAAAAATATGTTAATATTACATTTTTTTTACAGAAAGTGTTCTGAAATAAACATCATTTTGGATTTGCGAAATAGAACTTCTTTAAAACCAAATTGTATAAAGAAAAGAAAATGTTTGTTCTCTAAGTAATAATATCTCAACTTATTAGGTTATATAAAGTATAACATGTAAGTCCAAAGTACAAACAATGGGCTCAAATCTAAAGTGGGCCTGGGATCGGGCTTTTTAGTCCAAGATTGTTATTGGGCCAAAGAGGGTAGTTCATGTTAAAGCCCTATAAGTTTAGGGATGACACTTGGAGACGGTAGTCGGTATTAACGGACTTTTATAATATATGTCTTTTAGCATTTTGGGTTTAGGCCTATTATTCCTTTTGTATTATTTATATCTCTATTGTTAATGAGAAAAGGGCAAGAGAGTTTATACCAATCATCATGGTATCAGAGCAACCCTAACCCTCTCCTAACCCTAACCCTAATCTTCTCCCCCCCTTCTAGTTCACCGGCCGCCGCCCATCTCCGGCGACCAGCCGCCATCGCTTCCTCTAAACCCTAGGCGCCGTTGTCTGCGTCTCTCCCAAAATCGACGCCTGCTCTCTCTAAAACAAGCAGCGCCGCTGCCTGCTTCAACCGCCGACCACAACCGCCGCCTGCTTCATCCGCGGACTGAATCAAAGATCCCCTAACCGCCGCCGCCTAAACCCTAGACGGCGCCGCCGCCTCTAAACCCTAATCGCTGCTTCCACCGCCGCCGGCTCCTCCTTTCTCTTTCAGCTCAGGCGGCAACCACCAGCCGCTGCTGTCTCTGAGCCGCTGCTGTCTCTGTCTTGGCCGGTCACCAACAGCCCCCTTCTGTCTCTACCTTGGGCGGCCACCACAAAGCCACTGCTGTCCCTCACCGGTAATAAATCTTCCCTAAAACCCTAGCCGCCACCTGCTGTCCCGCCAAACTTCCGTTACCATCAACCTCTCATAAAACCCTAATTGCCGCCCTAACCTCCGCCTGTTACAACCTCATTCCAGCCAACTTAAATGACAGAAACAAACCCTCCCTCCTCTGCACCACCACCCTCTCAACATGGTTACTGGACCTTTGTTCCCTACACTCATCAGCCCACTACTCTTCCACAAGCCTTTAGCACGATGACATTGCAACCACCCTCCCCGGGGTGAGGACTCTGGATGGTACATGGATACGGGCGCTACTTCACATCTCTCGGCAGGTACAAGTAATCTTACTACTGTTTTTAATAATAATGCTTTAATTTCATCTATATTTGTTGGCAACGGAGCATCCATTCCTGTTACTAATACTGGTCATAGCATCTTGTCATCCTCCCCTCGTCCCCTTCACTTAAAACATGTCCTTGTCACTCCCCAAATAGTCAAAAACCTTATATCTGTTCGTCGTTTTACACGTGACAATAAATGTACAGTTGAATTTGATGAGTTTGGTTTTTCTGTAAAGGATTACCTGACCAAGAAACTACTCCACCGCTCTGATAGCATTGGAGATCTGTACCCGTTCACCACCAATACCCAGCTTGCTTTTCTTTCCTTCAGTCATTCCACGTGGCACCAACGACTCGGTCATCCCGGCGAGGAAGTGCTACGTCGTCTTGTTTCTTGCAATTTAATTCGTTGTAATAATACAAAGCCTTTGACTTTGTGCCATGCTTGTCAACTTGGCAAACATGTTAAGCTTCCCTTTATTTCTTCTAGTACTGTGGTTGATAATGCTTTTGATATTATTCATTCGGATTTAAGGACTTCTCCAATTCCGAGTGTTGGTGGTTTTAACTATTATGTTCTTTTTCTTGATCATTATACTCATTTTCTTTGGGTTTATCCGCTTAAGCATAAATCAGATGCGTTTTCAAAATTTGTTCAATTTCGAGCATATGTGCAAACCCAATTCAATAAACAAATAAAAGCTTTTCAATGTGACCATGGCGGTGAATTTGATAACTCCCAACAACACACCTTGTTTAAAAATAATGGCATTCAATTCCGTTTTTCATGCCCAAAAACTTCTCAACAAAATGGGAAATCTGAACGTATGATTCGCACAATTAACAATCATATCCGCACCCTCCTCTTCCAAGCCTCCCTGCCTCCTAATTTCTGGGTCGAAGCCCTATTTATGGCTGTTCACTTATAAACATTCTACCATCTTCTGCAATCAATAATGAAATCCCTTTCACTAAATTATTCAACAAACAACCAATCTTCAACCATCTTCGAATTTTTGGCTGTCTATGTTACCCGCACACCTTCCCCTCTCATAAATTACAACCTCGCTCCACCCCTTGCATCTTTCTCGGCTACCCCACTGATCATCGTGGTTATCGCTGCTTTCAACCTACCACCAACAAAGTCATAATCTCTCGTCACGTAACCTTTGATGAATCTCAATTCCCATACACCTCCCTTACCTCTACCCCCCCTTCGTACTCATTCCTCGATAGTCCTTCCCCTATAGCTCGTACCATTCTCACGTCTCCTCAAAGCACTCCTCCTCCACCTCCCACAGTCATACAACCTCCTACATCCCCTAACACTGAAACTCCTCCCACCGATTCTCTCAATAACTCTCCAACTCAACCTCAACTCAACCTCACTTCCCCCTCTTCATCTACTCAACCTGAAACCACCCTACCCCGACCTCTTGCAAACCCCTCTCACCCCATGGTCACCCGCTCTCGATCCGGCATTCATAAACCCGTTCAACGTCTGAACCTTCTTGCGTCTCACATTGCTCCCCTCCCTACTTCTCATATTCAAGCTCTTCAAATTCCCAATTGGCACAATGCTATGACAGATGAATTTAATGCATTAATTAAAAACAGTACGTGGAAACTTGTACCACGACCAAAAGGTGTTAATATAGTTCGCTCCATGTGGTTATTTAGACATAAATTCAATGCAGATGGCTCCCTTAATCGCTATAAGGCTCGGTTGGTAGCCAATGGTCGAAGTCAACAACAGGGTATTGATTGCCACGAAACATTTAGTCCTGTTGTCAAACCAGCCACCATACGTACCGTTCTGAGCATTGCGGTATGTCACAACTGGCCTATTCATCAACCTGACGTGAAAAATGCCTTTCTCAACGGGCATTTATCCGAAACGGTATACATGCATCAACCCCCGGGATTCAAAGACATCACACATCCTGATCATGTCTGTCTGTTACAGAAATCATTATACGGCCTTAAACAGGCCCCCCGTGCATGGTTTCAACGATTTGCGAATTTTGCCACTCGCATTGGATTCTCTCACAGCAAAACCGATACCTCTCTGTTTATTTTTCGTTGGGGATCCGATATTGCATACTTGCTCATCTATGTTGATGACATCATTCTTACCGCTTCCTCCTCGCCTCTCTTGCAGAAAGTCATTGCTTTACTTCATCGTGAGTTTTCTATGACCGATCTCGGTCCACTTAACTACTTTCTTGGAATCTCAGTGGTTCGCTCATCTTCAGATCTTTTCTTGTCTCAATCCAAGTATGCTTTGGAAATTTTAGAACGGGCTCACATGGCTAACTGCAATCCGTGTCGCACATCGGTTGATACTGACAGCAAACTAGGACCTGAAGGCCCCCCCGTGTCTGATCCAGTTCTTTATCGTAGCCTAGTCGGGGCCCTTCAGTACCTCACATTCACTAGACCGGATATTGCTTACTCAGTTCAGCAGCTATGCCTCTACATGCATGACCCTCGTGAACCACATCTTAATGCTATGAAACGTGTCTTGCGCTACATACGTGGAACAATTGATCTTGGGCTTCAGCTTTTCCGTTCGACCACCTCCCAGCTAACCGCTTATACTGATGCTGACTGGGCAGGCTGTCCGGCCACTCGTCGATCCACATCTGGATATTGCGTGTTCTTAGGTGATAATCTTCTCTCTTGGTCCACAAAACGCCAAGATACCACATCCAGATCTAGTGCCGAAGCAGAATACAGAGGTGTTGCTAATGTTGTTGCTGAACTCTCTTGGGTACGGAATCTTCTTTGCGAACTTCACTTTCCCCTCCAAACGGCTTCCATAGTCTACTGTGACAATGTCAGTGCCGTATACATGTCAGCAAATCCGGTTCAACATCAGCGAACCAAGCACATTGAGATTGACATTCATTTTGTTCGGGATAAAGTAGCTGCCGGTCATGTTCGCGTCTTACACGTGCCGTCCAGATTTCAGTATGCCGACATATTCACTAAGGGCCTTCCGTATCAGTTTTTTGCAGATTTTCGTTCCAGTTTGAGTATTCGTTCTCCCCCTCAAACTGCGGGGGACTATTAACGGACTTTTATAATATATATCTTTTAGCATTTTGGGTTTAGGCCCATTATTCCTTTTGTATTATTTATATCTCTATTGTTAATGAGAAAAGGGCAAGAGAGTTTATACCAATCATCAGTCGGTAGGTGTGGCCGTGTGGCTATCATCTTCGACAGGTTTTTTTAGTAGAAAACTGCATATGTAATCATATTCTAAAACAAGTAAAATCAACAAATAAATGAAAATTATATCTCTATCCATTCAGGTCTGTCTCATGGATTTTGAAGGCCCTGCGCTTATAATTATAACATAGTCCCTTAAAATAGTTTAAATAATAAATTGGTGACTCAATTTTAATAGGTAAGTGGAGGTAGGGAATAACAAAAAAACTTATTAATGAGAAATTAAAATAAATAATACAAATCAAACTGAATTTGACATGAATTCCATTTTAATGCTCCTATTAACAACGTGTACACGTCAAATAAAGAAAATTTTTAATCTTTATTATGACCGTGAGTCCTTACGAAATTGGAAGGCCTTGTGCGGTCGGGCTTCCCCACGCCTCAAAAGATGCCGCTGTATCCATTGAAAAACGGAAATCATCTTCTCTCTCACCACCCATTTGGGTGCGTATTTTTCAAAACAAACCGAAAAATACCCGGAAACTTTATGTGATAACAAAAAATTAACTCTAACTAAGTTTATAAAAATAAAATAGATATGTCAATTGGCAAAGTAGCGCCTGTAGCTCAGTGGATAGAGCGTCTGTTTCCTAAGCAGAAAGTCGTAGGTTCGACCCCTACCTGGCGCGTACTTTATTTTTTTTATACGATTTTGCATAAGGGTTTATTACGAAATATACCAACATGTTTTCACGGTTTCCTGTTTTCGTCATTAATGTTATTTTTTTAGTTTTGTAAATTTGACTATTAAACCCGGTTTCAATTATTAAACCGGGTTCTTATACTCTTTCTACTTTGTTTCTTCCTTCCCCTTTTGGCTTATTGGAAATTGCATGATGATTTTCTAGTCTATTTTTTCTTCAACATTAAATTGTCAGTTCTTAAATAGTATATCTTTACTTAAATATCATTTTGGGGTTTGTCTAAAACACAATCAAACCTATAAAACTCCTCTGCATTCAATATGCCATAAAAAAAAAAAAAAGAAATTTTAACTAAAGTTTTTCAGAATATTGAAAGATCATGAATGTAGCCTCAATTTTGAGCTCATCCGAATCATATGAAAGGTTCCCCGACATGTTTTTTTTTTCCTGTATATGTATATTCAAATGTAGCTATTTACAGTCCCCAAACAAACACGATTATCTGCAAACTGTCAAAATTTCTATACGCGTCTGTCTCTTGAATCCGTCGACTGATCTAATATTCATAGCTCTCGCGTATAAACAACTTTGTATTCATCAACTAAACCCAAGTTCTTGTCTTTTGTCGTGTTTTCGAAAGGCAGTATCTTATTATACTAGCCACAAATAACATCAGAAGGTTTCTTGTATTTCCGGGACTTGATCCAGCATACGGTTCATGTCCTCCGGAAACTCAATCTTGGCTCGGTTAGTCTTCCCTCCAACAACCACAGTTGTTCCATCTTGTAACGCCCATATCTGTCACACAAAAAAGCTACAGTTTGACTTTTGAAGCTCAAAATTGAAAATTTATTTTGTTTGACTTGCATTTTGATTCATACCTGTGTGTGAGATAGATAACTAATGCAAGTTGTAAGCATTAATGCACCGAAGCCAGCATAAACGATTGGCACACCAGGATCGGTCTGTGGAGAAAGAAGCAATTTGAGATCTATTAGAATCATGAAACATTGAAAGATCTCGCAGATAACATCACGACAATACCTTCATATCAAGGCCACTACTGCCAATCGCGTCTACTATTTCAATTTTTGTACCATCAATTTCAATTGGAAGCTTAGAGTTGGGTCTTCGAACCCCAGCAAATTTCCCTTCTTGGTCATATAACACAACCGACTGAAGATCACGAAGGAGCATTGATCTGGTTACACAAACAAGAAAATTTAAATAATCCATCCTACTAAAGCATAGGAGTGAACATTCAATTCACTTGGGCTATTTAAAATCTCGTTTTATAAGGCCTTATTTGGCGGATACGAAAGAGCGAATCTTACATTCCCTTGACATTTGAAGAATCGGTATTTCCAATGGGCAAGAAGCTTCCGTAAAGCTTCTTATCTCCGTTGACAGTCAAAGGAGCAACAGCTAAATTAAAAGGCCCTTCGCCATCTTTAAGTATTTGAAGTGCAGAAATGCTCCAATCTGTCTGGTATATCGTAACTCCTTCATATCTTAAGGGATCATTTACACTTATCGTTTTCCTCATCACTTCCTTCCCATCAATATCAAACAAAGATAGATCGGTGTGGAACTGTGAAACCTATACCACAATAAAACCATATAAAACATGAATGTTTTTTCAAAGTTTACATTTTCTATAAAATACTTTACTTTCTACCGAAACATGTTTGAATTTATCAGCTAATGGAAACGGATATTCTCACCTCTCCGCTGTCATAGTAGTCCATGTAGAAGCGGTTGACATGAACCTCGGTATTAAAAGCATCAGTAGGAGTAGAGAGAAATCCATTTGGTCCTAATACGTCTCCCATAACAAAGTTCAAGCCCTGTGGAACCGTTACAGAACCCTTAAAACTTCCGGTGGCACTAAAAGTTCCTCCACCCATTATCAAGAGTAAAGCTAAGTGCACACCGATTGGAGCGAACCGACCAGCCAGCCCTTTGAAGGCGTATAAAGACGGTCCTTTCATGAAAACCTAACATAATGTCAAGTAAATTTTGTGTTCAAAAATAATTTTATAAAAAAGAATAGGAGTTAGCCACACAACTTCAGGAGGAAAAAACTTATTGTATACCTCATATCCAGATCCTGACAAAATGACACCTAAATCCTGAATAGAGGCTCTGGGCAAAGAATCTGTGAACTCCAGCTTTCGTATTGTGCTAGCCGAGTGTAAGAAAGACCATCTGTAAAATGATTCGTGTTACATAACTAACAAAAGGTTTCTCGGTCACCCCAAAAACCGAATTACACCCCTGTTTTAGCCCAACCAACGGGCTTAAAATCCATCGTTTGAGGCTCTGATTTTGACTCTACAACAAATTTATAAACTTTGCTCTTTCCTTTTCTTTAGAGAAAAATTTGGATTAAAAGTTTAAACCCTTACCTTCTTGCTACTTTGACCATGGGAATTTGTGTGGTGTATGTGCAGGCCATAAGAGATGCTCCCAATAGAATTAAAGTTCCAATAAAAATTGGGGATGAGAACATATGATCGAACCCGAGGGTGAGTATCCATCTCCATGTAAAGAATCCAAGAACTGGATTATCTTCAGGGTATTTCTGAAAGTAGTATTCTGGTGCCTCACCTTGATCTATTGCAGTGCCTGTGCAGTAATCCACAAAATGTAAATTACACATGAATCAAAGATCTCTTATTCAGTATAAGACCATAACATTCAATCCTAGAGGAGTTACATGATCATGGCCATTACTAGTAGAAATGTATCTTAATTTCCTTTTGATGCTAGTAGAAAGTAAATCTGCATAACGTACCAAAAGTGAATAATATCAAAAGACTTGAAATTTCAAAATTAAGCATATCTATTGATGTAAAGCTATCTACTCAATGTTACAAATTCTTGTTTAGTGTTTAGATCACCTAAAGTTGTAGATTATTATATGAAGTAATGATCATCACCCAAATTTCAATGCATCAATATTTCAACACACCATCACATTTCCAAAAAAAAGTCGCATTTTGACTTCTTGATGACAAATCTTGTATGCTATAAATGAAAATTTATACAGTTCATTCACTAAATTACTACAAAAAATGATCCATTTTCAGTAACTGGTAAATGGATTGAATATAGCAACAACATCTTTGAGCAAATGTTTGATATTCATATTAGATTTGAAGTGAAGAATGTAAATTTGTTTGACTTCCACAGTCAAAGTGAAAGAAAAGGAGTACGTACCCAAAGCCATCAGACCAGCAATAGCGAACATCTCACCAAGAGCCAGAGGCAAATTAGAAAGAAACGCTAAACTCTTTTTCGTCAATCTTTTCAGAAACAAGCCACTGGTGTTCTTCGGTGGTGGTGGTGCTGAACCGTTGCCATTTTCATCAGACAAAGAGGGGGCTGCGCCAGGGACCACAACCTTGTTATTAGTCGTATCTTTAGGGGATTGAGAGGAGAGTTTACAAGAAATTTTGGGAAATGAAAGTCTCTGGTTGTTGATACGACTGCAAATTTGAGAACTGGGGAATTTTAGGAAATGGGTTTGAGGTTTTAATGGGTTAAAGGTTAGAAGAGTCTCCATTGTAGATGAATGGAGAATTTTATCGCTTCTCATACATAAAAGACCGCTCGCTACATTCGGTTGAACTCAAAACCAGACAAGGAGTTGGGAGCGAAGTTATTTTATCCAAATACCCAGATATTTTTTTATTGGCCACTCGAATCTTGAAGACAAGAAACAAAAAGTTTTCAGCTTTTTTTTTTTATATATGATAATGGATTGATTATAACGGAAGTGAAATCTATCGAACAATATTTGTTCGCTTATGATAACTTCGTATAAAATGACTATACTATATTGACTTAATTACATAAATGGAACTTTAACAAACCCCAAATTATAATTTTGGTTTTTTTTTAAAAAGTTACAATGACCAGTGTTTTAACTACCAAAAAGTTGCAATAAATGTCATTTCTAACAGATTCCGTTAAATAATAACGTTAAGTGAATGACAGTTTAGTCATTCTAAGGATAAATGACTTTTTTGCAATTATTATTATTATTATTATTATTATTATTATAAGGGATTATTATGAAAAAAAACCAACATGTTTTCACATTTTCGTCCATCCATGTTATTTTTTTCTATAAAAAACCTCAAGTTTTTTTTTTATTTTTGGTTATAGTGAAAATTAGACATTAGACCCCAGTTATAATTTGTGAACCGGTTTTTAAAAAACTGAAAAATCGGGTTCCAATGTCCAAATTTCACTAAACCAAAAAGAGAAAATTAACTTGAGAACTTTTATAGAAAAAAATAACTTGAAGGGATGAAAACGCAAAAAAAAAACATGAAAACATGTTGTTTTTTTCATAATAAACCCTTATCATCATCATCATCATCATCATCATCATCATCATCATCATCATCATCATCATCATCATCATCATCACCATCATCATCATCATCGTCATCATTAAATAGACAATAGACAAATACCTAAGTACAAAGCCACCACGCATACCTAACCTCTCCTTATTCCGAGACTTGTTCTTGCATCATCGTCTATTTGTCTACAAGGCTCTCTCTCTCTCTCTCTCTCTCTCTCTCTCTCTCTCTCTCTCTCTCTCTCTCTCTCTCTCTCTCTCTCTCTCTCTGTCCCCGCCACCCCCTAGTTCCTGCAAATCACAATAACGTTTCCTCCATCAAACACCGGAGCTCCGACTAAACTCTCCCTTGCACCACAACAGATCCCTTTTATTTATTTCTTTCACCTTCTCTGTGTTTTCATCTAGGTTTTTTTTATATGGATTTCCCTTCTGGTTCCACAATCAAGAGAGCTGATCGATTTCCCTTCTGGTTTCGCAAATAATTCTCGCCTCCTTTACCTAGTGGAGGGGACGAGGTGGCCATGGACTACTGGTACAAATTGCGCACACTAGAGACAGTCTAGGTCACGAGCTATTCTAACGGTGGCGGCAGAGCAGATAAGGAAAGGGGATGCGGCGACAGAGTAGATATAGATCAACGACAGAGTAGGCAGTCGCAGAAAGCGGAGGAAAGTTACGGAGGATAGTGAGGTCGTGGTGTTGATGGTTGTCGATGGTGGTGACGGTTGTCGGTGGTTGTGATGGTTGTGGGTGGTGGCTGTGGCGGGTGAAAATGGTGAAGTAGATAAAGAAGGTTGAAGATTAGAGTTTGGTTTGATATTTAGGGTTTAACAATAATAATAATAATAAATTGTAAAAAAGATTAAAATGTTCTTGACTTAGTGTCGTCATTTAACGGATTCTGTTAGAAAAGACATTCATTGCAACTTTTTGGTAGTTAAAACACTGTCATTGCAACTTTTTTTAAAAAAGGACCAAAATTACAATTTGGGGTTAGTTAAAGGACCATCTATGCAATTAACTCTATTATATTTATTAACATTTTTGTCATCATTAATAATAGTAAGTGATTTTTCTTACAATCATATAGAAATCAGATTAAGGGGTATGTGTTGACATGACTAGTTGTAGCTTTGAGCTAGAGTTGTGAGTCGAAAATTTTTTTAAAAGAGTTGAAACTTTGGTTTTTATCAATATATTTGATAAAAAAAAAGCTATAGTTGTAGCTTTTAGTATAACATAACATTAATTCTGATTAATAGTTGTTATTGATTATCAGGAGGGTAAACACATAATGTTGTTTGACAAAAAGCTCAAGCTTCTTTTAAATTTTATTTCAAGTAGTTTCTCATTGAAAAGCTTTCGTTTTCGAATAAAAAGCTCAAACTCCTATCAAATAAACAAAACTTTAGAGCTTCTGAACTCGAGTTTTTAAAAATTAAATGCCAAAAATTTTAAAGAAACTCATTAATAAACAATTTAAATATGATTAAGACGGTGGAATGATGGATCGACAAGAAAATTTCGAATGATTCAACTTGATCTAACTTTTAATGTTGATTCAATGTATATTTATAAATAAATATGTTATGTAAGTAGTTTAAATATTTTTAGTCATGTGTATTTTTTTTATTTCAAGTATTGATTTCTAGCCGTTAATTTACTAACGACTTCAATGTCTTTATTAACTCGTGTCATTTTCGTATTGGTTTCTTTTAGGAGCTGGTCATATATCTGACAATTTAAATTATCTAAGTAGTTATTTGTACATAGTTAACTGTAATGAGTTAATGACAAAAAGCAAAATTTGTATTTGTTATTTATGTCATTAAACTATCTAAAAATTTGTACTTTGGGTTAAACAATGTAAAATTGTTACTTATGTCAACAATACAATAGTGGAAACGGATAGCTAATTATTTTTATCCTTAAGTAGCACGTTTCACATAGTTTAGTGATATAAATAAGAAAAACGTATGTTTTAACGAGTTAAATGATCAAAAAATGTTAGCTAAAACAAGAAAAATAAGAGTTTATTGTAAAACCTATACATTAAACATTCTTACATCTATCTCTTGCATAATAGTATAAAGAATTGTTGCAAGTATATTTGAAAATTTTCAGAAGCTTGATCACATAAATTTACCACGCAATGCTCTCCATCTCCAGTTTCCTTCCTAACTTCCATCATAAAACTTCCATCGATCACAGATAGATTTTTTATTGTTTCTAGAGTTTAGATATCCGATACAATAATCACCAAGAATGCTCAGCAGCTGAGTCAATTCAATGCAGGTCTAAAGATATATTAACAGACAGACAATAAAAATTTAATCAACTCAAATTGACGAATCAAAAGCTTTTACAAAAAGTTATCAACAATATAAACACATGATATAAAAATGTTATTTTAATCAACACATACAATAAACAAATCGAGAATGAAATGGGTATTGCCAATTCCGCAAGAGCAATAAATGAAGTAGCATTTGTATTGACTTATAAATTTGTACCTTTGAATGTGAAAAATTTGATTCTAGGCTTTTCAGCAATGAGTTGAAGGTGGTCCGAATCTTTTGACGATCATAGCCATGTACTTACCCTGATGTTGTGCCAGTTCAAGTTCCCTTTCGCTTGGTTCCCTAGAGCCATCTCCTGCAAATACACCGGCACCATACGGAGAACCTCCTCGAATCGAGTCCATTTTAAACATTCCTGCACCAAATGTATATCCAATTGGAACATATAGCATCCCATGGTGTGCTAATTGTGTGATTGCTGTCCATCTGCAAGCCAAACACAAAGAAACATACAAACAATTTTAGCGAAAAAATTAAATTTATTTTGTTTTTTTTTTTATAACCAACTATATATATATACACACACACACACACACACACAGATATACATGTTCAAGATCTATAGAAAACCATATTTGACTGGAGTACTGGAAAACCATATTAAATGTACATGTTCATTACGGTAAAATGTTAAATTTAATGCACAACTACAATATGCATATGTTCAAATGTGCATTATTATTAACTAGTTCACATCATTTACATGTTCATTAGGATAAAATGTTCCATTTCATGCAAAATAACAATATGCACATGTTCAAATGTGCAATATGCATGAACATGTGTATATTACGCATTTTTGCATGAAATTAAACATTTTGTCTTAATGAACATGTAAATGATGTGAACTAGTCAATAATAAATAATGCAATTTTGAACATATGTATATCATAATTTTAATTGAAATTTAACATTTTATCATAATGAACATGTACATTTGATATGTTTTTCCAGTACTCTAGTTTAATATAGTTTTCCATGGATCTCGACCCTCTATATATATATATATATATAAGGATGGGCAGTGGCGGACCCAGCCACCGAAGGAACCTGTTTCACAAATTTTCGTCGTGTTCACGTTTCGAAAATTAAAATGATTATTTTAGTCGGATCGGATCAACACATGGATATTTATACTTTAAAATTAAACATAAAATCTTACTATAACAATAGAATAATACATAGTACATAAATATACAATTTATTATGAAATGTAAGTTATTAAGTCAAGAAGTTAGCTCTCACAGTTGTACTTTTTGACTTTACATATTTTGGAATCGATCAATAAAAGTTTCATTTGTCACCATAGAAAATAATTCATGTTCGACCGCACAAATCAAAACCCCATTCAAAAATTTATGATCTCGTTTCTTCTGCCTTTTTTTCAAAAGTGAGTTAAGGATATAAGGGTTGAGGACTTGAAGAAATAATGATTTAAGATTTCAAAATCATCGAGAAACTAAAATAAACATTTTTATACAGTTATAACATAGCACTTGACAAAAATTAATTTGAGGTAACATGTTTGTTTTAACTTTTGGACTTCATTAGATGTGAAAAATAACAATCAACTTGATCGAATGAATATTTTGTAAAGTTCAAGCATACTTATATAAACAAAGCTGGTTATCATTGTTGTTACTATTTCATGATAAATTATTTAATTATCATTTAATAACAAAAATAACAAAATAAATACTATTAATCACACGAATATCTTGAGGTTATATTATTAAAATTTATGCTATTATTACAATTACTTCATTAATTTATACAGGTTATCATGAAACTCTTTTGTATTAAATCTATTATATTTTTAAAAGTCATTTCAATTTTCATCAGCATCGAAGTTAAAATGTCACTAAAATTATAAAATGTGAATAAAATGGAACTGAGACAATTTTTTAAAAGGGTTAGTTATTATTAACTTTTAGTAAGCAATTATAAAAAATGGTTATTTTTGTCTCTCATTGTTGTTTGGTCATTTAAAAACTTTTATTTGTTATTGTTGGGAAGCTTATTTAGTTATGTATCCCTTTGTTTTGTTTTGTTTTTGTTTTTGTTCTTTGTTTTTTTGTTTTTTTATTTTGCTGTTAAAAAAAATGTATCCCTTTGTTTCAAACGACGTGAGGCCAACGCATACCAGAGAGTAGAGAAAGGCGTTTGGAACTTTCGATGATAAAAAATAGGGAGAATTTCATATATACCCCTCCAATTCTTCATAATATCATATATACTCAACCTAAAATTTTAATATCATATATATCTCTCCTAAACATCATAATATCATATATACCCAATTTTAATTATTAATATCACATATATCCCTCTTAAACATCATTAATATCATATATACCCAAATTCATTAATTTAATTATTTTTAAAACATTTAAAACTCATAATTAATATTGCTTATTATTTAATGACCATTATACCCTTACTCATTTTTTCTTTCAACTAAACTTCAAATATCATATTTATCCAACTTAAAAAAATTATAAATTTCAAAAAAAATTATAAAGTTTGAAATTTGTATATTAACTTGAAAAAAAAATAAAAACTAATGTATTAGAAAACAAAAAATATATGCTAAATTAAAAAAAACAAAATGTGATACAATTATAAAGTTCGAAAAGAAAAGAAAAAAAAATAATATTTAACCAGTTAAATGTATATAGATTACTGTAAATAAAAAACAAATAATAAAATATAATAAAACGATACAATTTGATTACAAACGAGCAAAAACATAATACAACTTTTGTATTTTTATTTTTAATGTTAATTTGTTTTAGTTTGAAGATTTTATTAAGTGCAGTTTACAAAAATAAATAATATAAAATTATTAAAAATGATATGATATTTTAATTTAAGTTGGATAAATATGATATTTTGAAGTTTAGTTGAAAGAAAAAATGAGTAAGGGTATAATGGTCATTAAATAATAAGCAATATTAATTATGAGTTTTAAATGTTTTACAAAATAATTAAATTAATGAATTTGGGTATATATGATATTAATGATGTTTAAGAGGGATATATGTGATATTAATAATTATAATTGGGTATATATGATATTATGATGTTTAGGAGGGATATATATGATATTAAAATTTTAGGTTGGGTATATATAATATTATGAAGATTTGGAGGGATATATATGAAATTCTCCCTAAAAAGTATATAATTGTCTAATAATATATATATATATATATATATATATATAATATGGTTCGAGAGAGTATCACCCCTTATGCAGCGCACCAGAAGGTACCACCTTTAAAAAAAAAATTTTTAATTTTTTTTTTCATAAACATGTTTTAATTAAAATTATGCAGATCATATGTAAATTTCACATACATTCACATCTCCTAGCTCCTAAAAGATGATGTGAACGCACACTTACATAATTTTGAGTATATGTGAACTTGCATTTATGTGATGCGTGATTTCATGCACTTAGAGTGTTCGGATTTGCGAGAAATTCACATATGATCTGTGTAACGTTAATTAGAACATGTTCATGAAAAAAATTTTCACAAAAATTACTTTTAAGGGTGGTACCTTCGGGTGCGCTGCATTAGAGGTGGTACTCACTTGAACCTAAATATATATATATATATATAATAAGCAAAATATATAATAAAGTTGAAAATTAACCAACACCAAACTTGTGAATCAACGAACAAGGAAACTTACGCGGTAGTTTCTTGGCCACCCCCTTGTGTGCCGGTGCTGACAAAAAACCCGGCAGGAACTCCGACGAGCTTCTGCTCTCGCCACAAGCCACCTGTAGAATCAAAAAACGCCTTCATTTGCGCTGACATACTCCCGTACCTCGTCGGAAAACCAAACAACAATCCATCAGCCTGCACCAATTCCTCAGCCGATATCTCAGGAATATCATTGCCTTTCGCCGGTACCTTCATCGCCAACAACGTTTCCGGAGACAGGGTTTCAGGAACTCTGAACAAAACACCTTCTACTCCATCAATTTCATCCACTCCTTTCTTAATATTCCTGGCGAGACTCTCAACATGTCCATACATGGAGTAAAAGACAATGAAAATTCTCAATTTTCTGATTGCTACGGTCGGATTTTCAAATTGGATCGGAACGGAATCGCCATCACTGTTAGTTGCTGGATTTGGATTTGGATTTGGAGCTGGAGAAGGATGGGGAGGCGATCCAACCATAGCAGGTGCTCTATTTTTGCTAGGGAAACAGCCGCCTCCTTTACCCATTAATGAAAAATCAAAAACTCAAATAGCATAGACAATCGAGGAATGGAAGAACCCTAAATTTGGTTGGGGGAATGGAGGAATTGCAGCGGGAGTTTGACTTGAATTGTGTGAAGGTGTATTGGTGGGGATGGAAGTGAGGGGGTTGAATTGGAATGAATAATATGAATGTGGGTGGACTCTACGCTGTCGCTGGCACCTCTTGTTGATTTTTAGTACATCTGGCCAAATTTATATAATAATAAATTAATTAATAAAGGGGTGGTTTTACTTTTAAATATTTAACTTCAAAGGGAAACAAATCAAGAATCATCATATATATCAATTAATTAGTATAATTTATTTATGACAATTTTTAAGGTATTGATTATTTACGACTAATATAGAATGTTTTAATAAGTTATAAAACAAATTAATTCGACAGTTTTATGTACTGATTACTTACGATTTATGTAAAATATTTTATAAAACAAATTAATTTGTAAACGTAATATTTTATATCTATACTATATAAAATAAGAAAACCATTTGGAGTTACTGGACCATTGGATGGAAAGAAATCAATGGTCCAGATTAATGACAACTCATAATTATTTATAAAATGTCTCTTATACCCTTAATTAAAATCAATAATTATACCTATGTCATTTTATCTTTCTTTCCTAATTAAAATCAATAATTAAAATATATATAAATAACCTTTTATCTTTCTTTCTTAATTTATCTCCTTACATTAATCACTTCAATTTATTATATTAAAAGCAATTAACCAATAGGTTGATAATAACTAAAACATATATATTGTCTTTAAAATTCGAAACATGCATATAATAATTGTAATAATTTTGTATAATTTATATCTTAAAACAAAGATTTATTTATTAATATAACATAACTTTTTTTAGTTAAATCATATTAAGTATAAAATGTTGACAAATTATATACAATTATTCCTTCATATATTTCATATGTTTTCATTCATAAATATTCTACAAAAGTATTGACTTTTAAATTTAAACTAATTTATAGTATTTAAAATCTAATTTTATTCTTAGAATTTTCTAATATTATTACTTATAAGTAGCAATTATAAGAAATTATTAATTCTTTTTATCAATTCTAAAAAAATCTGAATGAAAATATGAATTGATATAAATAGTACACTTAATAATCTAGCTAATCTATATATCTATAATAAATACTAATAAAAGAGTAACTTTACTCTTTTCTTGTGAAGTTACGTGTCATCACTATAAAATCGATACGTGACATTTATGAGTTTTAAAAATAATAAAAAGAATTTAATTGAATTCTATCCAAATTTAATATAATCTACTTTTGAATATAAATCAAATCAAACAAAATCTAATACTATACTAACTTATTAATTATAATATAATATAATAAAAGTTTAAAAAATATAAGCAAATAATTAATATTCATATATATATTTATATAGTTTTGTTTAAAAAAAATATTATATATATCTTTACCTTTTAATTTATTATATTATATAATATATATATATATATATATATATATATATATATATATATATATATATATATATATATATATATATATATATATATATATATATATATATATATATATAGAAGATATCCGCGTATTACGCGGGTAATAAACTAGTTTTAACATTAAATAGGATAGGAGATTAAAAAAAATTACTATCTATGGTTTTTTCAAATCAGGGATTTCCCATCTCAGTCAATATGCGGATACTTAAATCGACAATCAAACTAGGATCGGATTTTGAATTCCCTAAAAAGTATTTATATTTTTGCCAACATCATTAAAATTTGGGGTGTTAATCGGACGGGTTAAATGAGTATCAGGTTATTTGGTTCGGGTTATTCGGGTTTGAGGATGTGGGTTCTTTGCCCGAACCCGAACCAAAAAAAGGAATGGGTTAATCGGTTTCGGGTTAAATGAGTATCGGGTTATTCGGTTCGGCTTTGAGGGTTTGAGGGTGTGGGTTCTTTGCCCGATCCCGAACCAAATAAAAGAACGGGTTAATCGGTTTCGGGTTAAATGAGTATCGGGTTTTTCGTTTTTGATATAAAAATGAAATACTTTACAATTTAGTTTAAACAGGTTAAATGGGTTGGGTAATTTGGGTATATGGGTTAAATAGTTTGACTATTAAAATTGAGTATTTAAATCTTTACATTATTTCATATAAACAATTCTAATTCAAATTGAAACTGGGAATTTTAAAATTAAACGGGTTATTTGGGTACCCTGATAAACATAAATACTACCCGATACCCGAACCGAAATTGTTATTCGGATACCATTTAACCCGATTAACAAAACCGAAACCGAATAACCCGTTTAAGATTCGGTTCGGATGGGATATTTTGCACACCGCTAATTAAAATAACGAAAGTACAACAAATTCTAACAATACCCAGTACTAACACAATGAAAATCTTTTGATAAGTACTTCAATACTTCGTAAAATTAAAATTATTTTGATAAATTCATGAGTAGGATTATTTGTAAGCCCAACATAGTTCTATAGCTACACTAATGACTCTCTCTATAAAGGATTATCTACCCAACATAGTATTTTTTTTAAATGGGTTTGACCGATATTGTAACATCCTCGGATTTAAATTTGTTATAATTGAAGTTTATTAAGTTAAATTTGTAATTTAAGTTGAATTATGAAAGTTGGTACGGAATTTGGATTAATTATAAAGTTTGTTGTATTATTTAGAAATTTAGAAATTTCAATTTATTTAAGTGAAAATAATTATTTAAGTATTAAGGATAATAAAATAAAAGATAGAAATCTTTTATTTTAAAAAAAAATCAGTATTTTATGGAACCGGATAAGTGGAGGGGTGAAATGTGCCAAAAGTTGAAAGTGTGAAATAAAAGGGGGAAAAATCATTATTTCACTTCATTTGAACCAACTCACTCTCTCTCTAAAAATATCATCTCTCTCTCTCTCTCTCTCTCTCTCTCTCTCTCTCTCTTTCTCTCTCCTCTCTCTCTCTCTCTCTCTCTCTCTCTCTCTCTCTCTCTCTAGACCATAGAAGATCATCAAAAGTTGAAATTTGAAGCTGGAAATTTGGATTTAGATTGCATTCAAGGAACTAAAACATCTGCAATCATCGAATTAAGGTAAAAATTTCATCAACACTTCGATTTTGGTGGTTTTGGTTCGGTTATTATATGAACCGAAAATTTGATTTTTGGAGATTCAAATGTTGATGCATGTATGATATTGTTATGGAATCATTAAACTCGAGTGTTAAGGTTGATATATATTAAATTTCAGCTTCTGATTCGCACTATAAGTATGATTTCTGGAAATTAGTGTGTATTTTAGTGTGTGTGGTCGAAAATGATGAAAAAATGGTTAAAAAGGGTTTAATTTGATATGTAATACTGATAATATTGGTGTTAAAAGGGTTGAAAATGGATGTGTTTTAGTTTGTATAAGTTATATCATGTATCGAATTAGTACCAAAAACGATGGAATTAAATCTGAAAAATTGACAAAACTGCACAAGTATGAACACGGAGGAATCCGAATTCGGATCCGAGAAGAACTCGGATCAGATCCGAATTCGGATGAGGCCCGAACTTCTGGGTATTTAATATAAAATATTTATAAGTGTTGTATTTCGGTTGTGGGTCCGAATCCGGTTGTGGACCGAAAACGTATATGGCCCGAACTTAGTATAGGTCCGAATTCGGTTGTGTCCGAATTCGGGTAAGGTTCCAAATTAAATAAGGATGTCCGAATTAGGATGTGGTCCGAAAATGTATATGATCCGAACTTGACAAGATTGTAACTTAACATGGGGACCGAATTGGGGTCCGAATTCGGGTGGGATCCGAATTCGGACATGGATCCGAAATGGGGATCAAATATTGCAAAAATTTATAAGTTATTGTTTATGAAGTTAAACAAGATATTGACACGATATGTTGTTACAACTGACGTACAGGTCCCTTGTGGTGTTGTTTAACCCACAGTGGGGTACTTTGTGGATCCAGTTGAAAGCCCGAGGAGAAATAAAATTGATTAAAGATAACGCACCCACTGTGAGTACAGTAGATTTCACATGGTTATATCTGTTTTATGTTAGCTTTGCCTGCTGAGACGTGTTGCTTCATTTGTTTATTTGGAACTCTACTAACTTGCGTAGAATTAGATGCACATTCTTAATTGCTGCATGTCCGTTCATTTGTTGTGCATCTAGTGATGGACCGGCGGGTCGCATCGATTACTCTGATGTTACTGTGCTATATGACCTGGAGCTGATCCCTCCTAGGCCCGGTAGGCAGTATGTCATCCCCGATCGTACGTTTGTCTCAGATGGTATGTTTAAATGCCGAGCTGTGAGCTCGAAGGGGCTGCGGCTCTGGTCCGTACTTTGTGTACGAAGAGGATATCCGATGTTGGTCATCTGTGTTATCCTTGGGCTTCATAAAAATTTATAAAATGCGCAATCTATGTATTCACTAAGCATTCGCTTACGTTTTAGTTGTTGTAATTTTTACAGGAAAAGGAAAATCAGCTGCGGGACCATCTAGCTAGGCTGTTGTTTGAAGTGAATTGAAGACTCAGTTGCTTATTTGGTAACTTAATTGTTGAGTTTATTGTTGTAATAAATTTGGGATAATGTAATGTAATGGAAGTTTTTAGATATAGACATGTAACCTTTGTAGTACCGTAGAGTGATATGGAATTGTTGTAATACTTCATTTTGTACTTTAATTGCTTCCGCACTTTAATTAAGTAATCAGATCATTATGTAATTGATGTATTGGTGATTAATCCTGGGTGTCTTGTTAATGGTGGTTGTTGTGGCAAGGGTGTTACACGAGATGGTATCAGAGCAGTTGTTTGAGATTCAAGTGTCCGTGAGGTCTTGATCTCAAACATTAGGTAATGATATGTAGTGGTTTAAGTAATGATCTGAACTAAGATAGGTTACGATCTAGTAATTATAAGAGATTGACTATCATACGGGACAAATGAATGGTGTCTTTAAGTTTATGACATGTTGCTACACAAATTATATGTTTATACTACAGAACATGTCTGGAGGAGGAATGACACCTGAAGAAGCCAGAGAAATGATGCTAGCTATGATGGCTGAGCAGAATCGAATGATTCAAGATCAGTTTCGGGCTCGAGATAAGGCCGAAGCTAAACGAAGAGAAGATAAGAGGAAGAATAAGGAAAGAGAGAAAAGCAATGACGAACAAGATGACAATACTGGGTCATCTAATAAGCCCAGGGGCTGTCGGTTTAAGGATTTTAAGGGAAATGGAGCAGTCGAGTTTAATGGACTCGGTGATGCTGTTGCTGCTCTGGAATGGATAACAACCACAGAACGGACATTCCGAATCAGTGATTGTGCTGAGAAGGACATGGTCCGGTTCGCTACTGCTATGTTCACCAAAGACGCAGTAATGTGGTGGAATTCAATGGTGAATGCCTTAACAATGGAGAAGGTTTTTAGAATGACATGGGCTGAGTTTACTGAAATTTTCACTCAGCAATACTGCCCGGCCGATGAACGCCGAAGACTAGAAGCTAAGTTCATGACACTAATTCAGGGGACTAAGTCTGTGTCCCAATATGCGGTAGAGTTCACAAGGCTAAGTTTATTTGCGCCTCATCAGGTTGATACAGAAGAAAGAAAAGTTACTCGATTTGAGGTTGGTCTTGATTTGGAAATCCGAAGGGTGATGAGCAACGTACGTTACCCCACGTTTGCTAGTCTGCTGGAAGCTGCCAGAAATGTAGAACAGATCCTGATTATGTCAGGATATGTGATGGGGTCTGCTGATGCTGCTTCAACTAACCCAACTCAACCTTCACCGCCGAAACGTCAACGTGAAGGAGGCTACTCTGGTTCTGCACGATCATCACAGTACTCGCCACAACAGTCATATCGTCGGCAGTCTAGTTCTCTTGGTCATGCTCGTGCATGTTTCTGCTGTGGAGAATTGGGCCACTACCAAAGTGAATGCCCACGAAGATCGGATGCCTGCCATAAGTGTGGTGTATGGGGACACTACAGTAGGAATTGCAGAAGGAACGATCCAGCTGCTGCTGCTCCATCGTCGACTCGATCATTTGGAGGATCAAGTGGTGGTTCAGTCAACCGCCGGAACCAGCCAAAAAGGGGACAGACTAGTGCATTTCAGATTACCGTGGAGGAAGCTAGGGAAAACCCGGAGGTGGATGCGGGTACGTTTATAAGTTAAATTTATGCTTGCAATAATGATGTTTAATTCTGATATCAACAAGCCTTTTGTGTCTACTGTTTTGAACAAACGACCAGTCATGACGCTGTTTAAGTTACTGGCTAGATTTGACATAGAAGTTACTAGTAACACATTAGCCGAGTTAGAATACCTATATCATAGTCGCACCTTAGAAAATTAAAGATGTAGTCTTCAAATTTGGATCTTACTCCGATATCATTTAGTGAATGTAACGTGATAAATATAGAAGATGTCGACGTTATAAATAAGAATGACAATGTCAAAAAGGAAATATAATGCTACTTGAGGATAGTATACTTATTGATATGATAATTGATCAATAAGAAAGTTAAAGAGACTTTGGACAGTAATGAAATTTGCTTATACCGTAAAGAAAGGTCTAATACTACGATTCGGAATCTAAAAGAGATTCGGAGGTGGTCATGAGTTTTGTTTAAATTCTGGTGCCAATTAATTAAATCGTAACTACTGCATTTGTGCAATCAATGTTAGTCTTTTGGACTAAGTTGATAGTTGTGATTGATGTTGAAATTGTTAAGTAACACATTAGTTAACGTAGATCATGTGTATCATGATTGTACTTTAGTGATTGAGGAGGTAGTACTCAATCCTGACTTGATTTCAATAGAGATCGGTGATTTGATACGATAATTAGAAAGAATTTATTAAATATATGTGACAAGACGCATGTAGTTTGCAATGAAGGAATAATAAAGATAACTTCGCCGAAAGGAGGCGAGAAAAATTGTATATATGAGTATTGGAGAAGTGGGGATCAATGTCAAATGATGATTGTTAGGTCCCGAAAGCTGATTGCTTAGGGTCGTGAGTCTTGTATGGTATATGCTATTGATACCAAGATTGAAGAGAGAACTGTGGCCGATGCGCCTGTTGTCCCAAATGTTTCCATAAATGTGTATGGAAGACTTGTCGGGTGTGGCACCTGAAAGACAAGTGAAAAGTTGGTATTGACTTGATTCCTGGAGCTTCTCCAAAAGTTTGTTATTCGTACTGTTTTGTATCTACTGAATGTGCATAGATTAAAGTGGTTTGAACAAATTGACTATAATAAATAAATATCCGCTGCCGAGAAATGATGATTATTCAATTAGCTGCATGAGAGCTAATTATTTTTCTAAGATTAATCTACGAATGGGATATGATTAGTTGAGGTCCGAAGAGGGAATGTACTGAAATTGGCTTTCAGGAATATTTATGAGCACTACGAGTCTCTGGTCACGATATTTTGATTAAGTAACACCCCAACCGTTTTATGGACATCATGAATAGAGATTTGTATATCAATGATGGGGGAATCGGTAATTGTAATTATCGATGACATTCGGGTATAAGTTTTAAGTTGAATATGTCAAAACGTGAATTTTGATTACAATAGATTATAATTTGTGGTATGTGATTTCTGGAATTGGATCTCGGAGGATTCTGTTAAAAGAGGAATGATTGAGAATTTGGAATCTGTCTCGCAGTAATTACAGATTTAAGAAGTTTTCTACGATTGGTAGATTGTAGACAACTTGATTATTCAGTATATTTTATATACAGACTCAAGAAGTTTATTATTGGAAAGATTTTGCACAGATGTACGTGGGAAAGGTTATTAATATTGTTTTAGTATTCTAGACTCGATTATGTCAGAATAGAAGAGTTGTTTCATTTTCAACTCTTGGTTTGTGTTATAAGTGGGATTAAACACACATATAGCTATGAGTACAGCTTACTGACAACTGATAGAAGATCAGAATGAATGGACTATTTCCACATCGGAATATATGATGAGACACCTAAACCAATCAGTTTTGAGGGAAACGATGTAGTATATTTGTTAGTATCACCGATGAGGTGTACTACTTGTTTTGAAAAAGGGATAAAAATTTGCACTGAGGTGAGTTGGTTCATTGAGAATAACAGAAAAGTTAGGAATCTGTTATCTCATTTAGAATTATTTAAGGAAATGTCGAAATAGCACTTGGTATTTCATGAAGAAATCTTTATTAAATCTTCACAACTGGTAATGAAGATTAGGCTGATTATAATGAATTAGAAATCATAAAGGGTTAGTATATGTTGAAAAGTCGGAATATATTATGAATACTGTGGTAATGAAGAATAAGGAACAAAGAGATTAAAATAGTATTGATACGTTGGAAGCATCACAAAGGAGTAGACCATACGTGGGAGACAAAGGCGGAAATGTTAAGAAAATATTCACAACTGTTTGAATCCGAGTAACTTCGAGGACGAAGTTGAGCGTGGTGGAGCCCATGCTGTAACATCCTCGGATTTATTTTACTGTATTTTGGTTAATTAAGTGGAAAATATATGTTTAAGTTAAAATTAAGCAATTATTATGTATTTGGGTTATTTAGAAGTTTGTTGCTATTTTTAAGAAAATTGAACTCAGAATCATTGTTATGGAATATTAAGGAATTAATAAAGTTATTTATGATAATTCTAAGATTAAATCAGTATTTTATGGAACCGGATAAGTGGAGGGGTGAAATGTGCCAAAAGTTGAAAGTGTGAAATCAAAGGGGGAAAAATCATTATTTCACTTCATTTGAACCAACTCACTCTCTCACTAAAACTCTCTCTCATCTCTCGGCTCTCTCTCTCTCTCTCTAGAATTTGAAGATCATCAAAACTTGGATTTTGAAGCTGAAAATTTAGATTAAGGTTGTTTGGGAGGAAATAAAACATCTGCAAGAATCGATTTAAGGTAAACATTTCACTAATTCTTTGAAATTGATGGTTTTGGTTCGGATTTGTTAAAAATCCGAAAATGAGATTTAAGGTTGCAAATGTTGTTGCATGTTTGATGTTGTTATGGATTAATGCAAATCGAGTATCTGAAATGTCAAATATTAAATTTTAGCTTCTGAATCAACCATTAAGTACGATTTTTAGAGATTTGTGTGTGTTTTTAGTGTGTGTGTTCGATGGGTGTATAAAAATGGATGAAAAGGGTTTAATTTGATATGTAATAGTGATAATATTGGTGTTAAAAGGGTTGAAAATGGATGTGTTTTAGTTTGTATAAGTTATATCATGTATCGAATTAGTACCAAAAACGATGGAATTAAATCTGAAAAATTGACAAAACTGCACAAGTATGAACACGGAGGAATCCGAATTCGGATCCGAGAAGAACTCGGATCAGGTCCGAATTCGGATGAGGCCCGAACTTCTGGGTATTTAATATAAAATATTTATAAGTGTTGTATTTCGGTTGTGGGTCCGAATCCGGTTGTGGACCGAAAACGTATATGGCCCGAACTTAGTATAGGTCCGAATTCGGTTGTGTCCGAATTCGGGTAAGGTTCCAAATTAAATAAGGATGTCCGAATTAGGATGTGGTCCGAAAATGTATATGATCCGAACTTGACAAGATTGTAACTTAACATGGGGACCGAATTGGGGTCCGAATTCGGACATGGATCCGAAATGGGGATCAGATATTGCAAAAATTTATAAGTTATTGTTAATGAAATTAAACAAGATATTTACATGATATGTTGTTACAACTGATGTACAGGTCCCTTGTGGTGTTGTTTAACCCACAGTGGGGTACTTTGTGGATCCGGTTGAAAGCCTGAGGAGAAATAAAATTGATTAAAGATTAATAACGCACCCACTGTGAGTACAGTAGATTTCGCATGGTTATATCTGTATTATGTTAGCTTTGCCTGCTGAGACGTGTTGCTTCATTTGTTTATTTGGAACTCTACTAACTTGCGTAGAATTAGATGCACATTCTTAATTGCTGCATGTCCGTTCATTTGTTGTGCATCTAGTGATGGACCGGTGGGTCGCATCGATTACTCTGATGTTACTGTGCTATATGACCTGGAGCTGATCCCTCCTAGGCCCGGTAGGCAGTATGTCATCCCCGATCGTACGTTTGTCTCAGATGGTATGTTTAAATGCCGAGCTGTGAGCTCGAAGGGGCTGCGGCTCTGGTCCGTACTTTGTGTACGAAGAGGATATCCGATGTTGGTCATCTGTGTTATCCTTGGGCTTCATAAAAATTTATAAAATGCGCAATCTATGTATTCACTAAGCATTCGCTTACGTTTTAGTTGTTGTAATTTTTACAGGAAAAGGAAAATCAGCTGCGGGACCATCTAGCTAGGCTGTTGTTTGAAGTGAATTGAAGACTCAGTTGCTTATTTGGTAACTTAATTGTTGAGTTTATTGTTGTAATAAATTTGGGATAATGTAATGTAATGGAAGTTTTTAGATATAGACATGTAACCTTTGTAGTACCGTAGAGTGATATGGAATTGTTGTAATACTTCATTTTGTACTTTGATTGCTTCCGCACTTTAATTAAGTAATCAGATCATTATGTAATTGATGTATTGGTGATTAATCATGGGTGTCTTGTTAATGGTGGTTGTTGTGGCAAGGGTGTCACAGATCTCTTGCAGCCGTTCAGTGGTCATGGACTGAGCCATTTTCTTTGGAATGCCAGCTGCAAAAGCAAAATTGATCAGAAATCTTCTGTGCTCAGCCTTGGAGTGCCCTGTTGGCAGCTTCCTCTTCTTCTCTCCTTGTTTGACCACAAACCCCTTTAGGTAATCACCTAAGGTTGCATCATCGTCCATTGGGGACTGGGTTTGCTGGACTAACTCTTTATCCTGTTCTTCTGCTAACTTTTTGGCAACTTCAGCATCAAAGGCAATCTGGGCTTTTTTGGAAGAAAATTTGTGCTTTGGAGACTCAATAAGAATGCCCTTGCCCTTGTCTTTTGCAGCAGAGGATGTAGCTTGGACTGTACTTGATGGAGCTTGAACACCTTCCCTTATAACAACTCCAGTTGCTTTTGAGGAGGCAGCAGCTTGAGTTTCTAGGCTAACAGCTTGAGAAGCTGTTGGGACTGTTAGCCTAGAAGGTGGAACTATTGAGGCTGCTTGGACTGCTTTTGGAAACTCCTGATTCTCCCCCGTTTTGGAAGCATTGGTTTGGTCAGGAGGACCTACAACCTTTGCCACTTGGGTTTGAATCAACCGCTCTAATTTCATGATCTTATTTCCACAGAGGGTAAACCCTTTATGGAGATAATACATTCTTTGATTTTGAGCCGCTTCTGCTTGCTTTAGTGCAAATATCTGAGCTCCCTGTGCAGCAATGATGGACATTTGGTGTTCCAACATAGCTACAACAGGTTTCATCTTGGGATCCGTCAAAAGCATGATTTGCAGACTAGCCTCAAGATCAGAAAACACCTGTGGTGCTTGTGATCTATCACTGACATTAATACCAGAAGTAGAAACCTCTGGGCCCCTCTGTTCTTGGTTCTGGGGACTTCCAACTTGTGTTTGCACACTTGCTGTTGCCATGGGCGTGGTCTTAGTGATGTTGGCCCTGTCCTGTGCCTCTTGTGCAGAGACAACAGTAATGCCAGCCACAGAACCCATATGAACAGTCTCTGAAGAGATGTTCACCTATTGAGTGAGGATGGGAGTGTCCTCAATTGGTTCCCTTTGGATATTCTGTGCAGAAGTGTCCTCCTGCACAGGGATATATGGTTCTTGTCTGGGGGCTGAGGAGGAAGGAGCTCCTGGTCCCCTTTTCCTTTGATAGAGAAATTTTAGTGTGGGTCTTGGCTGATGAAAAGGAACAGAAGGAAATTGTGTATCATGAGGAGGGGGTTGGGGTCCTGGGAGTGTAGCAGTGATGATAGGCTGAGCCTGCTCAGGACCCTCTCCTCTGTTTCTTGGGATGATGTTCATCATCGCAGAAGGCAATGGAACATCTACGCTCAAAAAATTGGCACTTTGTTTTAAAAGCCTGTTTATAGAAGATAGTGAGTGCCTATGGGAAATATGTATCCTCTTATGTGAATGAGAAGTGGTGCAAGTGTGTGCAATGATTTCTGCCAAAAATCTAGGATACATTAAAAATTTCCCACTCTTTAGGGAATGATGCCTTAACATCCCCTGAAAAATCATGTTTGAGAAATTGAACCGTTGGCCCGTTGAAAAACACACTAAGGCAGTGGCAATGTTGGAAGAAAATTCTGACCAACCGGTTCTTTTGGGGCTTATACACTGCTGAATTATATGTACAAGATATTTCCACTTAGGTGAAAAATGGGCTTTCAAGAAAGTGAATGAATCAGCAGGACCCCTATATCCAATATTATAACGACCAGTATGTAAAGCATTAAGGGTTAGGTCTGTTATACCTTTGGCATCTTGAAGATGCAAATGGTGTCGAATGGATTCCTTAGTGATGGTGATGGGAGTGCCATCAATTTTGGATAGTATAGAGGGAATACCATTGATGGTTTGAATAGTGGCACGGTTCCAGAATTGCTCAATATGCGATATGTATATGGTGGGATTTATATTGAGTGCATGATGGATATGGGAGTGACGAAGAAAGTCCATCATGTCATGGAACGATTGAAGGTCTGAGTGCTTTAGAGAGTAGGGAAGGCAGTTGTGTTCTTTAACAAACTCCATTGAAGATCAAACGAAGGGTTTAGGGTTTGCAAAGAAGAGTGTGTGAATCGTTCAGAGGGAAAAGAAAGGCCGTGGAAGGAAATTTTGTAACTAGTAGTTACAACTGAACGAAACTGGGACCTTTAAAGGTTTTGAAAAAGGTTGGGTCCCGCGCACACATATTTAAAAATTACCTAAATGCCCTGCACACTTTGACAGATCAAGTGAATAACTAACAGTCCGAGAGAATGAACTAGCAGCTTGAGAAAATACTCAAGCTGTTAGTTGAAAAATTATGCATCTTTTTAATGAAACAGTGACTCCCCCTTAAATAAGCATACGAAGTAAATAATAATGAAAACAAATTAATACATGTTTACCATACCAATATTTGATACCAGGAAAGTGAATCTTCCTACATCAAAAGGTTTTGTAAATAGATCAGCTAACTGATCATCAGTATGTATTTTGGTAACTTGGATTAATTTCTTCTCATTACAATCCCTTATGAAATGAAATCTGATGTCTATATGCTTGGTTTTTGGGAATTTCACTGGGTTTTGCACAATGCTGATTGCACTTGAATTGTCAATGTAAATAGGAGTGGATAAGAAATTCATACCATAGTCTCTCAGTTGATTTTGAATCCACATTACCTGGGAGCAGCAGCTTGCAGCTGCTACATATTCTGCTTCAGTGGATGATGTGGATACAGTTGTCTGCTTTTTGCATTACCAAGAGACCAGTCTTGCTGACATCCACCAGTTGTGGATTTTCTGTCAATGTTGCAGCCACCATAGTCACTGTCAGAATAAGCAGTTAGTTCAAGGGGAGAGTCTTTAGGATACCAAAGGCCTAAGTGTGGTTGGCCTTTGAGATATCTAAAGATTCTCTTAACAGCAACCAAGTGAGAATCCTTTGGAGAGCATTGAAATCTAGCACACACACAGACAGCAAACATTATATCAGGTCTAGAAGATGTTAGATACAAGAGTGATCCTATGAGAGATCTGTATAAATGTATGTCCACATCTATGCCATCTTTGTCTGTAACCTTTGTGTCTTGATACCCAAACTTTTCTAGTATGTCTTTCACATACTTTGATTGACTTATGAAAAGTCCAGTGGGCTTCTGCTTGACTTGCAATCCCAGAAAGAAAGTGAGTTCTCCCATTGAACTCATTTGAAACTTTTTGTGCATTAAAGCTTCAAACTCTTTGCACAGGCAGTCATTGGTTGAGCCAAAGATAATGTCATCAACATAGATTTGGACAAGCAGAATCTCAGCCTTGATAGACTTAGTGAAAAGTGTTTTGTCCAGAGTGCCTCTCTTGAACCCATTCTGTAGAAGGTAGGATGACAGAGTGTCATACCATGCTCTGGGGGGCTTGATGGAGACCATAGAGAGCCTTGTCTAGCTTGTAGACCCTGTCTGGATACTTGTAGTCTTCAAAACCAGGAGGTTGACACACATAGACCTCTTCTTCAATTGTCCCATATAAAAAGGCAGACTTCACATCCATTTGATACACTTTAAAGCCTTTGAAGCTTGCATAGGCCAAGAATAGTCTGATGGCTTCAATTCTTGCCACTGGGGCAAATACATCATCATAATCTATGCCTTCTTCTTGAGTGTACCCTTGTGCTACTAGCCTTGCTTTATTCTTGATGACTATCCCTCTCTCATCTTTCTTGTTCCTGAACACCCATCTTGTACCAATTGCTCTCTTACCTTTAGGAAGATCCACTAGAGTCCATACATTCTGAATCTTGAACTGTAGAAGCTCTTCTTGCATTGCCTCAATCCAGGATGAATCTTTTAATGCTTCTGATGCCTTTTTAGGTTCTAGTTGAGACATGAAACAGGCATTCTCAAAGGCAGCTAGACTGAATTCAGGAACTGCTTGTTCAGCAGCAGCAGTCTCATTTTGAACCATTTTCCTTGTTTGGACAGGAGTGTTTGGATCACCCAGTATTTGATTGAGAGTATGATACTTGTGAACTCTTAGTGTAGGCTCTCTCTCTGTCTGAAAAGAGGATCCAAGATTTGTATCATCTCCATCAGGACCAGTGAATGATTCAGCTTCTGGAACAGCTTGACTTGAATCTGGGACTGTTTCCCTTTGGGGTGGAGCTGTGCTCTTAGGACTTGGGAGTTGCACTTCAGTGTTTGGATTTGTATCATGTTGAGCATTCAGGACCCATGGAGGATCACAAGACAGAAGTGGTATAGTGATGTATTCATCCCAATTTGTTGAATCTGCAGCAGTTTGAAACTTTGTGCCAACAGCTTGAGAATTTGTATTGGCAGCATGAGAATCTGTGTTGGCAGCTTCAATCTTGTATGCATCAGCTTCTGCAGTATACTCAACAAAGCTCAGAGAATTTGTTAGTGAATCTAAGTCAAACAACCAATCAGGACCAGTGCCTTTGACATTTGCAGTATTTTCATTAAATTCAACATTGGCACTTTCTTCAATGGTTTTAGATACACTATTTTATACTCTATAGGCTTTGCTTTCACTTGAGTAACCTACAAAAAATCATTCTTCAGCCTTACTTTCAAACTTCCCTAAGTGAGTCTTAGTGTGAAGAATAGTACATGGGCATCCAAAAGACTTGAAGAAAGCTATTAGGGGACTTAAGTTATAGAATAACTCATAGGGAGTTTTCCCTTGTGATTGGATAACCTGAACCCTATTCAGACAATAACAGGCTGTATTAACAACTTCTGCCCAGAAAGTCATTGGCAGTTTTGAATCAGCTAGCATAGTTCTAGCAGCCTCAATTAATGTTCTGTTCTTTCTCTTTCAGCAACACCATTTTGCTGTGGTGTTCTTGGTGCACTATATTGTCTAGCAATGCCTTTGGACTCACAGAAACTGGATAGAATATGATTTTTAAATTCAGTTCCATTGTCTGATCTTATCACCTTAACTTTTGAGTTGGATTGATTTTCTATCTTAAGAATAAATGACTTCACTAGCTCAGCAGTTTCATCTTTAGTCCTAAGAAAGTAAACCCAGGTAAATCTGGTGAAATCATCAACAATAACTAAACAGTAAGCCCTTTTATTCAAACTCAAGACAGATGTTGGACCAAATAGATCCATATGAATTAGCTGAAGAGCAGATGAGATTGAATTTACTTCCTTGACCTTATGAGAAGTTTTGTGTTGCTTGCCTTTAAGACATGCTACACAATGATCATCACATATGAACTCCTTTTGTGGTAAGCCTCTTACCAGATTCTTTTTGACTAAAACATTCATGGACTTGAAGTTCATGTGACACATCCTTCTATGCCAAAGTGCAGACTCATTTGATGATGCTTTGGATATCAAACAGCTTAAAGTATTTGATTTAGATAAAAGATCTGTGTCCAGACAATAAACATTGTCCTTTCTTGGTGTTCTTAGTAAAACAAGATTTTCAGGAATTTTGAAATCTTTTGAAAGGACAATGCACTCAGAATCTGTAAACAGAACAATGTTTTGTTTGTCACAGATTTGAGAGACACTTAATAAATTGTACTTAAGCTGTTCAACATACAAAACATCATGGAATTTCATGTTGCCTGCATTAACAGTACCTTTACCTGTAACCTTACCTCCTTTTGAGTTGCCTCCAAATGCAATAAAACCTCCATCAAAGCCTTTGAAATTTGACAAGCATTCAGAGTTGCCTGTCATGTGCCTAGAGCATCCACTGTCCAAATGCCATCTTGTTTTATGAGGAGACCTGTGGTTTCCCTGCACAAATAGAAGCTTAGTCAGTAGTGGAGTAAACCCAAACCAAATTGGTTTTGGGTTGGCCTTTTGTATTGACATAACTAAACACTGTTTTTGACTTTTTATATTTTGTGAGATCGACTGATGGAGTTTTTGGAGAGTATTTAGTGATTATATGAGGTATCCAGGTATTTTGATCATCTTTTCTTCTAACAGTCTCAGATGATTCACTAGCAGTTCCAGATTGATGCTTAGCAGCCTGATCTGTGGTTTTAGTGCTAACAGCTTCAGATTTTGCACTAACAGCTTCAGAATTTGGCTTAGCAGTCTGATCTTTTGCATCAGCAGTTTGATCTGAGGATCTGTCCTTGACACACCATATTTGTTTAAAACTTGATTTAGGCTTTGCCAAAACTTGTTTTTGGTGTGTGGACTGTTTTTTATTAACTTTTGAAAGCCTGTGATCAACTGTTTTCTTTGGAACTGATGTGGAAGGTTTCACCTTTGAAGTTTTTCCATGAATAGGACTTGACTTTTTATGAATCACAGTCTGTTTTGCAACAGTTGGTTTATAAAAACAGTCCTTGGCCAAGTGATTCTTCCTTCCACAGTGAAAACACCTTTTGACTATTTGAATTGGAGAACCAGATTTATTTGACAATATCTGGTTCTTGTTCCTCTGATTTCCCCTTACCTGCTGTTGTTTGGGAAACTTTTGAACACCATGCTTTTGACATGTGCAAATTGGAACATTTTTACCCCTTTTATTATTCTTTGAAGAAGATGCAGTGTTACAGTTAGAATATACAGAAACTTGTGGAGCAGCATTGCATACACTCATCTTCTCTTTTCCTTTCTTACTGGGGGCTTGGATCTCTATGGGTGCACTCATTGTTTTGTGTTTTTTCTCAACTGCTATACACTCACAGTCTATCTTTTGAATCTGATCTTCTTTTGATTCAGGACTGTTATCAAGGATAGGATCTACAATAGTCATAGACTCATCTAGTGGTTCATTGACAAGTCTATCAGCAACCTCACTCATTGGATGAATGTACTTATTGTTGTATGGAGGTGGAGTAGCCCTGTATCCTATGCCTTCTTTGGGATTAACCTGAGATTTTACCCTATCTTTGAATTGGACTTCCATTAGGTGTTCCAGCTTTTGATTTGTCAACTTGAAGTTACCTAGATCTATGTTAACAGATTCTAGTTTCTTATTAGCCTCTAACACCTTCTGTTCAGTCTATTCTACCTTTTTATTTAGGGATTCTATTTTCTTATTTAGTTCCTTTTTCTCCTACTCATGATATGTTCTATCATGTCCCATTTGAATCTCACTGTCCTTATAGTCATTGATCTGTTTTTCAAGATCTTCTATGGCTTGCATGTATTCATATCTCCTTTCTTCCATCTTAGCTAGAGTTTTGCACATGCTTTCATTATGATCTCTGTATTTTTTAACAATATTCTTGCATGATTGAGAGCAGAGTTTAGAATTTACCTCAGCTGGTAGTTCAGTGGAAGAGACAGTTGATGTTTCTGCCATCAGAGCTTGATTTTGAAACTCTTCCTCTGTCTGATCACTCCAATCAAACACATTGTCTTCTTGGGAGACAAGTGCTGTTGATGATGATGTCTGATTGGGCTGTGGAGTCCTTGATGAC
The DNA here is from genome assembly GCA_020465985.1 of Centrapalus pauciflorus. Taxonomy (NCBI): domain Eukaryota; kingdom Viridiplantae; phylum Streptophyta; class Magnoliopsida; order Asterales; family Asteraceae; genus Centrapalus; species Centrapalus pauciflorus. Next base: position 89,126 of record JAANYP010003060.1, read on the forward strand.
TATTGTCCTTGAGATCTACATTCCCTGGCAAAGTGACCAAGCTTATGACACTTGTAGCACTCAACTTTTGTCTTATCAAAGGCTGGTTTGCCTTCTGTTTTAGCTTGAAAGTTGGTCCTTCCAGTTCTTTTAAGAAACCTTTTGGCCCTCATGGTCAGCATTGCATGTTGCCATTTTAAATCCATCTCTTCAAGATCATCTGGATGAATTTGTTCTAAATCTTCATTATTTAGGGCAAACAGTCCATCATAGGCAACAAAAGCCTCATAGTGAGCTTCAGAAGAATTGCTATCACCACCTGAAAAGGAATCACTGCTATTAGATTTCTCAGAAGACAGAAGAGCAGTACTGTGATTGTAAGAAAAAGATTTCTTTTTAGTATCAATCTCAGTCTCAAACACTCTCAGACTGTTGTACAGATCATCCAGTTCTATCTCATCAAGAGTGTCTTTTGTTCTCCATTGGGCAGCATAAACTGTCCATTCTTCTCCAAGAGATCTGAGAAACTTTCTGTTGACTTCATCTTGATACAGGCTGACTTTTCACTATCTAATTCACTTATCAGTTTGTTGAACCTGTCAAAGATTTGAATAAGGTTTTCATTCTTGCCACCAGAAAAGTTCTCATACTGCTGTTTCAAAAGATCTTTTTGATTTCTCTTGGTACTGGCATTACTAGCAAATCTTTTCTCTAAAGCATTCCAAAGAGAATGAGCAGTATAAAACTTTTTGAACTGATGTTGATAAGCATTAGGAATGGCTATTTGTAAAAGTGTAAGAGCTTTCACTTCATTCATTCTAGCCTTCCTTTCAAGTTCAGTTTTTGGAGGAGTTTTGACTGGTTTTCCCTCATCATCAAGTTCTGGATCAACTACAGGAGGAAATTCAACAGCTTCCCATATGGCATAGTCAATGAATTGGATATGCTGTTGAATCCTGAGTTTCCACATCTCAAACTCAGTGGGCTTGAGCATAGGCACTTTGAGTCCTTGCCCAGATCCACTGCTGCTATTTTCAAATTCCATTGCAAAAAGATTAAAATTTTAAAAGAATGTTTTCGACTTTGAAAAAACAAAGAACGACCTGGCTCTGATACCACTTGTCAGGATCTAAAACTAATTAACCAAGACTAACTGATTTGAATTTATCAGAGTATAAATCAATAATCTTGCTTTGAATCAAAGTTTAATTGAGAAGTTTGCGGAATAACACTTAATTATTTTAACAAAAGCTTTCAGAATAAATAGTAGATAAACACAATAAATAATCAAGACTGCTTGTATTGCTGATCTCAATGATTACAATCACCTCTAATCTGTTTGATTAGACGAAGAACACAGACTGTTCTTAGGGTTTTACAACCTTAGAGGTTTATGAAAACTTAAACAAAAAGCAATTATAGACTCGAATATGCAGAAAACTCTTTTATAATAGAAAGACCTATTCTATGTATTTATATTGCTTCTTGATATGTTTCCTTGAAGGACTACGACTTCTCTGATAGTAGATATGCTGGAATCTTCGTGTAGATATCTTTTCCTGAATATTAGCACTTTCTGTTTATGAAACTGTTGAGCAGCTTGAATCACTTGATAGCTTGAACAGAGCAGCTCGAGTTGATTTACTCTGGCAGCTTGAACTTTTACACTGGCAGCTCGAGTTTCTTCAACTAGCAGCATGAACTTTGCATTTACATATAAACTCTACTAACAGTTTGAGAAGTCTAACTAACAGCTTGAACCTACTTAAACTATTTCCCAACAAAATTTTAGCTTCAAATTTCTGAGGAACACTTATCATCATTTTCTCCACTACTTTTTGCTCTTTCACGTCTTCACCTTGTAGCCTCATTCGATTAACCACATCCATCATTCTTGCTGAATAATCTTTGACAAGTTCATCATCTTTCATTTTCGATAATTCAAACTCTCTTCTGAGAGTTAATAATCTGACAGCTTTTACTCTATCAGTACCTTCAAATGTCTCTTGGAGTTTGTCCCACACTTCTTTTGGTGTCTCCAAGTGCATGATGGAGGTGAAAATTTGGTCAGCAAGTCCTGATTGCAAACAGGTAAGTGCCTTGTCCTTTTTCAGCAATTCTTCTTCATAAAATTTTAATCGAGCATTCGTTGGATTTGCTCTAAGAGCTGGAGGATCTTCACCAGTCTCTACAACCTTCCATAATCCTTGAGACTTCAAATACGTCTTCATTTTGACTGCCCAAATATGATAGTGCAATCCAGAAAATATTGGAATTGCAGGAGCAACTGAACTAGATGCCATGTCTAGTTATTTCTCAAGTGAATCACTCCCTCTCGTGTTTCTCTCAAGTAAATCACACGGCCCCTTAAGAAGTGGGCTCTGATAGCACTGTTAATGTTTTGAGATTAGATATAAATCAACACTTTGGAAGATTATATATTGATAATGAAAGAGATAGTTACAATAGAATTGAAAGATATTTTATATATACAACTCTTGAACCTTATATGCCTATTTATTGGCTTACAAAACTTAACAACATTTTTTTACTTAACCTCTAGGTATTCTTGCTTTCTAAACTACTTAGGAGGTAAGTTTCCTTAAAGATTAAGTCTACTTAATTGTAGAACTTTCTTAACGATTAAGTTTTCTTCATGGTTAAGTTTACTTAGTGACTAAGTTTACAAATATCTTTATACTAAATAAACAAAACTTAAGATGCTAAATTCCAAAAACAATCTTAGATGCATTAACAATGACAACAGTAGAAACAGTTAAAGTAAGCAACATGAAGAGAAGACCAAAGAGGAACTTCTTGAGATCCTCGCCTCCTATGTTTTCTTGAGCAGGCAAGGATGATAAAGCAAGCAATCAAAGCTATTAACCTCATTTAAATAGAGTTATAGAGATTTTAATTATGAGATTATGAAAAAAAAATGGAACTAAAAATGGAGTTATAAGCAATTTTATACATTTTTAACCAAGCAGAGTATCAAACCGCATAAAAGTAGTCCGACCTGCTGTAGGAAACTAAAATTTTGACCAAATATTATACATCGTTCCAGCTTCAGGAGTGTAAAAATAAAATGAAATACACTTTTTCAACTTTCTAACGATATAAAGAACGCTCAAAACAAAGATACCATTGATGTTATATGATTTTTCTAAAACAACATCATGCTGCTGTGATTTTGTTCGAAAAATCTTGGTATAACATTACCACGAACAGCGACGAAAGAAACCAATTTTGTTCCGGTTGACACTAAAGCATCTTTACGACAAAACTAAACCTATTTATGGTTATCTACTCCTGACACAACTCAATGTACAAACCATGTATGCATATTTTTTAACCAATTTCATACCTTGAGTTTAATTCACTTAAATTCTCAGGTTTAACCTCTATTTGAGCTTCAATTCAAGGATATAAACCTTCTGCAAAAATCATTCTATCACAATAGAGTACAAATTTATGAACTCACGTCAAAACATGAACCAAAATAAGGTCTTCACAGTGTTAGAGGAGTGAAAGGTGCAGAGAGGGTTGGGAATCGGACTGTGAATAGCAAGAGGAGAGGAAGGAGCGTTTCAGACAAAGAGGAAGAGTCTCTGCTGAATAGTTGTCTTCCCAAAGAGTCACCGCTGAACAGTTGTCTTCCCAATGTTAGCTGGTTCAATAGATTTCAAAGAGTTCTAATTTTGCATGCAATAAAGTTTTCTACATGATGCTTCAAATACATGTAAGTCTAAAAATTCAAGAAATCAACATTAACAAGTTGTACATTGTGCATTGTAACTTGTAAAAAGCTAAATGGTTTATTAGTAGTAAAGAAGATGAGGTTACTCAACGAGGTGCACAAATGGATTAAAAGTCATATAGTACCCACAACTTCTAAAGAAGGTTTCTATCATAATAATATGAGCACCAGAGACTCTGTTTGAAAAAGAAAAGGAAAGAAAGAAACAATGTCCGATTACCTCAAAACTTTACTACTAAGTTGTTGGGTCGGGCTATAGGGGGAAAGGATTAGTGAACCCAAATCAATGCTATCAATATACACAAAATGTTGTTAGCAAGATTCACATTTTTTGTAACTTTTTTGAATCTTGGGAAATCGATGATGATAAAAAAATGAAAATGAAATTTAAAAAGGCAAATGAACACATGGAGAATTTCAATTGTGGGTTGAGGCATTGTCCAAGACAGATTTCATCAAGTGCTTGCTTTTTCTCGAAGGTGGTGCATGGCAGTAATTGAAAAGAAATAGGTGCGTTAAATTCGTACCCAACCGTGCGGGATGCAGCCCGTCAGTTAAGGGTACTGTCGTTAGCCTATCAAAGTGTCAATGATGTTTTCCCACAAAATTCTTGTTTTTTTCGTAGATACTTTGAATAAGCAGGCATGAGCCCATCAATCAAGCAATATCGAAATCTGATACTAATCAAACCATCAAACAGACAAAAAAAAAAAAAAAAACAAAAGCAATTAGATGATCAAATTAATCAGACCACATACCAACAATCAAACCATCAAAAGAATAAATAAAAAGCTATGATAGAAATCAGAAGAAGTTGATAAAGCAACACGAAAAATCAACAAGATATATCAAGTAAACAATTTTAGAAATCAAGAGAAAAAGATTTCAAATGATATTAGAAGTAGTTAAATAAACCAACAATCAATTTCAGATGAAGCCAATCAATATTAGGAACAATCAGTATTAGGCTATAAGCAACAAGTCTGATAATATAAACACGAATCATAAGCAATTGATACCAGCAGTGATGAATAGATCAACATCGACGAAGACGAAACCAGAAGCAACTGATGGTTACACTACGAGTCCCACACCCAAACATGTTTTCTAGTCTATCGAAGAGTCGCACCAAGCCACGTTGATTCTCGTCTTCTTGAATCACAGAAGTAACATGAATGAGTTCCTAACATTTAAGAGCATTCATTTAGAGTTATATACATCAAGTATATAAGATTATAAAATAGACAAAAGGCAGCATAATTAACCATAAATCATAATTTTGCTTAAACTGCAATAACTTTGGCGTAGTCCAGTGAACTGTGAACCCATAATTGCACTTCTTCATATCAACAAAACACATGTTAGTAGCTAAGATTATTATAAAATCAACAGATCATTAAGAGTAAAAATGATTGATATAAAATCAAAAGATCATATTGAATCATGATTTTTCAACACAAAAAACACTGAATTTGAAAGAAATCATAAAGATGGGGAGTGGAGTGGTTTCTTACAGACTCACACATAAACGTAGGGTTTCAAGTTTTGACAAATCAAACCTGAGAAGCCATGAGTGAGATGGAAATCATAGAAAGTGGGATTGAAATGTTACATGTTGCTAGTTCGCTGCTTGCATTAGAATGAACAGATCAAGAGCTTAACTACGGGTGGAACAATGGTCTACTGGAGATGGGTAGTGGCAGTTTGATCAATCCGTCGTGGGAGAACGGTGAGAGTCAAATGGAGGTGCAGAATCAACTTGGAAACAAACACCAAAGATTAACATAAACCCTAACGCGTGATTTTGTCATTTTGATTGTGAAAGAATTCAAGAGGCATTGTTGGAGTGAAGACCCGGGGGTGTTGATGAAGAAAGAACAGGGGAGAGGAACGAAGAGTCTGGTTCTTCCTTCTTCCAACGTTTGCACAAAATTTCAAGAATTCAAAATGCACGTCAGGGAACGAAGAGCTGCACAACTAATATTTTTTGCATTAATAAGTTGTACTAAAGCATCAAACACTTGTATGTCTTAAACTTCAAGAATTTGCATCATTTGGTTGTACCTTATGCATTACAATTTGTTAGCATCTAAATGTTTTATTGGTTGTGTGTGTGTGTATATATATGTGTGTGTGTGTATATACATATATATTTATATATGCATGTATATATACACCTTGTATGTAACAAATGCCACGAAAGCACATAAATGATCACAATGATGGCATGATAAACATGTTATACCTCATTATAATATGAACATGAAAGTGAGTCAAAGTCCGTAAAGACACACAAAAGACAGAATATTCAGAAAATAACTTAAAGCAGAATCAGAAACTAAATAGCAAAGGTGAGTTACAGATTTACATGTTACACACATTGCCTTATTGCCGAGACATGTTGCTTTATCTTACGCCTTTGAAATTCTATTGTAAAACTAGAATGTGAAGCTGTGAACACCTGGTAAGGTGTTGCCCTGTGAATCATGATAGTAATTGTTATCAGATATTATTTATTGCATTCATTGAAGCTGCTTCATTGTATTGCTATCATACATTGCCTTCTTTGACTCGAGCCCAATATTTGTGTGATTTAATTGCCTTTCACATGTTCAAACGAACTTGTGGTTTCATCTATTTCGATGTCGCCCTCGTAGCCTATACTAGTTCATGGCTGATCCCCATACGTGTGAGCCTGGGTTGACATCATCGTTATTCCATTATGTTATGTCTCATAGCCTATGCAGGTGGCGGCTGTTGCTTTATTATCACATGTTGGCTCGTACAAGAAAATCCGCCCATATGCCATGCATGTTAATAGTAATATCTTTAAGATCACTAAGCAAAAGCTTACCTTTGTTGCATATCTCTCATTACAGTTAAAAGCAAAGCCAAGGGACCAAGTGAACAAGTACCTAAGTGACCAAGCCTGGCAACTTGAAAGAACACTTGACTACCACGCGGACTACATTTTGGGTACGGATAGAAGACAGACCTTGGGGGAGAATTGGGTAGTCCACATTGTATTATAATGGCAGATGATGTATAGACTAGAATAATAATGGCTGTAAACTTATATCCACCCGTAATAACTTCGTTTTAATCCTGTCCTGTAATTATAATCCTCTTTTGTTTAATGTTATCTTAGTTCTATGATTAATATTGCATTGCTAACTCTGACCTAATGGTAAGACTCTAGATGCAAATTTAGGGTCTTACAACATCGATAGTCGAAGCTGAGTACGTAGCGGCTGCAAGCTGTTGCTCTCATGTGCTGTGGATGAGAACACAGTTACATGATTATGGATTTTCTCTCACCAACATCCCAATATACTGTGAATCCTGAAGTGAATTGCAATCCCGTGAAACATTCACGAACAAAATACATACACATCAGGTATCTCTTAATTAAAGACCACGTAGAAAAAGGGACACTAGAACTCTACTTTGTAGGCACAAGATTTCAACTTGCTGATATATATTTTTTTAACGGCAAACTAACCTACTCCTACGCTACTTCTTTGCCCCAAGTGGGGACTTCATACTTACTTTTAGTACCTAAATTCAAAACTTGCCTCCGACGGGACTCGAACCCATGACCTTTCACTTACATATCACCCTTCGGTTCTTTGTATCTCAAATTGGCATGTTAAATCCCCCCTCGGGTTGAATCTCAGATACTTCTTAAACAATTTTTGTTTCAGGCAATTGTCATAATTGCTCAAATTTCTTGTATTTAGAAAATATTTGTTACATCAATTCAAAGGAAGTGTCACTTATTTTCTGTGTCTGTTTATCTATGTATGTCTTTAATGTTGGTGAACCTGACAACTGCCATATGAAATGTTTATTTTGAGTGTGACACTAAAAATATCCAGGTTTGTCGGGCTTTCTTAATTCTATCGGGGCTCTAGGTTCACTTCAAAAGGATAATTGTTAATTTGAGGGGGAGAATAGATGAAATGTATTTACAGTCTATTTTACTTCATTTATTCTTGTCTTACTATGAAAAATCCTTAAAAAACACAAAAAAAAATATTTACTTAACTATTTCATTTGCAAAACCCAGAAAAATACAAAAAGATTTTAATTTCTTGTTCCTTTTACTTTTTATTAATTTTCTATCATTTTTTATTTCCTTTTATTTTATTATGTTTGATTGTTTAGTTAGTTTATAAATGAAAAACAAAAAAAAAATTTATATACTTTGGTCAGATTTATTTTGTCTTGTTAAAATTTAAGCTCAATATCTTTATTTTTCTTTTTCTTTTGGGCCCGAGGTAGATGGGTCATTGATTGACCCAACCCTTTTCCATTCTATAAAAGCACGGGCCCGGTCACTATTGACCTTTCTTCTTCCTCTCCATCGATAATCTTCGACAAAACCGCCATATATACACACACCACACTCTCAAATCCCCATTTCTGCGTGATTTTCTTGTGGATTCTTTCATCTTTCATCTAATCGATCATCAGGTAACTTCAATCTTCTTTTAATTTTCACAATAACCTGCTTTTTATCATATTTCTGTTTCATGTTATTTTGGAGGGTTTTCCCTATGATTTTTGCATACTTAGGATAGTTATGACTGTTTTTAAGTGTTTATGTTAGTTCTAAAGTTGTTCGTCATGCATTTTAGAGTTAGGGTCTGCATTTTAGGCCACTTAGCTGAACTGTCACTGTAGTAGAAAATATTCATGTGCATGAACTCAATAAATGCTCTAAGGACCAACTTCGGTCACACCCGAACTTCGGGTGTGCACCACAATCGAACTTCGGGCAACTCAAAGTTTGGTTCACATCCATGCATACTTAGTTTTATAACTGATAAAATGCATTGGACCTTCGATTGGAAGTCCACCTGAACTTAGGGTCCACTTGATGTTCAGTCCACACATTTTTTGAATTGTGTTTAATTTTTTGACTAAGTGTTGGACCTTAAAGAACTTCGATTATGGTCCACCCGAACTTCGGTTAACTTATATTTACTCAATGCAATAAATATTTTCTAAGTGTCCTTCTTGGACCTGACTCGAACTTTGAGTGGGTGTCCAACCGAACATCGGGCCACACCTTACTAGTGGTGTTTCTTTTTTTTTTTTTTTTTTCTAAGTGTTCTGTTTGGACCTCACTCAATCTTCGGGTCGGGTCCAACCGAAGTTCTGGTTGGAAACTTCGGTCCCCATATTTTTTTACTTATTCGGTCAAATCTTACATATGACCACCCAAACTTCGGTCCCAACCGAATTTTGGACAGGGTCCACCCGAACTTCGGTACTAACCAAAGTTCAACACTTTCAAATTTTTTGTTTTGTTTGCTTTGTTTTCGTCACTTACAATTTTTGAAAAACTTCAAAAACAAAAATAAAATAAATTTACAGTCCTTGCACCATTGGTTCTAGTTAGAAATGAGCATTTGAGTGAGCACATCTACTCTAACATCGGTCTCTTAACGATCGACTTTGGATATCTATCAGTATTTTTAAACTACTGAAAGAAAACCTGATGCTTTAAACAAAATAGACTGGCTCTATCTCATGCCTATTTCAGACTATGTCACAGTGCCTAATTTATATATATATATATATATATATATATATATATATATATATATATATAAGTCTGCATGATTAACCAATGTGCATTGTACATGACTCATTGAATTCCAACCTACTCTCACCATTCCTTATTCTCCCATCCCATATAATAATAGTCAGCTGTCAGATTCCGTCCTTCTGAACCCCGCTCTGTACAAAGAGTTTGCCCCTCACAACTGGCAGCTGGACTTATCTGTACTTAAAGAGGAAACCGAGGATATCACCTTTTATATCCTCAAAGGCCACCCTATATTCTATGCCCTTACCACAGCCATCTCTGTTCCCTCCATATACCTACAACAATTTTGGCACCATCTCCAATTCTTTGAAGAGGAGGAACCCTACTTCACAACCAAGATAGATTCGTACCCATCTGAATCACCCCCACAACCATCCGCCATATTCTCCAATTACCCGACGAATACCTCACACCCACCAAATTCTCCTACGCTCCCATACCATCACGTGAAACCATTCTCCGTGAATTCCAATCATTGGGATATAAAGGCCACCTGAATAAAATCGCAGCATTTAAAAACAAACGACTTCAATCCCACTTGAGAGTCTTCTTTGACATTATCAACCGATGTTTCACTGGGAAACATTCGGGTCATGACTCAGCCAGTATTCATGTACTATCATTGTTAGCCGCTTTCGCCTTCGACCTCCACTATGACTATGCACAGTTCGTGTTTGACGAACTTAAACGGGCGTTAAACGACTAAGGAATGAAGAAGGAAAGGAAGTTTATTCCGTTCTAGCTCTTCCTACAATTGATAATTTAGTATGCCATGGACCATGACGAAGACATTCACGAACGCCCAAAGGCTGACGTGTACAACAGAGTGGCTCTTGCACGGTTTAAAATTCGAAGGGAGCTTCCAAGGGTACTGGTCATGGACATTCCTCTGTCCTTGCTCCAATATGCAGATCAATGTAATGAGAGGGTACATCTATAGATCATGAGTGTTTATCCGGAAGAGGCTCGGTCAGAACCAACCGAGCCAGCCACTTCCGCTCGTGAGATGAGTGAGAGTGAGGATGAGGGAGTCAAAGCTGCATCTGAAAACATCTTGGAGTTTGGTGAGTGGGAGTTCGGTGTGGAGAGTGAGGGAGTAGGGGCAGTGAGTGCAGAGATGGCATATTCTGAAAAGACTGTCTCTGACCCAATGAGGGTAGAGGTTATGATCTCGAAAGTTGAGGGAGAACCATCTGTCCCCAGCCGGACAAGTCCTTATAAGGCTACCAGTCCAGTAGCCGCAGCTCACCCCACCACCCACTCAGGTTCCTCTTAACAGGGAACCTATTTCATTCCACTAGGACCTACCTCATATTCCATCACCCCCTCATTCGGAGGCGAGTGACTTTGAAATAAATCACCAGCTGCCCCAACTGACTGCCGCTCACTTGACCACCACTCACTCCACACCCCATAACACGCAACCTCGCACAAAGGACGTCTCCGTGACGTCCTCCCCAACATCCCGATCTGCATCCCCACTGGGTGGTCTTGAGATGAAGGATGGAAGTCTGGTCACGGCCACTACAATACCAACCGTGACAGGCCATCCAAGAGTGGTGTGGAAATGAGGAATGTTACTCCTCCCTTCTACAAATCTTTAAAGGAAAGGGTGTTGCTTCTCAAGAACTACCACCAGGTTCTCTTAAAGTCCAAGCGTCTACTGACACCGATGCTCTAAAAGAACAAATAGCAACGACGATAGAGATTTTCACTCAGTCGATCGACAACATTCATCGGCTTATCTTAAGGGTGGAGGCGGACATCAACAAAAGGATGGATCGTTTGAAGTCGGTAGTAATAGACTTGAAAAGTCTCTTCTGCCCTCAGGCTGAAGCTCGTAAACATAAACATGATAATCAGAAGGATCTTGGCCAGAAGGAAGACTTGAAAATGACAATGGTTGTGTATGAGCCGTCCTCAGAGAAAATCAAAGTTGTCCTGCTTACCGATTCTGATTCAGAGATGGACCAAGATTGTCACACCCCGTTACCCCGGTTGGCAACGAAGCGGGACGTCGCGGAAGCGTAACCATAATCATAATGAACGACCACTATATGGACGTTTTCAAAAATACATTGATATAACTTTAAAAGATAGAAATGTTTTACATAACCCGAAAATGATAAAGAGTAGTTCGCAAGATACAGAGATTTAAATACATAATTAAATTATCCAAAATAATGCAATTAAATCTCCGACGGTTTGAAAATGAATGCGACCCCTTAAGTGCGGAAGCTTGAATACACTTCCGATGTGATGAACTTGCCTTAATTTCCTGAAAATACACGCTAAAATACGTCAACAAAAATTGTTGGTGAGCTCATAGGTTTACACGTAAATCTGACTTGTATAGACAACAATAGTAGAGTTTGAATTTATAAAATCATAAATTTCATGTTATGTATTACATATAAACCATCATGCAACCGAAGTTTAATTAAAATGAGTTTGCCCTGTGCAGTATTCCCATACGTAATACCGTGTGTTGAATATATATGCACTCGCTGTTAGCCAACCCGAACTAACCCGAATGGGGGACATGACTCCCAATATATCTATCCACAATATATTCGTGCTTACAAATAAATGCAATTAACGGTTCATGATATAAGGGCTTATGGAACCACATGTGTAATACATAATAGAAATGAAGATGTTTTCGTGTCCATATGAAAACGAAGCATGTATTTCAACCCCAAAACATAACAGTGCGAGAATAGGGGCTATGAGGACTCACCGAGCGTGTGATGGTAAAAACGAGCGTAATATGCTTTTTAGCGTAAATGGATGGATGATTCACCGAGCGAGATTAATCGAGTCCTAAATGATAATAGTGACTTAATATCTCTAATATATGATAATATATATTTATAGGTTTTTATGTCTTAAATCACCCAACATTTAAAGTTTATAAATAAAACCGCTTAAAACGTCAAGTTTATATATATATATAATTTTCCAGCTTTTTCGGAGGTTTTTCGACCTACTTTGAGGCTGTTTTTGACCAAGGTCCAAAACGTTTTAGGCTTTGGTTTTCTAGGACATTAAACTATTATATACAAAGGATTTTTAGAATCAAGAACGGCCATTTTTCGAGATGTTTAGGTTGGTGAAAAAGCTCGTTTAAAACCTTATGTTGGCCATTTTTGAGCTGTCAAACTTTCGGTTTCCCAAATAAATTTCTGGAGGTCTTAAACTCCAAAATAAATTATGAAAACTTCCAGATCTATAGTTAAGACATATATCTAACATTTGAGACAAGAATCAACTCATTTCGTTAAGTTATAAATTAGTTATGATTTTTCAAAGTCGATATAAATTTTCTGCCGAAAATCCGCAGTTTATAAACTTGAAACAACTTATGATTCTTGTTGTTTATTCAAAGACTACTTGTATAAAAGTTATAAAAGTTATAAAACACATATATATCACATGTTTTCATAATATTAACATTTTTATAATGTGTTCATATATTCATAAACACATTTAAAGAAACAACTTAAAAATAAAAAGTAGAAACTTATAAACTTGAGTTTTTATGAAACTTGTTGTTGTTGGTGATTATATATATTATGCAAGACTTATATAAACATAAATATAAGATGAAATAAGTTAGTATTTACTTACTTTGAAGTATTTAGAATATGATTTTGAGTAGAAATTGAAATCCTTGCAAGACTTGCACCAAAAACTCTTGAATATCTTGAAGAACACTTGAATGAAAAGATTTTTGATGTGTGTGTGTATTGATCCAGTTTTTAGACGAGAAAAGGAGAGATTTTTGACGTTTGAAGTGTGGAAAAGAAGTGAGAAATGAGGTCTTATTTATAGGAAAAGTGTTTGGTCTTTCAAATGATGAAAGGCATGGAAGGTAGGAGGTTGTGTGCACTTTTTAAACAAAATGATTGTGTTTAAAGTAATATAAAAGAAATAGAAGTCAACCCCTAATTGGCACATGCCAATGGCTGGCCATACATGTATTATACATGTATTTTCATTTTTTTTTGTATAAAAGTATTTAGAAATGTATTCTTGTATTTCCCTTTTCTTGTAATTTCATAAATATTTATCGATGCATTGTTTTGATGAATTGTTTTAATCTTGCATAATTAATGTTAAGTAATTGTATTAGTGTATGATTAGTGTCACTAATCATAATTTAATTATGTACGTAGTTGAATTAATCCCTCATATCGTAAATCGATCGGATTAATTCATTACCCGATTCATCGCACCGATGAATTTGATTCTAATTGAGTTGAATTTTCTAATAAACCTTGTTAATCAGTTTGATTAATTTCTAATGACCACTGATTAGGTTATAATTGGCTATTAAATACTGATTAGGTCGTAGCTGCTAACCTGGTTTAATGTCGGATGTTACAGTCTCCCCCTGTTAAGGGAATTTCATCCCGAAATTTTATCCTGTTTCCTCAGGGGTATTGTTACTTAAGAGTAGATGAGAGTATCTTTGCTTAAAATGGCCTTTGCATGCCTAAGTGAATTCTGGTCCATGACTAGAATTTCATCTGATCTTGAGTATGGGTATACGACTGTGCTTCAATCCTTTGACCTTACGGTCCATGATTTCTACTGGCTCTTTGACGAAGTGAAGTTTATCAGTCTTATCTAACCAACACTTCTTCAGATTCGATACGTGGAAGGTATTGCGCACGCTGCTAAGCTCTGGTGGTAGCTCTAAACGATAAACTGCTAGTCCAATTCTCTTTAAGACTTTGAATTGTCCAATGTAATGAGGATTCAGTTTCCCTTGTTTCCCAAATCATACCACGTCCTTCCATGGCGAGACTTTCATCAGTACCCTTTCTCCTAATTGGAACTCAAGGGATTTTCTCCTTACGTCTACATAGCTTTTCTGATGATCGTGGGCAACTTTTAGTTAGTTCCACATCTGTACTATCTTTTTGGTAGCTTCGTGAATGGTCTTAGGGCCAGTGATTTGGCTATCTCCTACTTCTTCCCAACAAATCGGCGATCAATACTTTTGCCCGTAGAGGGTCTCAAACGGAGTAGCTTTAATACTCGAGTGATAGCTATTGTAGTACGATAATTCCACTAAGGCAATTGAGTATCCTTCACACAGGCTCTTAATGTACGTTTCTAGGGTTTGGATCATTCTATTATTCTGATCACCGGTCTAAGGGTGATATGTGGTACTTATGTCCAAGTTTGTATCCAAAGCTTGCAGTAATAATCGCCAAAAACCTAGATGTAGATCTGCTATCCATATCTGAAATGATTACAATAGGAACTCCGTGTCTGGAGACAACTTCCTTGAGGTATGTTTGGACTAGCTTATTCATCCTGTTGTTCTCCTTGATTGCACTGATTTTGTTAGGCGGTCGACTATTACCCAAATGGTTTCTGATGTTTTATCTTAACTGTGGAGCATGTTCGGAATTTGCTGACATATGTGGCAATGTCATCATTCATGTAAGGCCACCCGTATAGCTCCTTGAGGTCATGATACATTTTATCGGATCCGGGGTGAACGACATATCTTAATTTGTGTCCTTCATCCATTTCCAGCTTTCTTATTCCACCAAACAGAGTAATTAGATTCTATTCATGAAATATCAATTTTTATTAGCCCTTATCCTAAACTATTTATCCACTTGTACTCTTAACGGCTTAGCTCATTAGTTTTCCTCAGGTGATAACGAATTTTCACGGTTGCAATCACTTATTAGCTCCATCCAACGGTACTACTTCATATTTGACTCTTTCTAGTTCAAGATGTGTTCGAGGCTCTTATGGTCTGTGAATACAATACACTTCATACCGTACAACTAATGTCTCCAAGGATAAAAACTACTGCTTCAAGATCCAGATCATGCGTTGTGTAAATCACCTAGTGAACCTTAAGTTTTCATAAAGCATAAGCTATGACCCTATCTTTCTATATCAACCCATTGTGTGAAGCGTCACAGTAATCTACAAATTTCTTGCTTCTCTTAGATAAAATAAGCGCACTGCGCAGTTTGTGCTTTAATAATTGATATGATATCTCCTGATCCTCGCCCCAATCATACTTAATGTCTTTTCGGGTCAGTTCTGATAGAGCTCCGGTGATCTTTGAGAAATTTTTGATAATTGCCTATAATAAGTGGCAAGTCTTAAGGACTGTCGTATCTCTATGGGGGTTCTAAGAGTTGACCAATTCTTGATAGCCTCGATATTTGCGGGGTAGACTTGGATCCTTTTCCTATTGATCACGTGATCGAGAAATTCCACCTATCTTAGTCAAACTTAAAAAGCTTGGCTTATAGTTGTTCCTTCTTCAACAACTCTAGAATTAGTCTTAAATGTTTGCTCGTGGTCCTCCTTGTTTTGTGAGTAGATTAAAAGTCATTCATGAATACAATCACGAATTTGCCTAGATAAGGTTTGCACACCCGATGAGGTCCATGAGTACCGTCGGGGGCACTGGTTAATCCAAACGTCATTAATAGGAATTTACGATGATCGAAACGGAATCTGAAAGCTGTCTTTGGAATACCTTTCCTGCGAACTCTAACCTGATGATAACTAGACCTTAGGTCTATCTTTGAATAGAAGCTTAATGCTTGGAGTTTGTCAAACAAGTCATCGATCCTTGGAAGTGGGTATTGGTTCTTTTAGCTTATTTAACTCTCGGTAATTGATGCACATCCCGAAAGTTCCATCCTTCTCCTTTATGAACAAAACTGAGCTCCTCCTAAGCGAGGAACTCGGTTTGAGAAACCTTTTATCTAAGAGCTCCTACAGTTGGTTGGACGATTCTTACACTATTGATGGGGCTAATCGGCATGGTGCTCGAGCCACTGGTACCGCACCTCATAGTAGGCCGATTTTTGAATTTGACTTGCCTCGATGTTGGGAGTTCAGGTAAGTGTTCTGGAAAAACTTTAGGGTAACCGTAAATAATAAGAATATTTCCGAGCTGCTTTCCCTTTGGCTCCCTCTCTATCAACACTTTAGGGTCCTAATGCTAGAGATGACGCTTACTTTGGTATTTCTTGCTTTGCCTTGGCCAGTAAGGACCTTCTTATTGGCTAAAGGTATATGAACTGTGTTCTTGTTGCATACTATTTCCACATGATTTTCGGTAGCCAATCCATGCCTATGACCACGTAAACACTTCCCAGTTTGATGGGTATCAAGTCTGTTTGAAAGAGTCGGCCTACTAATTCTAAGGAGCATCCTCGACTTATATTATTTGTCTTAAGCGTCTCACTATCATCAACCTCAATAGCATAAATAGCACTTAATGGAATTTATCTGCTTAGTGAACTTAGTGGATATAAAGCTCCTATCAGCACCAGTATCAAATTGTAGAAATGCATAAGTGGTATCTAATGGAGTAAGAGGATAAGTCTACGGGTTTGAAATTTCTTAGGCAGATAGTCACAGCTTTATCTTTTCCTACGCAGAGTTGTAATTAAAACTTAATTCCTCATAAAAGTTCTCGATACTTAATCTTTGTATATGATATGGTCAGAATCGTCTGATAAATTCTTAAGCCTTATTTACCCTAAGATATATCAGATAGTATAGCCTAGATAAATACTATAAAATGGTAGAAGGGTACAAGTATGAGATGCCTCTGGGGTTTCCTCGTACTCCAGAGCGTTAAGTCGTTGGGTTAGTTCTACATTACGGGCTTTGCGCTCTGCTAGGCACTGTCACAATTTGTCTATTCCGTCTTGTTGAATCGCTTGGGTAATCTGGTTGTCCCAAGGTATATTGAGGGTTTGTATTGCCTCCTGCTTAATCCTTGCAAAGATCTCACCGACATATTGGTGGATTTTGTTGAAATTGGAGGTGGTTTCTGGTGGCCCTTGCCACTAACAGGGGCATCGTTTGTTACATAGGTTTCTGGGTAAGTTTCGGCACTTGAGAGGAAGATGGCGTTCCGACTTCAAACTGGTTTTGGATCCCTTCCTCGTTTCTCCACTCTTGGAGAGTGTGAGGCATCCATCCCCACTGTCTTACGTACGCCTATCGTTACAGTTGCGGGCTTGGCTGATGAGTAGGTACCGGGATAGACTCTCGTTGTGCTAGTCACACCCTTTTCCAAGGGGTGAACTTCCTTAATGGTCCATTGGGATGGCTTCTGAATAGGGTGTAGGGTGGCATATGTGGTGGTGATGGTGGAGCAATTTGTGTTGCACGGCCACAATTGCCATCCTTGTGCTTTGACTAGTCCATTACATCGTCATTGATTTAGTCTGGGTGGGTTCCCGATCCAAAGTATACGTCAGTGTCACCTTGGCTTCTATGTTCCATGGGTGAGAATTCATCCTCTGAGTCAAAGAGGATAATAACCATTTTGTTCGACATGTTATTGTCATCAGGGTCCATATATGTGTTCACAGTTCTTGAAGAAAGCTTAGTTTTGTAACAGTTATAGTCTAAGTACTAATGCAACCTAGTTCACTATAACTATGGCTCTGATACCAATCTGTCACACCCCGTTACCCCGGTTGGCAACGAAGCGGGACGTCGCGGAAGAGTAACCATAATCATAATGAACGACCACTATATGGACGTTTTCAAAAATACATTGATATAACTTTAAAAGATAGAAATGTTTTACATAACCCGAAAATGATAAAGAGTAGTTCGCAAGGTACAGAGATTTACATACATAATTAAATTATCCAAAATAATGCAATTAAATCTCCGACGGTTTGAAAATGAATGCGACCCCTTAAGTGCGGAAGCTTGAATATACTTCCGATGTGATGAACTTGCCTTAATTTCCTGAAAATACACGCTAAAATACGTCAACAAAAATTGTTGGTGAGCTCATAGGTTTACACGTAAATCTGACTTGTATGGACAACAATAGTAGAGTTTGAATATATAAAATCATAAATTCCATGTTATGTATTACATATAAACCATCATGCAACCGAAGCTTAATTAAAATGAGTTTGCCCTGTGCAGTATTCCCATACGTAATACCGTGTGTTATATATGCACTCGCTGTTAGCCGACCCGAACTAACCCGAATGGGGGACATGACTCCTAATAGATCTATCCACAATATATCCGCGCTTACAATGCAATTAACGTTTCATGATATAAGGGCTGATGGAACCACATGTGTAATACATAATAGAAATGAAGATGTTATCGTGTCCATATGAAAACGAAACATGTATTTGAACCCCAAAACATAACAGTGTGAAAATAGGGGCTATGAGGACTCACCGAGCGTGTTATGGTAAAAACGAGCGTAATATGCTTTTTAGCGTAAATCGATGGATGATGCACCGAGCGAGATTAATCGAGTCCTAAATGATAATAGTGACTTAATATCACTAATATATGATAATATATATTTATAGGTTTTTATTTCTTAAATCACCCAACATTACGAGTTTATAAATAAAACCCGCTTAAAACGTCAAGTTTATGTATATATAATTTTCCAGCTTTTTCGGAGGTTTTTCGGCCTACTTTGAGGCTGTTTTTGACCAAGCTCCAAAATGTTTTAGGCTTTGGTTTTCTCGGACATTAAACTATTATATACAAAGGATTTTTAGAATCAAGAACGGCTATTTTTCGAGATGTTTAGGTTCGTGAAAAAGCTCGTTAAAAACCCTATGTTGGCCATTTTTGAGCTGTCAAACTTTCGGTTTCCCAAATATATTCTGGAGGTCTTAAACTCCAACATAAATTATGAAAACTTCCAGATCTATAGGTAAGACATATATCTAACTTTTGAGACAAGAATCAACTCATTTCGTTAAGTTATGAATTAGTTATGATTTTTCAAAGTCGATATAAATTTTCTGCCGAAAATCCACAGTTTATAAACTTGAAACAACCTATGATTCTTGTTGTTTATTCAAAGACTACTTGTATAAAAGTTATAAAACACATATATATCACATGTTTTCATAATATTAACATTTTTATAATGTGTTCATATATTCATAAACACATTTAAAGAAACAACTTAAAAATAAAAACTAGAAACTTATAAACTTGAGTTTTTATGAAACTTGTTGTTGTTGGTGATTATATATATTATGCAAGACTTATATAAACATAAGTATAAGACGAAATAAGTTAGTATTTACTTACTTTGAAGTATTTAAAATATGATTTTGAGTAGAATTTGAAATCCTTTCAAGACTTGCACCAAAAACTCTTGAATATCTTGAAGAACACTTGAATGATAAGATTTTTGATGTGTGTGTATAGATCCAGTTTTTAGACGAGAAAAGGAGAGATTTTTGATGTTTGAAGTGTGGAAAAGAAGTGAGAAATGAGGTGTTATTTATAGGCAAAGTGTTTGGTCTTTCAAATGACGCAAGGCATGGCAGGTAGGAGGTTGTGTGCACTTTTTAAACAAAATGATTGTGTTTAAAGTAATATTAAAAAAATAGAAGTCAACCCCTAATTGGCACATGCCTATGGCTGGCCATACATGTATTTTCATTTTTTTTTTGTATAAAAGTATTTAGAAATGTATTATTGTATTTTCCTTTTCTTGTAATTTCATAAATACTTATGGATGCATTGTTTTAATGAATTGTTTTAATCTTGCATAATTAATGTTTAGTAATTGTATTAGTGTATGATTAGTGTCACTAATCATAATTTAATTATGTACTTAGTTGAATTAATCCCTCATATCGTAAATCGATAGGATTAATTCATTACCCGATTCATCGCACCGATGAATGTGATTCTAATTGAATTGAATTTTCTAATAAACCTTGTTAATCACTTTGATTAATTTCTAATGACCACTGATTAGGTTATAATTGGCTATTAAATACTGATTAGGTCGTAGCTGCTAACCTGGTTTAATGTCGGATGTTACAAAGATGAACCTATTAAAGAACCAAAATCAGAACCCGAGTCACCACAAAATCCTCCTCCTCATTCGACTTCCTAAACTCATTTTCACATGAGCCTAAACAAGATATAACCGCCACAGAAAAGGCCCCTACCCCTCCTCCTAACATGAAACTCACTTTGAACATATCCACCTCCACCTTCACATAGAAAAAACAAGTCGAAACATCCGAACCCTCGGTTCCCTACACGATAGATTATTTTCAAGAGACTACCAGAGAGACATCAGTGATACTTGACAAAGTGGACCTCGACTGGGTAGACTGCTTCACCAAGGATAAGTTACACTCCTTGCCTCCCGAGGAGCGAGAAAAGCTAAGACTCGACCACCTGGGTCGAGTTTATAAACTCCTGTTGATTCCCACATTGATCACTACATCGAAGGCTTTTTTGTAAATATATTGATAAGATATTAGCATTATGTCATTCCTACAAGTGGTCCCCCATCCAGCACCTCCGGTTCAAGGCCCAAGGATTACCTTATGAAGATGAAAGCTGAAGACTTTCTTGAGCCCTACCTGGAACATAAATTCAAAGACATATTGTAACAACCTAACTTTTAACCTTCCATATTTGACTTAATAATGTAATTTTAATTACATTATTACTATTGTAATTTCATATAATGAAATTTATTTACTTAAATTAAATAAATGTTTTGTAGTAATTATAAAGTATTATGTGACAACTGTTAATTTAGTGTTTCAGTTTAGACCCCGATATACCTACTAAATTACTTTTCGAATACTCAATTAGTTATTTAGACTTTCAATTGGAACCTAAGTTGCAGACATTTGCTAAACCTCGATAGTTTACTTAGTTTTCTGCGTTCGGCACAGAATTTTATGATAATTTTCGTACAATGCCGAAAAGTATAAGTAATGGATAAATATAACAAGCTAATAATAATTCAAAATACAATAACACATAATTTTAAATTCACTTAGTAATTAAAGCAAACGTAAGTAACAAATTTAAACAAAGATTTGAAGAATGACATCCATATTGTGCTATTTTAACAAAAATAGCGACGAACATATAAAACTTTACATAAATAATAATAAATAAGAGAAATATAAATCCGAAAGATAAAAATTTTTAAATATAAATTACACATGCTACAAAGTTACTTATGTCACAAACAAGTAACAAAATGAGCATAAACTCTACACTTTATGAACAAACAAGCTACCAACTCTTAAATACATATAATTACAACTTTATGTAAGAAAAAAAATAAAAAAAATCTGATTTTATGCCTCATAGGCTGGCCAAGAGAGAAGAGGAAGAGAGGAGAGAAAGTTTTTCTATCAAAACCCACTAACTCTCACATCTTCATCACTCTATCATCCACCACATCTCTCTCTACTTTCTAACACTAGAAAAACCCCCATTTTCATCTCAAAATTCTGCTGAAATTATCCATCATCTTCGTTCCTAAAATCACAACTTGCATGAACACTAGTTGCAATCTCCTTCATGTGTTCTTATGTTATCTTGCATTTTAAACATCTTTCACCTACTTTTTCATTAAAAAACCTTCTTGAATCTTGATGTTTGTAGATTGTTCATGAAATACATGAAATGTTTCTAAACATGATGAAAATCCATGATCAAACCCATGTCAAGAACAAGAAGGAGGCTAAATGAACTCAAAAATGCACATGCATGGTGAAGCGAGGTTCAAACACTAAAAATCACACTCTTTGAGACTTATGTGGGGTGAATGTGTTATGAAGATACCTCATACCTTTTTTATGCAGAAAAATGAGTTCAAAACCTCTAAATTTCGAATTTATTAAGATACAAGTGTTTGATCTTTCAAGAAAATGCATGTTGTCTTCAAGATGTTTCTGATAGCTTTCCACTCACCACTTCAATTGGTCATTTCTCACTCATTATAACACCAAATGACCTGATTTCTTTTCTAGAATTTAATTTAATTAGTTAGCTTTCTGATTTAAAGAAAATCCAGTTAGATTTGGGTATGAAAACGTATTTTTTAAGTTAAGTGTGCAAAAAGTAAAAATCTTGCAGAATGTTCGTGTGACTTGTAATTACCAACACTCTCGAAATAATGCTCCAAATAACTCGAATTCACTTTTGGAATTTAGTATTATGAGTTAGCTTTCAAAAGGAAGTGGTCTCACTCAAATCCATTGAGTTTTGACCCTGCAAACAGTCCATGCAAGAAAGGTGTGCAATCTGCTCAACCTTCTGGACTTCTGTTTTTGAATAATTTTTAAAGTAGACTAGAAATCTCCAAAAATCGTGTGCAATATGTCAAAAAATCTTCCAAAAACATTGAAGTTTAACATAAAAAAATATTATGACCTAATCAGACCTTTAAAGATACAAAAAGTGCTTGCAAAGTGAGGTCATCAAATCTGGACAAATTGTGTTTTGTCTACTTTCACTTTGCAATCATGAACTTTGTCTTATTTTAAAATACTTTACAAAAATAAATCATTTATTCTACTTTATTCCATTCAAATCATTCTAACTCCATGCATAATAAAAACCAAATATATAAATAAAAATTCTATGTACTTAATTGATTTATGAACAAACATGGCAATGTATGAAAATATAAAAGAAACTAAGTATAAACTATGGTTTGAGGTTTAAAAACACAAACTTACATAGAACTCCCATCATGTGTTATAGGCGGACGATAGACGTGCTTAGGATTCAAACCTTGCAAACGTCACCCATTCACTTGAAGCGATGTGAGTATTCACGACCCCTTTTTACTACTTTTAAAGTTTTGGGGGAAATGCATGTTACACTCTTGCAAAATTCATGTATAATTACAAACTTTCTTATCATTATGCATGTCAACTCTCGATATACTTTCAAACTCGATTATGCTATGCATGCGAACGTGGTTGTGATTATACTTTTGAATTTTACAATTCATCGTTATGATAGTCTTTGCACTTGGTATGTATGTAATCTTGATTAGTGAATGAAATCGAAACACCGTTCTACTCATTAACTCACTTTATCGAGCTGAATATAACTATTGATATCAATACTTGGTGGCCATCCACTCACGGTGTACAACGTGGAGTGTTCCTTTCTCATACTATACCCATAACACGGGGTACTTGGACTTAGGTTTGAGTAGGAGGTGCCATTCTCTAATTTTGCATACAATGGGTTACAATGTGGCACACCACGAAACCCACACTCAAATTTTTACATGTTTTACACTATGTAAAATAGATTGTTCGTTGTTACATAAAACCGTGAACTCACCAACTATTTTCAATAGTTGACCATTTTTAATATGCTTTTCACGGAATGAAGCTTAAAAATGGATCACTACGATATGCATGTTTTCGTGTGCTTGGAGATGTCTTCACATTTTATTATCCAGCACTTTATTAATTGATGTTTCGATTCGGTTGTAACCATAAAACTATTTTCTTAAAAACTTGTATGTAAAACTTTTATTATGTATGGTATTTGTTAGGCACAAAAAGGCCTCAGTCAAACCTGTTCTACCTCTTAGGGGAAGATTTTTTAATCAAACCTGTTTGATGCACTGGAAGGTATAATTTAAGGCCTGTTAATACCTTATTGAAACCTGAAAAGTGATTTGAAATATAAGTCAAAGTTGTTTACCCTACTGCATTTGTTGCAACTAAGGAAGATTGTTCAAGCCGTTTATTCTGTTGAACAGGCTAGACATAAACTGTCTACGCTGCTCTATCCTGTTGAGAAGCTTGGACAAATACTAAGTGTTCTGTTCTGTGTTAACAGGCTAAACACTTTGTGGAATATGTTTCCAAGTCCTCATGTATTGTTTTGGACTACAAGATTAGTTTACAAAGTGGAAACAGAACCTGCAAAAGCTGCCTATGCTGTTCTGTTACATGAAGACAAAGTGGATATTTGAAATGGGTGACAGACCATTTCTTATATCAAAATGGCCTTAAGAGAAGATGAAAGGTTTAAAGTTGACATTCCTTTTTTGGTTAAAGCCTTCTACAACAGATACAAAAAGGAAAAGACAAAGATTCTGCCATGTAAAGACAAGTCTGCTTTATCAGAATGTGCTAGAAAAGTTGTTTTGTCTATTTGGAAAGACATCCCACTATCTCCTTGTCCAATGAGGAAGCTTCACTGAAATTCTCTGGGAGACTATAAAAAGAAGCTTCTAAGGATTGTGAGACAACTGAGAGTGAGAAATTCAGATCGTTCTTAGAAGTCTGTTTTCCATGCATGCAAGTACGCTTGAATAAAACAGTAACGTGTGTCGAAGCTGTTCTTATTCAAGCTGTCCATATGTGTCTGTTAAAACAGTGAGTTCATCTTAATGAGTGTATTAATTGTATCTAGTCTGAGTGTGTCCTAGACTAGTTAAACACTTGTTATATCTGTCATCTCAGCTTGATCCATTCCGCAGTTCAAGCTTGTTTGTAATTAACAATTGTTGATAATATACACAAACATTGAGAAAAGAGTGTTGAGTTTTAATTTGCTGTATTCCCCCCCCCCCCCCTCCCAAGCTTAGAACAATACACTAGGGAAACCTTTTGGGACCTACAATTGGTATCAGAGCAGATTGAGTGTGTGTTAACTCTAGATCTCTCATTCTCCCTACTTTCCCAAGGACAACAGTGCTGCCAGTTCCTCTTCCTACTATGATAATGGTTCAATGGCCAAACCCCCAAGTTCAATCATCAGAATTTCTTTGGTTGGAAGTGCAGAATGATGCTCTACATAGAGAATCTGGATGTACAACTGCCGGAGATAGTAATGGAAGGTCCCTATGTGCCAACCTCTGTTACTACTATCACTCCTGCTACTGAAGGAGCTGCCCTTGAGATCAGAACCTTTGAAAAGGCAAAAGCACGATGGTCTGATGAAGATAAAAGGCTGGTTGCTCTTGATGCAAAGGCCAGGAACAACCTGGTTATTTTTCTTCTTGATGATGTGTTCAAACAGGTTGAGAAAAAGAGACTGTAAAGGAGATGTGGGATACTTTGTGTACCGTCTATGATGGTCCCACTATCACACTGTATAACAGGATCAAATATCTTGTTAGATAGTAATAACTCTTCTTTGCAAAGCCAAATGAGTCTCTCACTGAAACCTTTACCAGATTCACTGCTCTAATCAGTGATCTCAAAGCTTTTGGGATCACCAAGGATAGCTTAACTCTGGTAAATAAGTTCTTGGACATTCTGCCTGAAGAATGGGATTATTTTTCTACTATCTTAAAATACTCAGGCACCATCAAAGGTATTGATCTTGAACAGTCAAGGCAACAGAAAAGAAATGCCTTGGAAATGTCCATAAGAGGTGCTGCCATAGTGGCCAGCGTGAGACAACCTGCTGGTCAGGTGTGTGATGTGTTCACATAGGCTGATCAACAGTCTGATGATGAAAGGGAAGAAGTGTCTAAGGAGGAAGACTGTGAAGATCTTACTGAATTAGATGATAAGCAAATGATTGCAATGCTTGTCAGAAAATTCAATAAGAAGAGGTTTGGTGGAAAAATGCTGCAAAAGAAGTAAGGTGCTGTAAAAAAGAAAGTATTTGACAATACTAAGGTTGGGTGCTTTATATGTGGCAAAACTTGCCATATACCTGCTGACTGTGTGTCTAAAGCTGTTGGCTTATCATCTAAACCATACAAGACAAACAAGGACGATGGCTACAGGGTTAAGTACCTAATGGCCATGGCTAAGCTGAGGAAGTTGAAAGACTCAGTGGCTTCCAACAACAAAAGGGACTTATGGCTAAGACATGTGACTGGGAGGAATCTGACTTATTATCAGACGAAGAAAATAACAACCATTTAATGGCCAACACTGATGTCCCATTAACAAGCAACTTCAAACAAGACCTGGCTGAAGCTGAGGCTCTCAGCAGCTTGGAGAACTGGAACCTAACAATGACGTATAAGGTACAAAATTTTATGGATTACAGTTCTGATGAATAAGTTGAAATGTTTGAATATCTGCTTGTTGATCTAAAAGCTGCTATTGAGAAGCATAATGTTTTGTTGTCTGAAATCTCCAAGCTGAAAACTGATCTTGAAATAAAAACTAGTAAACTGGATAGCTTCCATAAGTTGGAAACTAAACTTGATGAATTAAAACACATCAATTCCATTTTATTAAAAGAAAAGAGAGAAACAAACACAAAACATGCTAAGATTCAAAAGATTGTTGACTCTTGGTGCCAATCTGCATAAAAAGTCAATCATTGTATTAGTCAACAGATCCCTGCTCAAATCCAAGCGTATCTTGGAGGGGATCTTGACAAAGCAGCTTCAATTGTTGAGATAAGTAATCTGGAAAAAGACTTATCCAATCTTGGTGAGCTTCCAAGTACCTTCATTCAGAAAATAAATGGTAAGCTAGTCTCAACAAATAGGTTTGTCAGGACTCAAAACACTGATAGCTTGTGTGAAAAAGCTCTAAAAACTGATGATGGAATGTGTTGTCCATCAAATCAGTATGCTAAGTGCTCAGCTGGTTCACACTAGCAAAAGAAGGGAAAACAAGCTCAAGCTGCAGCTTTTGACACTAAACCTGTTAACAAGATAGGCTCTGGGTCTAAAGCTGGTGGTAAGAGACCTGTTTATCCCTTTGATGCTAATCATTTAGAGAAAAAGTTTTCAAAAGGTAAGCAGCCTGCTTTCAACAGGGGTAAGTCTCATGTTGAAAGTAAATCTGTTGTGATTTCAAATAAGTTTTTAAATCATAGTGGAAAATTGGTTATAAATGAAGGTAAGTCTTTCAAAACCAAAAGCAGTGATTATGTTGATAGACAACATCCATCACGTCTCAGTAAGGGCAAAGGCAAACCATTGCTCAACCTGAGAAATTTGGGAATAAGTTTCCCAAACCTGTGGAAGGTCAAAGGCTAATCAAACTTCGTATATTTGATATTTGTCCTCCTAAAAAGAGGAAAGAGGATACAGGTAAAGCTTTTGCCCTTGTGCCTTCTACTCAAAGTGTTAATTCTTCTAAAAACAGTAATAAGTTTGCTAAACCTGCTGAGATGCTCAACAAAAATGCTTCAGAATGTGTTTCTGGAAGTACTTCTTCCTAAAAGACCAAAAAGAGAAAATGTTATAAATGTGGGAAGAAGACACATATGGCAAAGATTGTCCTGAAACAGAGTACATGAGGCCTGTTGACTCTGCTAGTTCCGTCATTGCAAAAACCAGCAGTGTTGGAAGTAATATGGTCAATGAGGTTAGTATCCAAGCTGATACAATCGAAATAGGAAATATTAGTGTTGATCTTACTGGTCCATCAACAAAATGTTGATGAAGTAGGAGAACTCGTCCGTATGATGAGTTCCCCTAAAAATAACTAATATTTTCCCATCACACTCTGCAGGTCAAACAACCATCCCAGGTTTGGTACTTGGACAGCGACTGCTCAGGCCACATGACAGGTTGCAAGGATCTGCTGAGTGATCTCAGGCCAGAAAAAGGGCAAAAAGTCACCTTTGTTGACAATGTTCAGGGATCCATAGAAGGATATGGAACCCTTCAAGCTGGTGCTACTATATTCAAAAGAGTAGCCTATGTGTCTGGGCTGAAACACAATCTTGTAAGTATAAGTCAACTGTGTGATGCTGGCTACAAGGTTAATTTTGATGAGCACCTGGGTTACATACTGGACTCCCAAGGCAAAGTTGTCTTGTGTGCACAAAGGAAGAAAGGTGTATATGTTGTGGACATGAAATCTGCTTTATCTCCAGAAGCAATGCAGAACTGAATTGGTTATGGCATATAAGGCTATCACACCTGAACTTCAAGAATATCAACAAACTCTGTAAGAAAGAGTAGGTAACAGGTTTGCCTTTTATAAACTTTGTTAACGATAAACTCTGCACAACTTGTGAGAAAGGCAAGCAGAGAAAAACATCTTTTAAATCTAAGCATAATTTCTCTATTGATACTCCTCTCTTCTTAATCCACATGGACTTGTTTGGACCAGTCAGTGTCCCGAGTCTAGGAGGTAGAAGATACACTCTAGTAATGGTGATGAGTTCTCCAAGTTTACATAGGTGATCTTTCTGAAGAGCAAAGGAGAGGTTGCTAGAGAACTTGTTGGGTTGATAAAAAAGATGGAGATATTGAACTCTGCTCAAGTTAAGCAGCTTAGAAGTGATCATGGTACTGAATTCAGAAACAGTACTCTTATGGACTTCTGTGAAGAAAAAGGGATCTCACAAAACTCTTCAGCTGTAAGAACTCCACAATAAAATGGAGTTGCTGAAAGGAGAAACAGAACTCTCATTGAAGCTGTGGAAACCATGCTGTGTGCATCAGGTTTGCCTTCATTATTTTGGGCTGAAGCTGTTAACACTGTCTGCTTCACCCAAAACAGATCCTTGGTGGTGAAAGGGTTCAACAAGACTCCATATGAGCTAATCAAAGGGAGAAGGACAAATATTAGTTATTTCCATGTGTTTGGATGGCCCTGCTTCATTCTGAATCAGAGGGACCAGCTGGCGGAATTTGAACCCAAAGTTGATGAAGGTGTGTTTTTTGGATAGTTTGCTATCTCTAAAGCCTACAGAGTATACAATTACAAAAGAAAGGTGATAGATGAATCTATCAATGTCAACTTTGAAGAGTCTAGGAGTGCTTCCACCAAAGCTGTTCCTGTATCAGTTTCAGGAGAGTTCTGCTTTGATGATCTCATGCATTCCATCAATGAAGAAAAGCACTCAAAAGCTTCCACTACACCCAGAGTGGAACCTGTTAACCACAATGGACATGATGATGACTATGTTGATACACCCTATGTGAATAAGTGTACTGACATAATTAATACACCATGTCCTGAACCTTTCAATGCTAATTTCCCTGGATCTTCTGCTGATGTTTTCAACAATGGAGATTCATCTTCAACAAGTGAACAGGCTCAAGATAATAGTGTGTCTGAAAATCTTGAAAGTTGTTCGACAGGACCTGTTGGAGATGAAAATGATGCAGGAGAATCTTCATTGAGGCATGATCCTAAGTGGATCAGGTGTCACCAATGATCAAATAATTTGTGACATCAACAAAGGGGTACAAACAATATGGGACAGCTTAGGAAACTTTTGTGTGTTTTCTAGCTTTGTGTCCCTAATGGAGCCTAAGAAAGTGGATGAAGCACTAAAATATGCAAATTGGATCACTGCCATGTAAGAAGAGCTCAATCAGTTTGAGAGAAACAAAAAATGGAAGCTGGTCCCTGCTCCTAATGGTAAAACAATAATTGACACTAAATGGGTTTTTAGGAAAATAGTGGATGAGCAAGGTCATGTGATTAGAAATAAGGCAAGACTAGTTCCTCAAGGCTACAGACAGGAAGAAGGCATTGATTATGAAGAAACATTTGCTCCAGTGGCCAGGTTAGAAGCAATTCGTTTGTTTTTAGCCTATGCTGCCCACAAGAGCGTGAAGGTATTTCAAATGGATGTGAAGAGTGCATTTTAAATCGCAAGCTGCAAGAAGAAGTATATGTCAAGCAGCCTCCAGGTTTTGAAAATGAACATCATCCAGGTTTTGTCTATAAGTTGGACAAAGCCCTCTATGGTCTAAAACAAGCACCTAGAGCCTGGTATGACACTCTAACTGATTTCCTTATGAGCAATGGTTATTCAAGAGGTAAAAGGATACCACATTGTTTATAAAGAAGGTTAAGTATGATATTATGCTTTTTCAAATCTATGTGGATGACATAATATTTGGTTTCACTAATGAGCATCTATGCAAGAATTTTTCGCTACTCATGAAATCTAAATATGAAATGAGTATGATGAATGAACTTACTTTCTTTCTAGGATTACAAGTTAAACAAATCTCTAATGGAATTTTAATCAATCAAAGAAAGTACACTTTAGATCTTTTGAAAAAGTTTAAATTTGATTAACGTTCTCCTATCAAAAGCCTAATGGCAACCAACGCAAAAATGGATGCTGATGCCAGTGGCAAAGCTGTTTTCGTAACAGCTTACAGAGGAATGTTTGGGAGCTTGCTGTACTTAACTGCTAGTAGACCAGACATTATGTTTGCTACCTGTCTATGTGCTAGGTTTCAAGTTGATCCTAAGGAATCACATCTAGCTGCTATAAAAAGAATCTTCAGATACCTCAAGGGTACACCAGGTTTGGGTCTTTGGTATCCCAAAGACTCAAGTCTTGAACTAACAGGTTATTCATATTCTGATTTGTGCAGGCTGCAGGTTAGACTGGAAAAGCACGACAGGTGGATGTCAACTCCTTGGTGGAAACTTGATCAGTTGGTGTAGCAAGAAGCAGAACTCAGTTTCTACTTCTACTGTTGAAGCTGAATATATTGCTGCAAGAAGCTGCTGTGGGCAGATTCTATGGATGCAGCATCAGCTTGAAGACTATGGGCTTATATATAGGAAGATTCCTATTCTGTGAGATAATAGAAGTGACATAGCTATCTCTAATAATACTGTGTTTCATTCCCGAACGAAGCATATAGAAGTCAGACACCACTTTATCAGAGATCACATCCAGAAAGGTAATGTGGAGGTAAGTTTTATTTCCACTATTGAACAGCTTGCTGACATTTTCACCAAGCCTCTTGATAAAAACATGTTTAATTACCTTGTAAGCAAGCTGAGCATGTTAAATAAAAGTGTCTAAGTGTCATTAATGCTCTAAGATATCGTATGTCTCAAACTGCTCATGTTTCTCAGAACAGCTTAGACAGAACAAGCTCTGCATTTTCTACACTTAGCCAATTTCTGAAAACTTGGACAGCTTGGATGTATAACAGGCTTGACAAAATTAGTTTTAACTTCAAACCTGTTATAGTTGAACAAACCTCCAACCTGCTCACTCTCTCAATCTGTCATACAAGACATTGTCTTGTAACCAGTTCAGCTATTGAACAGAACCTGTTCTCATATAGCTGCACAGGTTGAATGAACAGCTTGAGGAATGAGCCGCTTGTGATGAAACCTGCTCATCACAGGTTTGAACAACAGCTCAGATCATCAGTTTTTAATTACCTTTCTTCATAATTAAGTTACTTAATTTCTGTATTTATTTAACTTAATTACCTACGGATAATGTGTGTTAACATGTGTTGGTAACTAAGAAAAGGTTCAAGTGGTCTAACAACCGTTTTGACATGGAAAATCGTTCCGTTTTCCGTTAAAGAACATTTCAAATCAACCGCCCAAACCCTTCACTCAGCTACTCACTCACATTCAAATCCTATAAATACCCTCTTTCACTGTTTCATATTCTTCTTCCTCTACTGTTTCCATAACTATTCAAAGAACCCTAAATCGACTAGGTGTTCAGTACTATTCATTCCAGTACTCTCAAATGGCTCACCAAAACAACCCTTTGCTTCCAGTTTCGTCGGTAAGGATGTTGAAAAACGTCCCTCAGTCACCACGATGCTCACTTTGAAAGCAACTAACTATATTGCCAACCTAACCATTCCCAAAAGCTATGTGGGTAAGGGTTATGAAAACATGGTGGAGTTTCTGAAAGTTCACCCCCTGCACTATGCTATGACTGCGTCTCCTAGTGTCCTGTACCAGGAGATGGTGTATGAGTCTTGGTATACCAGTGCCTATGATCCATCAACCAAAACCATCAGGGGAACCATCCTCAATGGGACTCAGACCATTGAGATAACCACTGCTCTTCTTAGGGAAGTTCTTCATCCTCCTGTTGCTGAAACATATGACAAGCCACAACCTGAGAATGATCAAATGGGCAATATACTACGCTTTTTGGTGTAGCAGAACCCAAAGGTGGAGCCACCTTGTTCAGAATGGATTTATCACCTACCTACAGCTTCTTATCTGCCTCGGTGGTGATGTGCTTTAGCAGCAAGGTTGGTTTATTTGACCAGCTTAGCAGAGATGAAATCCCCATAGTCCTACAGCTTGTGGATGGGACTACACTAAACATGGCTCGTTGGATTTTTGTGAATCCGAGGAACTTGGTGCAGCAGGAAACTCACCGGCTGCTGTCAGATATCCAAGGTTTTTGAGCCTCATATTCAGACATGTTTGTGGTGAACAACTCTACAACTCTAAGCCCCTGTTACTTACTGTTGCATTCCCTATCATTGGGAATAGAGTTTACTCCACTCTAGTTCTTCCCAATGAACCTTCTCTCTCTACACCAATGAGAAGGTTACTTGGTTTGGTGGAAGGACCCTCTGCTATGATGGTGGATCCAGTGGTTGCTCGCAAAGGAAAATCCAAATCTAGGCCTAAGGTGATTAAAAGGGGTCTGGAATCGACTAAAGCTGAGTCTGTCCTCAAGAAGGCTAAAACAGTTAAGTCCATGTCTGCCCCATCAGCCTTAGTGGCTGAGGGGGAGTAGACTTCTCACCCTGGTTCATTTGTTGAACCTGAAGCCATTGTGGCTGGTGCCTCTGTGGCACCTGAGACCATGTAACAGGTTAACCCCACTATTCCTGACCCAGTCTCACCACCAGTCCAAACATAACTCCCTGCTACTTCTCCTCAATCCCCCACAATGTCACAATACTCAAGGAGAAAATCTTTAGCTAGGAAGAAACCATCATCCCAAACCAGCCCCTCTGAACCCTCTCAACAGGAGTCAGTTGAAAAAAAAAAAAAGCAACCCAGGCTACCTCTCTTAATTTGGGAGAAGGTTCAGCACCTTTGGAGCAGGCTTCACTCCAACATGAGTCAACCCAGAGTCAGCCTAGACCCTCTGGTTCCTCCCAACAGGAACTAGTTGTACAAATGAAGAGTACCACGTCCATTTTCCCAGCCTCCCAACAGGATGAGGATATTGAAATACAGGAGTTCACTCCAGTCCATACTAAGTCCACATAGTCTCCACCTCATACTTCTCCTACACTTACTGAGTCTATACGAGGTGCCAAAACTGCTAGAACAGACCATCCAGCAGATCAGCCTGAAAATTCTGCTCCTGATGATGCAGCTGCTGTACACCCAATAGCTGTTGATGGACCATCTCCCCAAGCTGATGAACCAAAGGGAATGGACCATCCCTTTGGTGAGGCTGCGCCCCAAGTTCAAACTCCATCAGCAGGTTTCACCACTGCTGATGTTGAAATGCACATCCCATCTCCCCATGAAGAGGTACCTATAAACCAAGGTAGTGCTGAGGGAACCACTCCAGGTCTTGATGAAGGTGTTGCAACATAAGCAGCGTCTGAAAGGCCACCAACTCCTACCACCTCTCCTAATGATGTAGATATAGCCACTGGTGAAGGATCTCTTGACCCTTCCAAGCTGGATCATCTCACCTATGCCCAGGCTATGGAACTTCTTTCTAAAGTCTCCCTACCTTCCCCCACAAATCCTCAAACACCTGCCTCATAATCATCCCATTCTCATTCTTCACCATCAACCCAATCTAAACAATCCACACATACTCCTCCATCCCCCAAAGATCTTCCTTTGAAGGATCACCTCTCTTCGCTGACCAACAAAGTTGGCTCTTTGGAAAACTCCATGACCTCCCTACCTTCCTTAATCTCAGACTCTGTGTCTGCACAGCTTAAAGGATTTTTTATTTGTTCAACACTTCCTTTCCATCCCCTCTTGCTCAAGCTGATCAATCCTCATAGCTGCTTGCACTCACTGCACAGCTGGAAACACTCTCCACTACCCTCTCATCCATTCTTTCTACTCAACAGGACTCTATGTCCTCTCTGGCAGCGGTCTCCCAATAGTTGTCAACTCTTCTAAGTAATTGCCCAAATACTCTTCCTTCCACGTTGGCCAGCTTGAACATTTAGTAGTCTCTCTGTCAAATTTCGTGTCATCAAACCTTGATGATATGCATGATTCTATTCAATTAAATCATGCATAGCTTCAAAGTTTGTTGTTCACAGATTCTGACAGAGAAGCCATGTCTCAGCTGTCATCTCTTGCATCTTCCCAATCTGCTTCTCTTCAAACCTGTCTTGCCCAACTTGTAGAGGTGAAGGACATCCTGGCTTTCTTAGTGCATAACCTTGTTGGCCCCAAACCTACTACGAAAACTGCTGCCCAACCTGCTGTATTCGTTTCTCCAAGCAAACCCAGTGTTGAAGGCCATGTGCCATCTCCTTCAAAGGGGGAGAAGATATCTGCCTCAAAGACCAAGTCTAAGGGGGAGAACACTTCATCTCCCTCTAAGGAGAAATCATCATCTGTAGGTCAAGCAACAGGTACTTCACAAATAGGTCCTACTGTGGATGTGTCCCAATCAACTGAAGCTGTTCAGCCTACTCAGGCTGGATCTCCAAACCCTGCACCATCTAAGGGGGAGGAATCCATTCCTGCGAAAGGCCAAGCAGAACGAGACATCTAATACTGGAGCAAACAGAAGAAGAAGAGGAAGAGGAACCTGAAGCTGTTCCAACGAGAACAGCTAAAGGGAAGAAGAAAGCCTCAGTGGACCCTGACTACCTCAAGGCTACTCACTGAAGTTTGACCAGGCTAGAGCCAAAGAAATTGGTGTTCCTATGGAGACCTATTGTGAATTCAAAGATGAGCAGCTTCGAGCCTTTGAAAAGCTAAAGAAAGATGAAGCCTCTGCTAAAGCTCAAAAGCCTTTGCATATAAGGAGGCAAGAAAAATTAAAATGCCTTCCTTGGATGTTTAGAGGAAACTACTAGAGGCTGCTAAAGAGTCAGTGGTTGAGAAGGAATGAGAGATAGAACAGGGTGCTCAGGTCTCTATGACCAAGTCTAAGCCAGCATCCTCCTCTGCAAGAGCCCATATTCACTTTGACAACCTGGCAAGTAAAAAGTTCTTTGATGTTGCAAACAGAAGGCTTGCCAAGGAGACAATTGTCAAAGCTGTTCCCATTTCAAAGAAAGGCATACAGTGGAAACTACAAATAACCAGAATGGGTGCTAAAGGTCCTGAACTGGAAGCATATGAACACACTGATGTTGCTCAATTGGGATTCAGAGAATGGGTATTAATTGCCAGTTGCCTAAAGCCAGTGTAAGTCTGAAACTGCTAAGACTATCACGGCATATGTCAAAACGTTAATGGAGAGAGTGAAGAATCTTTGCCTAATTCCAGAAGAACAAATCAAGGGTACCTCAGTGGTTGAACCCAGGATAAAGGCCAGGAGGAGGAGAAAGGATACTGAGCTGGAAGAACTCCTGATAACGATTGATCAAGGTGCCGTTGAGATCAAAAGAGTAGATCACAGCCTGCCCAGGGGAGTGGAACATGAGGAAGACAAGCTGATAGAGGAACCTAAGCTTGTGGTATTTTTTGTAGATCCCTTAACAAAGAAAAAGTATTTCTAGCGAGCATCAGATTTGCACAATATTGGTCTTAAGCAGCTCATTGCTTTTAGCCTTGCAAACTCCTTTAAAAAATCTGTAAGATGGAGAGCAGCTATCTGGGAACAGCTAAAAGGGTTCCATGAGAGAGGACAACTTCAACATCCCAACTTCAGATTCCTAAGGGTTGAAATGGAGGAAATTGAAGAAACTAGGGAGCAGCTCGAGCAAATGTTCAAAGAAGAAGCACCACAGCTTGGAGGTCCATCTACTACTTAGTAGATGAAGAATGGTAGTTGTCCATCAGTTGGACAAGCTTGTCGTTACTAGCTACCACCATCAACAGTCCAACATGTTGAATTTCTTTATGTACATAAGTTATAATCTATTACATTAGTTGTAATTTTTATTTTACATCAGTTGTAATCTACATTAGTACATTAGTTGTACTCTTGTAAGAACATATGTTGTTTTGTAAGCAAAATCAATATATATAAACTGATCCTTTACATTACTTAAATGTTGTAATTTTATTTCAGCAAAGTGTATTGTAAAAATATGTAGTGATTTTTTATAGGATCAGCTTAGACTGATTATTTCAAATAGGGTGAGATTGTTAGGCACAAAAAGGCCTCAGTCAAACCTGTTCTACATCTTAAGGGGAAAATTTTTAATCAAACCTGTTTGATGCACTTCATGATATAATTTAAGGCCTGTTAATGCCTAATTGAAACCTGAAAAGTGATTTGCAATATAAGTCAAAGCTTGTTTACCCTGTTGCATTTGTTGCAACTAAGGCAGATTGCCAAAGCTATTTATTCTGTTGAACAGGCTGGACATAAACTGTCTATGCTGCTATATCCTGTTGAGCAGCTTAGACAAATACTAAGTGTTCTGTTCTGTGTGAACAGGCTAAACACTTTATGGAATATGTTTCCAAGTTCTCATGTATTGTTTTGGACTACAAGAGCAGTTTACAAAGTCGAAAACAAAGTGGAAAACAGAAGCTGCAAAAGCCGCCTACGTTGTTCTGTTACATGAAGACAAAGTGGATATTTGAAATGAGTGACAGACCATTTCTTATATCAAAATGGCCTTAACAAAAGATGAACGGTTCAACGTTTACAATCCTCTTTTGGTTAAAGCCTTCTGCAACAGAGACAAAAAGGAAAAGACAAAGATTCTGCTAAGTAGAGACAAGTCTGCTTTATCAGAATGTGCAGAAAAGTTATTTTGTCTTTTTGGAAAGACATCCCACTATCTCCTTGTCCAATGAGGAAGATTCACTGAGATTCTCAGTGAGACTGTAAAAGGAAGCTTCTAAGGAATGTGAGACAACTAAGAGTGAGAAATTCAGATCGTGCTCAGAAGTGTGTTTTCCATGCATGCAAGTTTGCTTGAATAAAACAGTAACATGTGTCGAAGCTGTTCTTATTCAAGCTGTCCATCTGTGTCTTGTAAACAGTGAGTTCATCTTAATGAGTGTATTCATTGTATCTAGTCTGAGTGTGTCCTAGACTAGTTAAACGTCTATTGTATCTGTCATCTCAGCTTGATCCATTCCGCAGTTCAAGCTTGTTTGTAATTAACACTTGTTGATAATATATACAAACATTGAGAAAAGAGTGTTGAGTTTTAATTTGTTGCATTCCCCCCCCCCCCTCTCTACAACTTAGAACAATACACTAGGGAAACCTTTTGGGACCTACAACTGGTATCAGAGCAGATTGAGTTTGTGTTAACTCTAGATCTCTCATTCTCCCTACTTTCCCATGGACAACAGTGCTCCAGTTCCTCTTCCTACTATGATAATGGTTCAATGGCCAAACCCCCCAAGTTCAATCATCAGAATTTCTCTGGTTGGAAGTGCAGAATGATGCTCTACTTAGAGAATCTGGATGTACAACTGCCGGAGATAGTAATGAAAGGTCCCTATTTGCCAACCTCTATTACAACTATCACTCCTGCTGCTGGAGGAGCTGCCCTTGAGATCATAACCTTTGAAAAGGCAAAAGCTCAATGGTCTGATGAAGATAAAAGGCTGGTTGATCTTGATGCAAAGGCCAGGAACAACCTGGTTATTTCTCTTCTTGATGATGTGTTCAAACAGGTTGAGAAAAAGAAGACTGCAAAGGAGATGTGGATACTTTGTGTACCATCTATGATGGTCCCACTATCATACTGTATAACAGGATCAACAATCTTGTTAGACAGTATGAACTCTTCTATGCAAAGCGAAATGAGTCTCTCACTGAAACCTTTACCAGATTCACTGCTCTAATCAATGATCTCAAAGCTGTTGGGATAACCAATGACAGCTTAACTGTGGTAAACATCATTTCTTAACTATTTTACATATTACTAGTTTAATTAAGTCAAGTGTAGCATCATCAAATCTTAATTAAACAAAGCTTGATCACGTTTGTTTAACCAAGAAAAGATGATGCATGAGTTGAAGTGATTACACTAGTAGTATGTTTGACAACAATTTTTTGTACTACAAATACTTTTATAAAAATTTCATCTTGTGTGTGTGTGTGTGTGTGTGATCATTACATATAACCATCAACACCCTATGCCGATAGAAGTGTTTAAGCAAACAAGATTATGTTAGGAAATATTCACGAGTCGATATAACCAGATGAAAGGTGCCTAGGATAGTCGTTCGGCTTGGTTGTTGGATTTTCTGAAAGGCGTATGCCGAAAGGATCCTGCCTCCCAATCGACCTGATTGGCCATTCGTTGTTGGTAGTCAAAAGTGGATATTAGGTATTCTATACCCTTAGGTCGAAATACTTAGTGATTACATACATAAAACATATATGTGCATATCGTTATTAATCAAATATGTTTTTGGCCTTAGTGATTAACTATGCTAACATTTTTATTTTAGCTATATGGAGAATTCGGATTCATCTCGCCTTAGCCCAGAATACTGACCGAATGGGAGGATTCATCTAGAAATTTCAAGATTTCTGATGAGGAACCTAGTGAAGCTCAATCCATTGAGCAGTCATACCGACTGCACCCGCCTATAAGGCCTATGCCCCCATCGTCACATCAAGGACTAAGAATTAAGCACACTACAAGAAAGAAGGTTCCAGTTCCCATATCAAACAGAGCTGGACCTAGGCACCACCACCAGCGACTTCCCATCCATCCCGTACTGCCATAGGAAGACCTATCACAGGAGCTGGAATGACATATGAGGAGACCCGACAACTCGAGGCCCTTAAGTCTGAACCGGAATACATAAGAGGCACTTTGGCACATCAGGCATATGTGCAGACAAGCTTGACAGAAATGGTCGAGCGTTTGATGATACCCTAAGTGATGATTATGTAATTGAGTTTGCTAAAAGTCTAAAAGCTACTGTCAAAGACGTACTATTAGGATGTATCTTAGAACTGAATGATAAGTTATTCAATATCGATCTAATCCCAATTGAATTAGGAAGCTTTGATGTAATTATGGGAATGGATTGGTTATCCAGAAACCGAGCTGAAATTTGTTGCTCCGAAAAGGTTATCAAATTACCTTTTTAAGAAGGAGAAACCCTTATTGTAACATCCTAAAATCTAAATTATTGTAATTTATATTAATTGGTTGGATATTTGGTAAATAAAGATAATTAAGTTGGATTACGAAATATGATTATGTATTTGGATGATTAAAAGTTGATTGCTATTTTAAGAAATTAAGAAATTTTAGAATTTCAATTTTAGTTATTTAGTATGATTATTAAAAATGTTAGTAATGATAAAACTAAGATAAAATCAGTATTAATGGAACCTAATAAGTTGAGGGGTTAAATGTGTCAAAGTTGGAAAATGGGAATAAAAAGGCCCATGTCTTTCATTTTGAATGAAAGACAATATCTCACTACTCTCTCTCTAGAATTCAAACACTCTCTAAATCTCTGCTGGAATTCGAAAATTTGGAAGGAGATTCGTGGATTTAACTGATAATTAACAAGAATCAAGTGGATTAAAGGTAAGAAAGTTATTACTAAAGGCTTGAGTTTTATTTTGAAGAATAAAGATGCAAATTCGGATTTATTAATCTGATGAAATGATGTTGCATGTGTATTATTCAAGTTGGAAATCATCAGTTGAAGTTCCCTGAGGGATTGGAAACAAGAATCAACCTTTGAATCGTCCTAAACGGTAAGAAATCTGAGATTTTGTGAACTTTTGTGTTCTTGAGGTTTTTACTCGTTTTTGGTTTAAATCTGGACTGATTAGCATGTTTTAGATGGGGAATATGATGTAGAAATACCCCAATAATGATTATAAAACATTATAAATGATTGCATGTTGTTAAAATTAAGTTTTGGAAATTTTTGAGTAAAATCCGTAAGTTGCGACCTGCATATCTGCAAGTGAACTCGGCGAGTTCTGGGGGAACTCGGCGAGTTCTCAAGAACATATGAACAAATCTTCAAAAATTCATAAGTGTTGGATCCGAATTCGGTTGGGACCCGAATTCGGATATGACCCGAACTTAGTTGGGACCGAAATCAAATAAAGAACCGAACTCGGATGGACCCGAATTCGGATGGGTCAATGTACTTCGGATGGGTCCGAAATCCGGCAAAGGATCCGAAATTCGGACATGAACTCGGCGAGTTCTATGGGGAACTCGGCGAGTTCTATGCTGTGCATGTGTAATTCGGATGGGTTATTAAGGACCCGAATTTATGGACAATTAAACACACTTTTGAGATAACTTTTGTAACATATTAAGGTAAATAAAGGAGGGTTAATTGGGAATAATAACACCTCGAGTGATGAGATTTAAATATGAGTTTCGGATGACGGATCCGAATGTCGTAACACTTTTAAATTGTACAACTAGATGTACATTTGTTGAGGAACATGTGTATGATATGATTTTATTATCGAAATGTAACAGGTCCCTTGTGGTGTTGTGTAACCCACAGTGGGGTACTCTTGAGTCCGGTTGAAATTCCGAAGAGAAATTAGATAACTTGAAGCTTAAGAACGCACCCACGGTGAGTACCTTTGATTTTAAACATGTCTGCATCTGCTTTAT
Source organism: Centrapalus pauciflorus (assembly GCA_020465985.1). Classification (NCBI taxonomy): domain Eukaryota; kingdom Viridiplantae; phylum Streptophyta; class Magnoliopsida; order Asterales; family Asteraceae; genus Centrapalus; species Centrapalus pauciflorus. Next base: position 129,674 of record JAANYP010003060.1, read on the forward strand.
GTTTGATATTGCCTGCTGAGGCATGTTGTTTCACTTTCGTTTGGCACTCTACTAACTTGCGTATATGTTGATGCACATTCATACTTGTTGCATGTCCGTTCATTTGTTGTGCATCTTATCGATGGACCTGAGGGTCGCATCTGTACTCTGATGTTACTGTGCTATATGACCAAGAGTTTGACACCTCTGTGGTCATGATAGACAGTAGGTCATCCCCGATGTTATGTCTGCCTCAGATGGTTGGTTTTCTTATGCCGAGCGTCATCTCGAAGGAGCTGCGGCTCGGGTTTGCGTACTTGGAGTACGTGTGGAGTATACGGTATGCTGTACCGCGGTTACTCCTTAGGGGCATCATAAGGATTTGCAGAATGTGTAAAATCATTTGGTATTCACTAAGCATTCGCTTACCCCTCAGTTGCTGCAATTTTTACAGGAAAAAGGAAATCTGCTGCAAGACCATCTAGCTAGGACGTTTATTGAAGTATTTGAAGATTTCTACTGATTTACTTGGTATTTGGTTTATGGAATTAATGTTGTAATAAATTTGGAAATGATGTAATACTTTTGAGTTTGTAGACTTAGACATGTAACCTATGTAGCACCGTAGGGTGTTGAACACAGACTTGTTTTATTTTACTTTGTACTTTATGCTTCTGCACTTTAATTAAGCTATCAGATCATTATGTAATTGTTTGTTGGTGATTAATCCTGGGTGTATTGTAATTGTGGTTAAATGTGGCAAGGGTGTCACATCGAGATGGTATCAGAGCAGTAGTTTGAGATTCAAGTGTCCATGAGGTCTTGTTCTCAAACATTAAGTGATGACATGTAGTGATTTTAAGTAATGATCTGAACTAAGATAGGTTACGATCTAGTAATCATAAGAGATTGACTATCATACGGGACAAACATGTGTAGTAGTTAACTATGTGATGGGATCACTGAATGATTTACATGTTTAAATTTTAAGAATATGTCACAAGGAGGAATGACGCCACGAGAAACGAGGGAAATGGTGCTATCAATGATGGCAGAACAAAATCGGATGATTCAAGACCAGTTTCGGGCTCGATATGAGGCCAAAGCTAAAAGAAAAGAAGACAAGAGAAAAGAAAAGAGGGAACATGAAAGGAATTATGTTGTGGATAACATAAACCTTAGGAATAAAGCGAAACGTAAAGACAAGGGCAAGGAAAAGATTGATTATGAAACCGGAATAGATGAGAATTACATGAAATATGTAATTAGATCATTCAAGGACTGGCAACCACCAACATTCTCTGGATCTCTGAGAATTGAGGAATCAGAAATGTGGATCACAATTATGGAACAGATCTTTAAGGAGATGAATTGTAAGGATGAGTACAAGGTGTTTCTGGCTAAGGATCAATTGATTGGACAAGCTAAGGAATGGTGGAACTGTTGGGAAAAAGAACTGGGATCCAAGTTGATTGCTTCCTTTAGTTGGGGACAATTCAAGTTGTTGTTTAGTAGGCAATATGGTGAGCCTGATATCGTACCACATGTTAATCATGAAGAAAGAGCTATTGGAAAGATTCTAAGGTCTGGAGAAGATGAACTAAATGGACTATACTTGAGGTCAAGAACAAATAAACGTGATAGAAGTAAGAGATGTTGCCATTGTAATCAAATTGAACATAAGGCTAGCAAACGTCCAATGAAGGCCGATGCTTGTTATAATTGTGGAAAAGTGGGCCATTTTAGCAGAAATTGCAAATTTCGACCAAAGAATTAGCATGTAATGTTATTACTATGAATGAAAAGTTCAACAAAAGAGATGAGATCTCTGAGATTGTGGTTATAACTTTTGGACGTTAATCCATAGAGTTAGAAGTGTACTTTAAAGATTCCATATGTAATATTTTATCGAAGTTCTATGATGCTGAAGTTAACATGAAATCGAGTGATATAAAGTTTTATTACTAATATAAGTATAATCCTGTTTGTGAATGATAACATTCGAGTATATACATAGGCAGTTGGTGAATAGCCAAGATGGACTTGGAAGCTTTGAATTGGAAGAGATATTATAGACTTCTTGGAAATTTATAAATGAGTTTAGAAGTTGTAATAAAGTTTAAGTTTGACCTTGATGGGTTAAAGAATTGGAACCAATCATATTAGTATCATATGTGGTATGTTTGAAGAATTGAAAACAACTTGTAGTGTTTATCATAAAACAAAATAGCATCAACTTGTATTAAAAGGAAACGGTAAGGTACACTGTGTTTATAATTTGAGTTAAAAAGTTTGTGGTCAAGAACAACAGGATACAAACTGTTCATGAGAATTTTGATGTAGTTGGAATCAAAGAGACTGATTCAGTGTTGGTTTATATATGAATATTATATGAGGAAAACAAATCTAGAAATTATTGGGAAAGCATACGAGAGTATGATAATACATGGAAAATACATGTTAATTTTAAATGAGAATTTTTAAATATGCTTATAAAGCAAGGAAAAAGCCTAGTGCTACGATTCAGAATCTAAGGAAGATTCGGAGGTGGTCATGAATTCTGTTTGACTTTGGTGCCGATCAATTATTTGTACCTACTGCTTCTGCTTAACAAATGTTAATGACGTGGTCTAAGTTGTCCGTTGTGATTAAGGTTGAAACTGCTAAATAACACCATAGTTAAAGTAGATCGTGTGTATCCCGAATGTACTATAGTGATTGAAGAGGTAGTCTTCAATCTTGACTTGATTCCAATAGAGATTGGTGATTTGATACGATAACTGGAATAAACTGGTTGATCGAGAATGGGATCCAAGTAGATACAATAAAGGAAATGATAATGACAATTACACCAGAAGGATAAGACGATCCGTATATATGGGAAAGGAGAAGCGGGGATCAATGTCTATTGATGATTGTTAGCACCCGAAAGCTGATTGCTTAGGGTCGTGAGTCTTGTATGGTATATGCTATTGATACCAAGACTGAAGAGAAAATTTTGGCCGATGCGCCTGTTGTCCCAAATGTTTCCATATGTGTTTCTGGAAGACTTGTCTGGTGTGGCACCTGAAAGACAAGTGAAATTCTGTGTTGACTTGATCCCTGGAGCTTCTCCCAAAAGTTTGTTATTCATACTGTATTGTATCTACTGAATGTGTATAGATTAAAGTGATTTGAACAAATTGACTATAATAAATAAATATCCGCTGCCGGGAAATGATGATTATTCAATTAGCTACATGAGAGCTAATTATTTTTCTAAGATTGATCTACGAATGGGATATGATTAGTTGAGGACCGAAGAGGGAATGTACTGAAATTGGCTTTCAGGAATATTTATGAGTACTACGAGTCTCTGGTCACGACATTTTGATTGATTAACACCCCAGCTGTTTTATGAACATTATGAATAGGGATTTGTATAACAATGTTGGAGGAATCGGTAATTGTAATTATCGATGATATTTTGGTGTAAGTGTAAAGTTGAATATGTCAAATCGTGAGTTTTGATTAGCATGGGTTATATTTTGTAGTATGTGGTTTCTGGAGTTGAGATCTCGGAGGATTCCGCTAAAAGTGTAGCGATTGAGAATTTGGAAGTTGTCTTGCAGTATTACAGATTTAAGAAATTTTCTACAATTGGTAAATTGTAGACAGGCTGATTTAAATGGATATGTATATACCAACTTGAGAAAGTTATTATTTGGAAGACTTGCACAGATTTGCGTGAGTAAGGTTATTATTTTTATGGTGCTCTAAAATCGATTATGTTTGATTAGAAGAGTCGGTTCATTTTCAACTCTTGGTTTACTTTACAAGTGGGATTAGGCACACATATAACTATGAGTACAGTTTATCGACCCCTGACAGATGGTCAAAAGGAATGGACTATTTTCACATTGGAATACATGATGAGATCGTGTATTTTGGATTTAAGTACCAACTGAAAAGATCAATTACTTTGATGAAATTATTGTATAACATTGGTTATCATGTTAAAAAAATCAAGAGAACACCGTGTAAAGTTTTGTAAGGGAGGAAATGTGAAACCTCTACATGTTGGAAAGAATTTGAAAGGACTCTGATTGGTGAGTCTGTGATATGAAAAGAAGAGTTATAATGATGAGACATCTAAATCAATCAACTTTGAGGTAAACGATGGAGCATATTTGTTAATATCACCGATGAGGTGTGTTGGCTCATTTAGAATAACAGAAAAGTTAGGGATCTGTTATCTCATTGGGAATTACATAAGGAAATATCGAAATAACACTTGGTGTTTCATGTGGAAAGCTTTATGAAATCTTCACAACTGGTAATGAAGATTAGGTTGATTATACTGAATTATAAATTCAAGAAAGGGTAGTATATGTTGAAAAGCCGGAATATATTATGGATATGAAAATAAAGAAGTTAAGAAACAAAGAAATTAAAATGGTACTGATACGTTGGAACCATCACAAAGAAATAGATCACATTTGAGAGACAAAAGCCGATACGACGAATAAGTATAAGTACGTTTGAATTCAAATAACTTCGAGGACGAAGTTTGAGCGTGGTGGAGCCCATGCTGTAACATCCTAAAATCTAAATTATTGTAATTTAGATTAATTGGTTGGACATTTGGTAATTAAAGATAATTAAGTTGGATTACGAAATATTATTATGTATTTGGATGATTAAAAGTTGATTGCTATTTTAAGAAATTAAGAAATTTTAGAATTTCAATTTTAGTTATTTAGTATGATTATTAAAAATGTTACTAATGATAAAACTAAGATAAAATCAGTATTTAATGGAACCTAATAAGTTGAGGGGTTAAATGTGTCAAAGTTGGAAAATGGGAATAAAAAGGCCCATGTCTTTCATTTTGAATGAAAGACAATATCTCACTACTCTCTCTCTAGAATTCAAACACTCTCTAAATCTCTGCTGGAATTCGAAAATTTGGAAGGAGATTCGTGGATTTAACTGATAATTAACAAGAATCAAGTGGATTAAAGGTAAGAAAGTTATTACTAAAGCCTTGAGTTTTATTTTGAAGAATAAAGATGCAAATTCGGATTTATTAATCTGATGAAATGATGTTGCATGTGTATTATTCAAGTTGGAAATCATCAGTTGAAGTTCCCTGAAGAATTGGAAACAAGAATCAACCTTTGAATCGTCCTAAACGGTAAGAAATCTGAGATTTTGTGAACTTTTGTGTTCTTGAGGTTTTTACTCGTTTTTGGTTTAAATCTGGACTGATTAGCATGTTTTAGATGGGGAATATGATGTAGAAATACCCCAATAATGATTATAAAACATTATAAATGATTGCATGTTGTTAAAATTAAGTTTTGGAAATTTTTGAGTAAAATCCGTAAGTTGCGACCTGCATATCTGCAAGTGAACTCGGCGAGTTCAGGGGGAACTCGGCGAGTTCTCAAGAACATATGAACAAATCTTCAAAAATTCATAAGTGTTGGATCCGAATTCGGTTGGGACCCGAATTCGGATATGACACGAACTTAGTTGGGACCGAAATCAAATAAAGAACCGAACTCGGATGGACCCGAATTCGGATGGGTCAATGTACTTCGGATGGGTCCGAAATCCGGCTAAGGATCCGAAATTCGGACATGAACTCAGCGAGTTCTATGGGGAACTCGGCGAGTTCTATGTTGTGCATGTGTAATTCGGATGGGTTATTAAGGACCCGAATTTATGGACAATTAAACACACTTTTGAGATAACTTTTGTAACATATTAAGGTAAATAAAGGAGGGTTAATTGGGAATAATAACACCTCGAGTGATGAGATTTAAATATGAGTTTCGGATGACGGATCCGAATGTCGTAACACTTTTAAATTGTACAACTTGATGTACATTTGTTGAGGAACATGTGTATGATATGATTTTATTATCGAAATGTAACAGGTCCCTTGTGGTGTTGTGTAACCCACAGTGGGGTACTTTTGAGTCCGGTTGAAATTCCAAAGAGAAATTAGATAACTTGAAGCTTAAGAACGCACCCACGGTGAGTACCTTTGATTTTAAACATGTCTGCATCTGCTTTATGTTTGCTATTGCCTGCTGAGGCATGTTGTTTCACTTTCGTTTGGCACTCTACTAACTTGCGTATATGTTGATGCACATTCATACTTGTTGCATGTCCGTTCATTTGTTGTGCATCTTATCGATGGACCTGAGGGTCGCATCTGTACTCTGATATTACTGTGCTATATGACCAAGAGTTTGACACCTCTGTGGTCAGGATAGACAGTAGGTCATCCCCGATGTTATGTCTGCCTCAGATGGTTGGTTTTCTTATGCCGAGCGTCATCTCGAAGGAGCTGCGGCTCGGGTTTGCGTACTTGGAGTACGTGTGGAGTATACGGTATGCGGTACCGCGGTTACTCCTTAGGGGCATCATAAGGATTTGCAGAATGTGTAAAATCATTTGGTATTCACTAAGCATTCGCTTACCCCTCAGTTGCTGCAATTTTTACAGGAAAAAGGAAATCTGCTGCGGGACCATCTAGCTAGGACGTTTGTTGAAGTATTTGAAGATTTCTACTGATTTACTTGGTATTTGGTTTATGGAATTAATGTTGTAATAAATTTGGGAATGATGAAATACTTTTGAGTTTGTAGACTTAGACATGTAACCTATGTAGCACCGTAGGGTGTTGAACACAAACTTGTTTTATTTTATTTTGTACTTTATGCTTTTGCACTTTAATTAAGCTATCAGATCATTATGTAATTGTTTGTTGGTGATTAATCCTGGGTGTATTGTAATTGTGGTTAAATGTGGCAAGGGTGTCACACTTATCATACAAGGAGATAAACCCAATAGGAGCTTAAAGATTGTGTCTGGTATGAAGATTCAAAGGTTCCTTAGGAATAAGTGTTGTGCTTTCCTAGCACATGTTGTCCACAAGAGGGTGAGGGAGAAGCAAATCCAGGATATTCCGGTGGTAAAAGATTATCCCGAAGTCTTTCCAGAGGAATTACCTAGTTTACCTCCATTGAGACAAGTCGAATTCCATATCGACTTGACCCCTGGAGCAGCTCCGGTAGCCAAATCACCGTATCGTTTGGCACCAGCTGAGATGAAGGAGTTATCAGCTCAACTTGAAGAACTTCTTGACGAAGGCTTTATCCGGCCAAGCTCTTCACCTTGGGGAGCTCCGGTTTTGTTTGACAAAAAGAAATATGGATCTTTTCGAATGTGCATCGACTATAGAGAGCTGAACTAGTTGACGATCAAGAACCGATACCCCTTACCGCGGATTGACGATCTATTTGATCAGTTGCAAGGTGCAACATAATTTTCAAAAATAGACCTTCGATCTGGTTATCATCAATTGAGGGTCTGAATGGAGGATGTTCCTAAAACAGCTTTCGTTATGGGCATTACGAGTTCCTAGTCATGCACTTTGGGTTAACAAATGCTCCAGCCGTGTTTATGGACCTAATGAATAGGGTATGTAGACCATATCTGGACAAGTTTGTCATAGTCTTTATAGATGACATACTGATTTATTCTAAGGACAAAGAAAGCCATGAGCAACATGTGAGGATAGTCTTAGAAATGCTTCTGAAAGAAAAGTTGTATGCTAAGTTTTCTAAGTGTGACTTCTGGATTAGGGAAGTACGTTTTCTTGGACATGTGGTTTGCAAAGAAGGAATCCATGTTGATCCTTCAAAGATTGAGGCAATCATGAAATGGGAAGCACCAAGGAGACCAACAGAAATTCGCCAATTCAGTTGTATGCTAAGTTTTCTAAGTGTGACTTCTGGATTAGGGAAGTACGTTTTCTTGTACATGTGGTTAACTAAGAAGGAATCCATGCTGACGCGGCAAAGATTGAGGCAATCAACAAATGGGAAGCACCAAGGACACCAACAGAAATTCGCCAATTCTTGGGGTTGGTGGGTTACTATCGGCGATTTATCGAAAATTTCTAAAAAATTGCCCAACCGCTAACATCATTAACGCAGAAGGAAAGAAAGCTTGAATGGGGAAAATTGCAAGAAGAGGCATTTCAACATTTAAAAGACAAGTTATGCAATGCTCCAATTTTGGCATTACCATAGGGAACTGACGACTTTGTAGTTTATTGTGATGCTTCACATCAAGGTCTAGGATGTGTATTGATGCAAAAAGAAAAAGTTATTTCCTATGCTTCAAGACAGTTGAAAGTTCATGAGAAGAATTATACAACTCATGATTTGGAGTTAGGAGCAGTAGTTTTCGCACTAAAAGTCTGGAGACATTATTTGTACGGCACCAGATGCACTATATACACCGATCACAAAAGTCTTCAGCACATTCTTGAACAAAAGATGCTCAACATGAGGCAAAGTAGATGGGTAGAGTTGCTTAGCGATTATGATTATGAAATTCGGTACCACCCGGTCAAGGCTAACATAATAGCCGATGCCTTGAGCAGAAAGGAGAAGGTGAAACCTAAGAGGGTGCGAGCACTTGGATTAATGGTGCAAGATTTTATTAGGAAAACCAACTGGATGGATTTTCTTAGTGATTTTGAATGTGAAGTGAGAAGTCACCAAGAAGGAGCTGGTGTAATGACTGGCATGTCAAGGAAAAATGAGGATTTTAGGCCGGTATGTATCCTATCAACAATTATGCAAGTACAGACCAGTCTAAAGACCAAAATCCTTGAGGCACAAGAAGAAGCAATGAGGACGGAAAACGTGAAGGATGAAAAATTGCGTAATTTGGAACAAAAATTTGAGTCCAAATCAGATGGGATGCATTATTTCAAAAATCGAATCTGGACTCCTAAAATTCACAATCTTAGAAATGTAGTTCTAATCGAAGCGCATATATCTTGATACTCCATCCACCCAAGGTCCAACAAGATGTACAAGGATGTGAAAGAATACTACTGGTGGCCGGGAATGAAGAAGGGCATTTCCTCATATGTTAGTAAATGTCTAACTCGTGCAAAGGTCAAAGCTGAACACCAGAAACCCTCGGGACTGTTGCAACAACAAGAAATTCCTCAATGGAAATGGGAAGGAATTACAATGGACTTTGTTACGAGGTTACCTAAGACTGCCAAAGGACATGATTCTATTTGGGTCATCGTGGATCCATTGAAAAAATCAGCACATTTCATACCCATTCGGGATAGCTAAAAGATGGAAAAGCTCGCGCAGATATACATTAACGAAATTGTTACCCGTCATGGAGTACCAATCTCCATCATTTCGGATAGAGACAGTCGTTTTATGTCAAGATTTTGACATTCTCTACAAAAGGCTTTAGGTACTCATGTATATTTGAGTACGACATATCACCCGCACACGGATGGGCAGAGTGAACGTTTGATTCAAACGCTAGAAGACATGCTTCGGGCATGCGTGATGGAATTCGAAGGTAGTTGGGATGGATACTTACCTTTAATTGAGTTCTCTTACAATAATAGCTACCATACCAGCATCGGATGTGCCCCATATGAAGCATTGTATGGACGTAAAGTCGTTCACCTCTTAGCTGGTTGGAGGTGGGAGGAAGACAACTGACCGCACCCGAAATCATTCAAGAAACTACTGTCAAAATCTCGACTATTCGAGATAGACTTAAGGCTGCTAGGTATCGACAAAGGAGTTATGCGGATAACCGAAGGAAGCCCCTAGATTTTGAAGTGGGCAGCAAAGTATTTCTAAAGGTGTCACCATGGAAAGGAGAAGTTCGATCTGGGAAGAAAGGCAAACTAAGTCCTCGATACATTCGACCTTTTAAGATTCTAAAAAGGATTGGTCCAATGGCATACAAACTCGAGCTACCCTAAGAGTTAAGTGTTATTGATAGTATCTTCCACGTATCAAATCATAAGAAGTGTGTAGTTGAAGACACACTGATTGTGCTGACTGATGAAATCCAAGTTGATGACAAGGTGGAAATCCTTGATAGAGAAGTTATGAAACTCAGACGACATAAATCCCCATTGTTAAAGTTTGTTGGAAAGCAAAGCGAGGACCTGAGTTTAATTGGGAACGAGAAGACGCAATTAAAAGCAAGTATCCTCATTTATTCAGAAAGACTCAGCGCTCTAATTAATAATCCGAATTTCGGGACGAAATTCATCTAACGGGGGGAGACTGTGACAACTGTCAATTTAGTGTTTCAGGCTAGACCCCGATACCTACTAAATTACTTTTCGAATACTCAATTAGTTATTTAGACTTTCAATTGGAACCTAAGTTACAGACATTTGCTAAACCTCGATAGTTTACTTAGTTTTTTGCGTTCGGCGCAGAATTTTATGATAATTTACGTATAATGCCGAAAAGTATAATTATTTGATAAACATAACAAACTTAGTAATTAAAGCAAACGTAAGTAAAAAATTTAATCAACGATTTGAAGAATGACATCCATATTCTGCTATTTTAACTAAAATAGCAACAAACTTATAAAAGTTAATATAAATAATAATAAATAAGAGAATATAAATTTGAAAGATAAAAATTTTATAAATATAAATTACACATGCTAAAAGTTACTTATGTCACAAACTAGTAAGAAAATGAGCATAAACTCTACCCTTTATGCACAAACAAGCAATCAACTCATAAATACATATAATACTTTCTAAAAGAAAAAAAATCTGATTTTAAGCCTCATAGGCTGGCCAAGAGAGTAGAGGAAGAGAGAAGAGAAAGTTTATCTATAAAAACACACTAACTCTCACATCTTAATCACTCTTCCATCCACCACATCTCTCTCTACTTTCTCACACTAGAAAAACTCCCATTGTCCTCTCAAAATTCTGCCGAAATTATCCCTCATCTTCCTTCCAAAAATCACAAAAAGTTGAAGATCAAGGTAAAAACAAGTGTTCATGCAACTTGCATGAACAACAGTTGGAATCTCCTTCATGTCTTCTTATGTTATCTTGCATTTCAAACCATTTTTATGCAGAAAAATGAGTTCAAAACCTCTAAGTTTAGAATTTATAAACATGCAATTGTTTGATCTTTCAAGAAAATGCATGCTGTCTTCAAGATGTTTCTGACAACTTTCCACTCACCACTTCAAGTGGTCATATCTAACACATTATAGCTCTAAATGACCTGATTTCTTTTCTAGAATTCAATTTAATGAGTTAGCCTTCCAACCCAACTGGTTTCAAGAAAATCCATTTAGATTTGGGTATGAAAACGTATTTTTAAAGTTAAGTGTGCAAAACATATAAATCTTGCAGAATGTTCATGTGACTTGTAAATACCATAACTCTCAGAATAATGTTCCAAATAACTCGAATTCACTTCTGGAATTTAGTATTATGAGTTAGCTTTCAAATAGATGTGGTCTCACTCAAATCCATTAAGTTTTGACCCTCCAAACAGTCCATGCAAGAAAGGTGTGCAATCTGCTCAACCTTCTGGACTTCTGTTTTTGTATAATTTTTAAAGTAGACTTTGACATCTCCAAAAATCGTGTGCAATATGTCAAAAAAATCTTCCTAAAACATTGAAGTTTAACATAAAAAAATATTATGACCTGATCAGACCTTTAAAGATACGAAAAGTGCTTGCAAAGTGAGGTCATCAAATCTGGACAAATTGTGTTTTGTCTACTTTCACTTTGCAATCATCAACTTTGTCATATTTTAAAAAACTTTACAAAAATAAATCATTTATTCTACTTTATTCCATTCATTTTATCCATTCTAACTCCATGCATAATAAATACCAAATATATAAATAAAAATTCTATGCACATAATGGATTTATGAACAAAAATGCCATTGTATGAAAATATAAAAGAAACTAAGTATAAACTTACATAGAATTCCCATCATGTGTTATAGACGGACGATAGATGTGTTTAGGATTCAAACCTTACAAGTGTCACCAATTCACTCAAAGCGATGTGAGTATTCACGACCCCTTTTTACTACTTTTAAATTTTTGGGGGAAATGCATGTTACACTCTTGAAAAATTAAAGTATAATTACAAACTTGCTTATCATTATGCATGCCAACTCTCGATATACTTCAAACTCGTGTATGCTATGCATGCAAACGTGGTTGTGGTTATACTTTAGAATTTTACAATACATTGTTATGATACTCTTTGCACTTGGTATGTATGTAATATTGATTAGTGGATAAATCGAAACACCGGTCTACTCATTAACTCACTTTATCGAGTCGAATATAACTATTGATATCAATACTTGGTGGCCATCCACTCACGGTGTACAACGTGGAGTGTTACTATCTCATACTTTACCCATAAGACGGGGTACTTGGACTTACGTTTGAGTAGGAGGTGCTATTTTCTAATTTTGCATACAATAGGTTACCATGTGCCACACCACGAAACCAACACTCAAATTTTGACATGTTTTACACTTTGTAAAATAGATTGTTCTTTATTAATCAAAACCGTGAACTCACCAACTATTTTCAATAGTTCCCCATTTTAAGCATGTTTTTCAGGGAATCAAGCTTAAAATCGGATCACTACGATATGCATGTTTTGGTGTGCTTGGAGATGTCTTCACATTTTATTATCAAGCACTTTATTTATTGATGTTTGGATATGGTTATAACCATAAAACAATTTCCTTTAACCTTGTATGTAAAACTTTTATTATGTATGGTATTTGATCTTTAACTTATGCTATGATCACAACAATGTTACATCTTGTGTTTCCGCTTTAGCGGGGTGTGCCATATAATGTCAAAAATTTAAAAGAATGAGACAATGTAACTTGTGGAATTAAAATGAGAAGAATGAAACTTGATATGTATAAACACCCAAAAGAATACATCATCTGCTCATTTCACCTAAATTAAAACACAAAACTCTCTGCTCTCTTCCATCACCTATGGTTCCATCACAAATTCTTCATCAAGATCATCAAATCTTGCAACAAAGATCAAATTTAAACCACGAATTCCAACAACAAGTTTCAATCATCAACATATATTCCAGGTAAACAATCAACTTAAACTTGTTTTTGGGTTCAATTTGAAGCCACAGTTTCTATGAAGTTTAAGAACCGATTTCAACTTCAAATCATCAAGATTTCTTCGAAGTTTAGTGTTGTAGGTTTGAATTAAAACTCATTCATGTTCTAGTTAGGACATAAATTGATCATGTTAGCATTTTCAAGCTTTAATTCCAATTATGAAATTATAATTCTGAAACTCAAAAATGGTTGTTGTCCAAATTGTATTTTTCTGTTTTCAACCAACAAGAGGAGGCCAAGAAGACCATATGGTCTTCAGCGAGAACTTAGGTGCATACATATGTGTTTTGTTCATCATTTAGAGCATGAAGCATTCATTAATTGTGTCATTTTTGCTACTGTAATCAAGGAAAAACAAAATGATAAGTGTGCAACTGTGTGTGCGTATATTTTGCATGTAGAAGGCGACATCCGAGACTCATTTAAATGAGCATCTCGGATGTATGTATCAGTTACAGCAACCCACTTCCATTTCTAGTTACACTAAGTGAATTCATGTGGAGTGTATGATGTTAGCATGAAAGAACCAAGATTCACAAAGAGTGAATCTCGGATGTGGATGTGTGTGTGTCCAGTCATAATAGAAACAGAAACAACATAGTATATACATACATAAATCTTGGATCTTTTGTGTTCAAAACAAGCAGCAACCTTTTCCCTTTTTAACAGGTATCTTAGATCTTTATATGAAGTAAACAGTAGCCCATCTAAGTGTGGTGTGTGTAGTATTTAGCATCCAAATACCGAGATTCCCAAGGGCTGTGAATCCCAGATGTTTTCTGGATTAAAACAGAATCAGCAATAGCCACAATACAAAGTAAATGACAGCAATACTTTTTCTATCACAAATCTCGGATGTATCCTGCAGCAGCCCACAGACTAAGTTAGTTACATAAGTCTCTCATGTGTTTGATTTCAAAAGTTCTGCTATTCATATATATATATATATATATATATATATATATATATATATATATATATATATATATATATATATATATATATATATATATATATATATATATATATATATATATATATATATATAATGAATCTCGGATGTTGTGTGTCTAGTAAGTAGCAACCCACATCACAAATAAACTAAGTAAAGATGGAGTCTCTCATGTCTTGTCTAATACAAAGTTCCAAGACTTACGTATTGCAAGTCTCTCATGTGTTGTCTAGTAAGTAGCAACTGTTGGGTTTCCTATACCCTTGCTAGGTTAAATTAAAACTTTGCAGAAAATTAAATAACCTAACAATGCAAGAATATAAAACCTTAAGGATCTAACCAAACATGCTAAGCAACTAATTATTAAAATAAAGAGATGAATAAGAAAAACTAACCTTGAGAAAATTAGCAATTTTCTCCACGAAGAACGATTGCACGAACAGCCTCTGAATCGAGCAACAAGCGTCTAAAGAAAGATCGCCTCTAGTTGTTCACACCCAATGAACAAAAGAAAAGATAATTATAAATTTTCTAAGCTCAGATCTCAGAGTCCCAAAACTGGTATCACTAGTGATTGTTAGAGAACTTAGAATTGAATGAGCGAGGAATGAAGCAGGCAGGGGCTGCCTATATATAGGTTTTAGAAACCTACAAATTTTTGATCCCAAATCCATGTGGGATGGATTGGTGGCCGGCCCCCCTATTAGGGTTTAGGGGGTGCCCTGTTGACTATCAACTAATTGCAGTTTAGCCCCTGTACTTCCTCAATTAATTCTATTAGCTTCCGGTTAATTTATTAACTATTAATAAATTAACAAACTAACCCATTATTAAAATATAATCAATTATTTAGTTTCTTATTAATATATTAAACATAATAAATTAACAAACTAATTAACATTGTATATTTAAGTTAATCATCTTCTCTTTACAATTCATTGCATGCACCCAAAAATGATCCAGCCTGATAACAATATGTTTACAAATAATCGTGACTTGGACACTAATTCCAACAGTCTCCCACTTGTACAAGTTGGCAACTATTTGTCTAAACACATTCTATTACCAGCCTTCCTAGCTACTCGATACAGCTGCCGAACTCTGAATCATATCAGAGCTAATCCTTTAGATAAGGGATCAACTATTCCTTCGTTCTCTGATATCGTATGAAACTAAGACATGGATTATAATCAATCTTGGGTTTCAAAATTATGTTTCTGATTTCCGATTAATATGACTATATGATACTTATTAATTGAACACTTCAATTTTGTCTCGGTCGGGCCCGACACTTTAGAGTCAACGTTTAATCATCAGAGGGCCCATAGATATCGCTTTTCCATATAGGCAAAAGGAACGAATAAACTTCTCATACACAGCGCTAGCTAACTAATAACATCGTAACTAGATACATCCGTTATAACTGGCAGTTACGCACAGCGTTTGAATGCACTAAGGTATGACGGACTAGAAAACCGCAACTTCATTGTATCTCTGTCTGAAGAATAGAGGATATTATCATCTTGGAAATACTTATGATTTGTACCATGAAGTATATTTCCAAGTGCGAGTGCCCTATACTTAAATCTCCATTAAGTACCCATGAATGTTGCAGCAATCTCTATGCTATGTCAAACTCTTGACAGTCTACTAACATTCCATGACAGTTTTTATTCAATACTAACTCCCGGTAGTATGAACGACTGAGGTATTTGAATAAAATTAATTACTCTGGGAGTTGGTTCTAAACATGCAAAAGGAGACACAACGATAAATTAATAGAAGATGGCAGCACTTTGCAAATAAATAAATCTCCATTATTTAATCACCAAATCCATTACAATTTCAAATCATTGTTACAATGTTTCAAATTCAAAACTAACTACTAAACTTTAAATTATCTCGTAATCCTATGCTAACAGCATGACTACAGTGTTTCGGTTGAGAAAGTGGCTTTGTGAACGGATCAGCTCGATTCTCCTCTGATCACACTCTTTTCACAATCACATGTCCTTCTTCAACCTTGCTACGACAAAGTGGTACTTCCGATCAATATGCTTGGACTTTCATGATCCTTGGGTTCTCTAGTCAACGAAACAGCACTTTCGTTGTCGCAGAATATTTCGATGGGGTCTTGAACCGTTGGACAACTCCAAGATCTCCAATGAAATTCTTCAACCAGATAGCTTCCTTTGAGGCTTCTGAGGCCGCAATATATTCTGACTCGCAGGTAGAGTCTGCCACGGTTTCCTGCTTCGAACTCTTCCACGTCACGGCTCCGCCATTCAATAAGAACACCCAACCAGATTGTGATCCACAGTCATCTCTATCCGTTTGGAAACTCGCATCACAATAACTGGTTACTTTGAGTTCATCCTGTACACCGTAAACCAAGAACCTGTCTTTAGTATTTCTTAAATACTTAAGAATATTCTTTACCGCCGTCCAATGACCTTCACCAGGGTCTTGCTGATGTCGACTCACCATGCTTAAAGCAAATGAGACATCATGCCTCGTACATGTCATGGCATACATTATAGATCCTATGGCCGAAGCATATGGAACTCGACTCATTCTGTCTCGTTCCTCCTGTGTCTTCGGGCTCATGTCTTTACTAATCTTTATGCCTTGAGCAGAGGGAAGGTTCCCCTTCTTAGACTTCTCGATAGTGAACCTTTTCAGTATTTTGTCCAAGTACGTATCCTGGCTTAGTCCTATTATACGTCTCGTTCTATCTCTATAAATCTTTATACCCAGAATAAAAGCTGCATCTCCTAGATCCTTCATAGCGAAACATCTTCCCTACCAATCTTTTACACTCTGTAATGTTGTGATGTCATTTCCTATAAGTAATATGTCATCGACATATAATACCAGGAAGACTACAGTGCTCCCACTGACCTTGACATATATGCAGGACTCATCTTCGCTTCTAGAAAATCCAAACTCTGTGATTTTCTCATGAAAGCAAAGATTCCAGCTTCGAGAAGCTTGCTTAAGTCCATAAATGGACTTCTGAAGCTTACACACTTTCTTAGGATACTTGGTGTCTACAAAACCTTCAGGTTGTGTCATAAACACATCCTCTGTCAATTTCCCGTTAAGGAAAGCAATTTTGACATCCATCTGCCAGATTTCATAGTCATGAAACGCAGCTATGGCCAGAACTATCCTTATGGATTTAATCTTAGCTACTGGTGAAAAGGTTTCCTCATAGTCAATCCCGTAGGTTTGAGTATAGCCCTTTTCCACCAGCCTAGCTTTGTAAGTGTGTACGTTCCCGTTCATATCTGTTTTATTCTTGAATATCCACTTACAACCCACCGTATTTAGACCGGGTGTGGGATCAACCAAGTTCTAAACTTGGTTGCCATACATGGATTTAATCTCGCTATCCATAGCTTCCTTCCATTTGGCTGCCTAAGGGCCTGCTATCGGTTCCCGATAGTTAGCTGGTTCATCTAAGTCGACTAGTGTACTATCACTAATCATATCATCCTGTTCAACTTGGAAACCATAGTAGAACTCAGGAGGATTTCTAACTCTACAGGATCTGCGCAAAGGTAAGGGTATGTCATTGGGTTCAACAGGCATCTCAGCCTCATGTTGATGTCAGTGTTTGCAGTTGGTTCTTCATCGGTAGTATCTTGAATCTCATCAAGATCGATCTTACTCCCACTGTCCTCTTTAGATATTATCTCCTTCTCGAGGAACACTCCTCTTCGAGATACAAACACTACGTTTTCACGTGGTTTGTAAAATAGATATCCAAATGACTCTTGTGGGTAACCGACGAATAGACACTTTTCAGATCTTTGATTGAGTATGTCAGAGGTCTCTTTTCTAACGAAGACTTCACAACCCCAGATCTTGAGGTGACCAAGGGAAGGACGCTCTCCCTTCCACATCTCGTAAGGTGTCTTTGAAACTTTCTTGGTGGGTACTAGATTTAGAATATGTGCCGCAGTTTCTAATGCATAACCCCAGAAACTTACTGGAAGTGTTCCTCGACTCATCATAGATCGGACCATGTCTAACACGGTCCTGTTTCTCCTCTCCGCAACTCCGTTGAGTTGTGGTGTTCTAGCAGGTGTTAACTGGGAAACTATTCCACCCAGCTTCTAATATGATCGATAAACTCGATACTAAGGTACTCTCCTCCCCTGTCGGAGCGGAGAACCTTTATCTTTCTGCCCAGTTGATTCTCTACTTCACTTTGATATCTTTTGAATGTCTCAAAAGTGTCGGACTTATGTTTAATTAAATAAACATATCCAAATCTACTATAGTCATCTGTAAAGGTGACATAGTACCGATTTTCCCCTTTTGTAGCACAACGGAATGGCCCACATACATCTGTGTGGACCAAATCCAATAGTCCTTAACCTCTTTCACACGTTCCTGTGAATGGTGATTTTGTCATCTTGCCCAGTAAACAGGATTCGCATACATCATCCGATTTTAGGTCGAATGATTCCAACACTCCATCCTTTTGGAGTTGGGCGATGCGATTCTTGTTAATGTGCCCAAGGTGACAGTGCCACAATTTGGACTTATCAATTTTGCTAGAATCAATATTAAATAATAGGTTGTTATCACACTCAACAGTTTCATATATGTCATTATAAGGACAAGCTTTGAATATAAAAACATCATTCAAATAAACCAAAATACTTCCATTATTATTATCAAAGCTGAAATTGTATCGATCCTTATACAAGGCAAACAAATAAATGATGTTCCGATTCATATCGGGTGAATAACAGCAATTATTTAAGCTAATCTCTACTCCTGATCTAAGCACGAGCTCGAACCTTTCGACTTTCTTCACAGGCGTGATCTTTCGATTCCCCATGATTAGGTTTCGCTCCCCATGCTTCAAGCTTCTACTTTCCCTTAGTCCCTGTAATACAGAGCAAATGTGAGTACCACATCCTGTATCAAGAACCCATGAATTAGAGATAGAAGTGTTATGGAGTTCGATCATGAACATACCTGAGGTGTTGGCTTTTTCGACTTTGCCGTCTTTAAGGTCCTTCAGATATGGTAGGAAGCTTCGCTTCCAGTGCCCCTTGCCATTGCAGTAAAAGCATACTACTTCCTTCGGATCTTTAGTAGGCACAATACCGGACTCTGTTTTCCCTTGAGACCCTTTCTTGGACTTTCCTTTTGGAGTCCTCCAGGATGACTTCCGTTTCTTTGAGGCCTTACCTACAGTAAGCACAGGGGCCACAGGGGTCTCATGTTTCTTGATGCCCTGTTCAGCGGTTCAGAGCAGATTATGCAGTTCCATAATGGACGTCTCCTTCTGATTCATGTTCATCTGATAGGAGAGTACGAACTGATTATAGATGGTGGGCAGTCCAGAAAGAATGATATTGGTGGAGAACTCAGAGTCAAACACCATATTAAGAGCCTCCAGCCGGTCGAAGTACCCCTTCATCTCAAGGACGAAAGTGCAGATAGATGTTCCAGGTTTTGGTTTGCAGGCCATGAGGGATCTTACCACATCAAGGCGCTCTTTGCTCGCCTTAGCCTCAAACATCTCTCGCAGCTGCTGATTCATCTCAAAGGCCCATGTATTCTCGAAGGCTTTAGCAAGCTCAGGAACCATGGATGACGCCATGATGCAGGACACTTTGTTTGCATCATCGTAATGTTTCTGGTGTGCGTCCATTTCCTCCTGGGTGGGATTCTCATTCAGTGTGGGAATTTGTTCATCGAGAACATACTCCTTGTTCTCGTACCTCAGTGTAAACCTGAGGTTTCTCATCCAGTCCACATAGTTCGGACCGGATAGTTTTTCCCTACCCAGAACGGAAAGGAGTGAGAAGTTGGATGCGTGGTTGGGAGCAGGAGTGGGAGTACCAGTAGAAGTAGACATTTGTGAGATAAAGTTTTAGTTAGTATGAAGTATTCCTTAAACAATTTACCCAATTTGAATTAAGGCTAGGATCCATATTTTCGATTCGTTTTATGAAAAGGGTCGCCGTAATCACGCCACGAATTTATTTTAGGTGGACAAACTCTTGTCGATTTCAATCTCTATGAAATTCCTAGATCTTTTGAGATTCATTGAATCTTATCAATGGCATGTTAATCTCGGTTATGCTCAACTACTATCCGTGACTGGGTTGCCGAGGATCACAGACAAGATGGTGAATCTAACCATGCAAAACTGCGTAAGACCCGGCACGGATCAGTCCGGGAATCGCGAGTCCTACATCACCTCCTAATATGTCTCTCATTAGTGTGCCGGTTAATACACACGCTCCACTAACAGTGCATATAGGAGATGTGCATTTTTCATAGATTTGCATACTAAATCACTTTTGATATATCTAAAACGGGATTTTTGTTTTAGTACTTTAGATTATACTTTTAATATGGACACCATCCTATCAAAAGTCCTCGGTAGCTCCATTGAACGCACATCGAAGCGGAGGAGGTAGGTAAACGCGAGGCTGTTAAAAACCTACTCCTTTAGGGAAGCAGAGTGACCCGTCTTATACCTCGTTTATAGTTTGTTCACTATGGGTGAGCCGATTTATCAATTGACTGACGATGTAATTAGATTTAAATTATATATATATATATATATATATATATATATATATATATATATATATATATATATATATATATATATATATATATACATGATCAATAATACATATATAAAATTCTTTTAAATCTTAGGGGTTTAATTTTAAACTTTTAAAATTAAAGGGTCTATTTTAAACATTTTAAAATTCAGGGTATATTTTAAACAATTTAAAATATTAGGGTTTAAATTAATAATTATATTATATATATATATTTCGGTTTCAATATTTAAATAAAATAAGAAACATTTAATTATTAAATATATATATTAAATCTGAAACCTATATATATAACCATATAAATCCTCAAAATTTAAACCTAGGATAATACAAGTTTATCCTAATAAATTATGATATTCTAAAACCTTTAGGATAAGCACTTAATTTAAATTAAGGTAATTTCTAGATAAATAGGATTTAGGATAAACCTAGAAAATCAAGCTTATCTCTAAGGCATGTTTATCTAAAACCCCAAAAATCAAACCCTTAATTAAATTAATAAAATCCTAAATTAATAAAATAATAATTTGTTTAATATTTCCGATTTATCCATTTAAAACCTTTTAAAAATCCGAAAATTTGAAGATAAATATGAAAAACAATTTTCAAAATTTAGACAATCAGTTTAATATTTAAAAACTATTTTAAAAATTAAATAATTATCAAAACACGAATTTTACTCCAAAAATTTTGAAAAAATAATTTTTAATTAATTTTTCAGATTTATTTAATATTTAAAAATTAATTTTAAGTTTAAACAATTTAATTTAAAATTAAAACACCATTAAAATTAAATCAAAATTCCGAAAATTAATCAAAACAAATTTCAAAATTTATGAACAATATTATCATCTCAAAATTAATGCAAAGCTTGTTAGGTTGACCGCTCTGATACCACTGTTAGGTTTCCTATACCCTTGCTAGGTTAAATTAAAACTTTGCAGAAAATGAAATAACCTTACAATGCAATAATATAAAACCTTAAGGATCTAACCAAACAAGCTAAGCAACTATTATTAAAATAAAGAGATGAATAAGAAAAACTAACCTTGAGAAAATTCGCAATTTTCTCCAAGAAGAACGATTGCACGAACAGCCTCTGAATCGAGCAACAAGCGTCTAAAGCAAGATCGCCTCTAGTTGTTCACACCCAATGAACAAAAGAAAAGATAATTATAACTTTTCTAAGCTCAGATCTCAGAGTCCCAAAACTGGTATCCCTTGTGATTGTTAGAGAACTTAGAATTGAATGAGCGAGGAATGAAGCAGGCAGGGGCTGCCTATTTATAGGTTTTAGAAACCTACAAATTTTTTATCCCAAATCCATGTGGGATGGATTGGTGGCAGCCCCCCCCCCCCCCTACTAGGGTTTAGGGGCTGCCCTGTTGACTATCAACTAATTGCAGTTTAGCCCCTGTACTTCCTCAATTAATTCTATTAGCTTCCGATTAATTTATTAACTATTAACAAATTAACAAACTAACCCATTAATAAAATATAATCAATTATTTAGTTTCTAATTAATTTATTAAACATAATATATTAACAAACTAATTAACATTGTATATTTAAGTTAATCATCTTCTCTTTACAATTCATTGCATGCACCCAAAAAGGATCCAGCCTGATAACAATATGTTTACAAATAATTGTGACTTGGACACTAATTCCAACAACAACCTACATCACAGCAGCTTTATAGTTGCATAAATTCACCAAAATGGCATCAATTAAAGTATTGATACATGTGTACGTGTAACCCCTTAAATAAAAAACACAGCAGCCCAATTTATCAAAAAGCATACATAATGGCATAAATTTAAAGTATAGGAACATGAACGTGTGATCAATATATATGTGCATGACTCATAATCATAGCATTTAGATTATATTCAAATTAAAAGCATTATGATACAAAGACATAATTAAAACATACGTATATATGAATTGGTTCCCAACTTCAATTGAAAGCATATTATGTTCATATTTCATGAAGTATAGTACCATGAGCAAGCATACATGTTTAAGAGAATATACATGTAATTATATGAACATATAGGGTCCTCTCTTAGATTTGGGGGGCTCTATGTAAATCTTTGAAAGAGGCCCTATAAACTAAAAAATTTGAAATGTATTTATAAACTTCACTAATACGAGAAAGAGTTGTTAAGAAATTAAGAATGAAATAGAAACTTAAAAGAACCATTACCATGGTCGAGCATCGAGGCATCGAGTGAGTCTGCGAGACGAGGGGTCGAGGAGGTGAGGAGCAGACGCAGAGGTGAGAGGCCCCTCGTGGAACTCAACCGACGGTCGACGCTATATTTTCCTGTGTGAGCGAGAATCACAGTTTTCACAGAGAACCAACACGAGGGTGCCAGCAGAGGACTCAAGGAGCGAGGGTTGGACTTGAATGAGGGTTGACTCATTGGGGTTTGGCTTCACTTCACAGATACATTATACATACGGACATACCCTTAAAAAAAATTTGTGGCCCTCTGGATTTTGGGGCCCTTGGCAAAGGCCCATTTGGCTCTCCTTCTTTACCGGGCCTGTAAACATACAATCATTAAATAAGTTCATGTTATGTTCTTATATACCTTAATGACAATTCAAATGAGCAAATGAAAGCTTAAAATGACTTAATAAAGTCACACATGTCCATGAAAAAGGACATTAAGCCTTATAAGTTATTTAAATCATGTCAATACAAGTTCTAAGTATAATGATGATTCCACGAAGTATAATATGACATGAAAAGCTATCAATCGTAAAGTTTTTAAAGCTAATGTTTGTGCAAATGCTAAACATTGGACAGGTTCTGATAAATCTGAACAAAGTAATAAAAGTTAAAGTTAATGAAAGTAGGTCAAAGTCTGTAAAGCAACGTCCAGAAAGTCAAAGCTTAAAGTTAAATCCTGAGATAACTTAGGTGGTGGAGTAACCCGCTTGATAAAGTCAACAACTCAGCTTAATTTAGTAAAGTATGAGTTATAGATATTTCAACTTTACATGGTTGATTATGGTTGAGACATATTGTTGTTCATAGCTTATTTGACATTCATATATGCTCAGCTTGATTGTGACATGTGCTCACCATGGTTCGGTGATTCCCTGTTGATCATGGTAGTTATTTGATATATCATCCTGCTCACCATGGTTCTAGACCTTGCTTATGTCACCAGTTCAATTGAACATGGTAGCTGCTTACTCTGATCCTCCCCCCACGTAGTTTACTGGTAGCTAGCCCAGTATTGAGTGGATAGCTTCCACTAAAAGCGTGAGCGTCGCCTGGAGATCATCCTGATCTTATATTGCTATGTCTCATCCTTGCGTAGCTGTTGGCGGCAGTCAAGAGATATCACGCTAGTTACCCACATTCCGCCTTGTATTGATGTGTGTATTCTGATAAATCTATAATCTCACTAAGCCATTGCTTACAGTTGTTGTTGAATCTCTTTACAGGAAAAGATCAGGGGAAAGCACTTGTTGGACCTAGTTCTTAGGTCTATCAAGATCAAGTGAAGCTTTTAGACCCTACTCAACGACCTATTGGTACAACTTTTAAGATGATTACTATGGTGGTTGGGGTAGATTTGCTTTGATATATGGAAGGTATGTAATAGAATAGTCCCGTACCCTTTTTCATTTAATTTGAACCCTGTATCACTAAACCAAAATATGTATTAAATTTAATCATAATAGGTGTACAGTAATTCAAATTCCGCAACTTAATTACGCTATCTTAGTTATGATTGATATCGTGTTGCAATTATCAAACCTAGTCGTTAATACTGCTCCGTAAGGACAGTTTTCACACATATTCATGAAAAATCCACAGAAATTCAGTAGACGGTTGCTTTTGGAATTAAGGGATGTATCGAAAGCAGAGCATGTGAGTATAACCAAATGATGTTGTGGGAGACTACACCAAAGTCTCAATATTGGTCTAAGTCAAAGATTGTGAGGGTTGTCTCCATCTCCATGTATAAAAGGGCATGCCTCTTCACACCTTCATTGGAAATTAAAATAAAAAAGACGACACGTCTCAACTTGTCCACGAGAGCGACTTTGACTTCATGAACCCTGATGACATTGAAACGATGCACAACAAGTTGAAAAATAAAGTCAAGGGGGAGATTGACTTATGTCACCTCTCTGGCGGCCCTTACCCGAATCATGAGACGACATTCAACAATTATGTGTTGTAACACCCTCAAACTAATTCCTAATGCCACATAAATAACACATCAACAACGATACACTATAATAATCCCTAATTGTTCTCAATATATACACATGAAAACCCCAACAATTTAAAACTTTTCTTTACTTAATTAAGTCACGAAAATCCCAAGTTTAACTTACACAATATCCGAAGTATATACATACGTAGTCCCCAAAATATAACTACCTCTAGAGAAGGTAGCTAACTCCTCAAGATATGCATGCATAAACCTACTTGGGTCCAGCAAGCCTACTAATACTCCGATCACCTGAGAAATACACATTTAAACACACAGGTCAGCTAAAGCTGGTAAGAATGCAAGTGTTAGGTGTACGATTATAAAAACTCAATAAAAAGAAGTAAACTCAGTATAAAGTGTTCAGCGTTCTCTACTGAACAAGTAATATGAGATCCCACAAGATAGCTCAGAATAGGTACTTAACCCGTGTGGACGAATCCACATACCCAAATCCCTAGACCGCACAAAGCAGTCGTCAGGAGCTCAAAAGGGAATCAGGAGCGACCCGAACCCTGCCCAGTCGTACGGTTTAGTAACTCAGTAGCTCAAGTGTCCAAAATCTCATATAAATAAACACAGTTCAAAATAAAGCTTGATAATACACGCATGATAATAACTCGATAAAAGCTCGTAGTAAAACTGATAGTAATCTCATAAAAAGCCCAGTAAAAGATCATGCAAGCATTAAATAAATAATCGTACAAGTATCTAAGAAAAACATGAAACTCACCTGGCCCTGAAGTCTCACAACTCAAGTCTCGCTTCCCAGCCCGTCCCCAACCCTATCAACTCAAGACCCTGGAAATCACAATATGATAACTCTTTATCACAATCATAGCTCGATAACTCTACACACCATTCCCATGAAACACATAAAAAGCCCAGATACCCAACACAAGACTCACAAAGCCCAAAACCCTAACCCTAGACCCTATCCAGATCGCGGCCGCGCTCACAGTGTCGCGGTCTCGCTGACCATCATGGTCGCGGTTGATAAGACTACTATTTTATGTGTTTTTATATCGTTTTAAGGTCATTTTAAGCACTGATGCTTTGTAACTTTGTTATTATTACTCCAAAGTTATGTTTCAGGGTTAATAAGTCAAATGGAAGCAACTCGAGAAAATTCAGCGCGAACCGAGCTGGAGGGGACGAAGGCCTGCGCTACCCTATGCTGCAAAACAAATAATTTCAAAGTTAGAGACACCATCCAGCGTAGCCCACCGTAGCCCAGGCCGTACCCCAGGCGCAGGGGGGCACAGGCCTATGCTGGTGCGGTGCAAAATGAATCTACACACAATTCTGATCCCAGAAACCCTAATCTCACTTCCTCTATAAATGGAGGCCGATGGCTCTCATTTTTAGAGGTCCCGGAGTTGTTAAAAGAAGTGGGGAAGCCCAGCCGGATTGGAATCACGACTCAAGTACGAAGACGGTTTTTGAAGCTTATGATGATGCCTAAGATCATTTCCGATGACGAGCATACGATGAGCGGCTAAACTCCATAGCCGTTTGCGGAGGATCGATGGCTAAGTTTTACTTTATCGAATTTCTAATTATGTTTTGATGTATCATGGATTGCTTGGATATTTTATGTGTATTCAAATGATAAGCATTCGGTTATGATTATGTGTTTTGATTTGTAAAAACAAGATAGTTCATCGTAGTGTTATTATTTGTACGGAGTCCATTAGTTTAGCGATTAAGACAAGTAATGAATGTTGAATGCGCTATGCAGAGTGTTATTGATTAAAACTATTACGATTAATTTAACCGCGCAATTAATTATGTCTATGTGATTGTTGAATGAAATTCGAGTGGGTAATAACTTATGCCGTAGTGATTTGTAAATGGTTATCTTTATTTGATTTGTTAATCGATCCAATAGTTGTTTGTCATTACTTTAGTTATAAATAAACGTAATCATTATTCCAAACAATTCAATCATTTTACAATTTAAACGCTTTTTATAAACTAAGAAACTAGCTAATCAATCCTAATTACATTCGCTCTCCCTGCGGATTCGACCCTTACTTCTCTTAGCTAAATAGTTAGATTTAAGGTTATTTCTACAGGCCACAACGACGGCTTGTCAGATTTTGGCGTCGTTGCCGGGGACTGGTAACGTTAGTTAGGGCTAGAAGTTAGTTTTCGGCCTTAGTTTTAAGTTTTAAATAGTAAGTACATTAATTTGATTTTAGTCTTTAAGTTTATATTATTAAAAATCACAAAAAAAATTATTTAAAATCCAAAAAGGTAATTGTAGTCCTCTACTTTACCACCAAAATTATAATTAGTTTAATTAGGTAATTTAATTTAAAAATAAGTTTTTAATACTTTATGCTCACACGTCGATCGGCCAAAGGAATGCCGCTACGATTCTAACCCGAAATCGAGAAAGTAGCTAAATCTAACCGAAAGACTGTCAGGATTCAGAACCAACAAGAATTAATCACGGAGAACTCAAACGAGCAAGAGGAAGATATTCCCACTTTAGAAATTCCTAATTTAGAAGATCCTCCGATTTCGCCACGAAATCGTGAACAAGAAGAACCTGAGCGTATAACCGCTTGGATGGGTGAACAAGCGAGATGTACGGTTGAGTCACATTACCGCCCTGGTGATGTGTCCGACTCATCTCCGATCTGTTATCCTGAAAACTAGAACGAATCTGAAGTTCGTCATCAATTATTTCAAATTCTTCCGATCTTCTGAGGGATGCCAAGTGAGGAACCATACGAACATTTAGTTGTGTTCACGACTATTTGTAAAGCGAACCATGTGCGAGGTATAACCACCAACGATTTAAAACTTCGATTATTTCCTTTCTCGTTTAAAGAGAAAGAAAAAAATTGGTTCGTATCATTACCAACCAATAGCATTACGACATGAGATCAAATGAAGAGAGAGTTTCTTAATGGATATTATCCCATTAGTAAAACAACTGAAAAAATAAAGGAAATCACCGGATTTAAACAAAAACCCGGTGAACAATTCTACGAAGCTTTTGATCGTATGAATGAGCTAATGAGAGCTTGTCCACATCACAAAGTACCCAAATGGATGCTTATCAAAACGTTTTTTGATGGTGTGAGTCAAGAGAGTCGTAATATGATTATTGCTGCCACTAGAGGTACATTTTTAGCAAAAGAAGATGATGAGGCTTGAGAGTTTCTAAATCAACTCGGTAAAGGTCTCAAGGTTCAAGCTGGTTTTGAAAACAACATAGGAGTTAATGTTATGGGCATAGACAATGCCTAGAAATGTGAGGTTAAGAGTGAAATTTCAGAATTAGGCAAGAAAATGGATCAACTAATGAAGGGTTTCAGTTCAAACCCTAACATATGAGTTACTTGTGTGACATGTGGTGATCCATCTCATCACTCCAAAGCATGTCCACAAGTGCAATCCACTGAGGCATTTACTAATGAAGTTTATGGTTTTACAGCGCATTGGGAAAGGGATAACCCATTTTCGGATACCTATAATCTGGGGTGGAGAAATCATCCTAACTTCCAATGGAAAAAGAGACTATCAATATGTAACTACTTCTACATCTAAAGATGAGCGATATTGTACGTCAAACCAACGTGATCAACGTGATCAACCATAATTTTCAAGTGGAAACGAATATGGCTTCTTCGCAATTCTAAGAATTTGCAGAATTTATGAAGCAACAGTCAGCTATTAGTACTAATACCATGGAGATGTTGAGTCGCCAGATGGGTCAGATAGCCGAATCACTCACAAGACGTGAAGAGGGGAAGCTTCCTAGCAATACTATCCCCAATCCTTCACATGCTCATCATGGTAAAGATAGAAACATGAAATAAATGAAGTAAATGAGGTATCGAAGGTAACCAATTTGAGAAGTGGTAAAGAGGTAGATAATAAGATTGAGATGCCTAAGGAACAAGAGGCAGAAGAAGATACCGACACCGAAGTCGTGTATGAAGAAAAAGAGGATCCAAAAAAGGAGGTTACTAAGAAAGTTACTTTTAAGGATCCAATTAAAGTAGATATTCCAACTCTCAAAGTTGGGGAGGTAGTTAAGGATCAGGACACCTCAGTTCCTCCTCCTTATCCGGCTGCTTTAGAGAATCCTATATCTTCTCCTTACAGTAAAAGAGGCCCACAACTAGAGGATCTGTGGGATTTGTTTAATCAGGTTAAGATTAATATTCCCTTGATTAAGGCTATTCATCAGGTGCCCTGTTATGCCAAATTCTTAAAAGATCTCTACACACAAAAGAGAAAGTTCAAGGTCTCGCTCCCTAAGCAGATCAATTTATCTGAATAATTAAGTGCAGTGGTTTCAAGTTCTTTGCCTCCGAAGCTTAAAGATCCTGGATCACCCTTGATTCCAGTGACGATTAGTAATGTGCAGATTAAAAAGGCACTACTTGATCTTGGAGCTAGTGTTAACATATTTCCTGAAAATTTGTTTGACAAACATGATCTAAGTCAGTTACAGACAACTGGCATAATTTTACAATTAGCAGATCGGTCAACCAAATGTACAAGGGGAATTCTCTCAGGTGCCACAGTGAAAGATGAAGATTTTTACTATCCAGTCGATTACTTAGTCCTGGATACTGAGAGTTCAA
This sequence comes from Centrapalus pauciflorus, assembly GCA_020465985.1. Lineage (NCBI taxonomy): Eukaryota > Viridiplantae > Streptophyta > Magnoliopsida > Asterales > Asteraceae > Centrapalus > Centrapalus pauciflorus. The sequence continues at coordinate 159,073 of JAANYP010003060.1, forward strand.
TAGGAAATAATCAACCGGCTATATATTAGGCAGACCTTTCCTAGCCACAATTAATGCACAAATTAATTGTTGGACGGGTGCTGTAGATATTGCATTTGGTAATTGCAAGCTATAGTTTAATGTGTTTAATGCTTCAAATGTCTCTGCTATTGATTCAGAGTGTTAATTGATAGATATGGTGGATGAACTTGCGCAGCAGCATAGTTCGTCAATTAACACCAAAGATACCACTTAGTTGTTCTTTGCTGAGCATGATTTAGCCAAGTTGAATTCTCATGAGTGTAATGAATTAGAGGCAGTTATGGAATCCACATTAGAAGCGAAACAGCCGTCGTGGACTCATAGGACAGAAAAATTACCCACTGATTTGCCTCAATCAGCGAAATCTTCAATAGAACAACCACCTGTTCTAGAATTGAAGGATTTACCAGTTCATTTAAAGTATGCTTTTCTAGGTTAGAATGACACTTTGTCTGTCATAATTTCATCAGATCTAACTGAAGTACAAGAAAAAGCTTTACTGCAAGTATTAGTCAAATATAAAGAAGCAGTAGGATGGACTATAGCTGTTTAAAAGGAATCAGTCCCACTTTGTGTGTGCATCGAATCATTACTTATCCAAAAGCTAAATCGGCACGAGACGCACAAAGGAGGTTGAATCCTAATCTAACGGAAGTAGTTAAAAAGGAGGTGTTAAAACGGTTGGACGCTGGAATCATATATCCCATATCCAATAGCAAATGAGTGAGTCCAACCCAAACTGTACCCAAGAAGTCTGGGATCACAGTGATTGACACTGAAGATGGAGGAAAATAACTACTCGCCCTGTAACTTGTTGGAGAGTATGCGTTAACTACAGGAAACTCAACTCTGCTACTTCTTAGGATCATTTTCCATTACCATTTATTGATCAAATAGTGGAAAAATTAGCAGGACAGATGTTTTACTGTTTCCTCGATGGCTACTCTGGTTATAATCAAATTCCGATCCATCCAGTGTATCAAGAGAAAACCACATTTACTTGTCTATATGGCACCTTTGCCTGTCGAAGGATGCCATTCGGTCTGTGTAATGCGCCTGCCACATTTTAACGTTGTAGGATGGCTATCTTTACAGATATGGTGGGTGGTTCCCTTGAGATATTTATGGACGATTTTTCCATATTTGATAAAACATTCGAAGATTGTCTAGGACATTTAGAGAAAGTCCTTAAGAGATGCACTGAAACTAACGTAGTATTGAGTTAGGAGAAAAGCCACTTCATGGTAAAAAAAGGGGTAGTTTTAGGTCACATTGTGTCCGAAAAAGGCATGAAAGTAGATAAAGCGAAAGTTCAATTAATTTCTTCACTTCCACCTCCCACTAATGTGAAGGGCATAAGATCATTCTTAGGACACGCTGGTGTTTATCGGCGTTTTATTAAGGATTTTAGTGAAATCTCCAGGCCATTGTGCAATCTTCTATCAAAGGATGTTGAATTAATTTTGATGAAGCTTGTATGAAAGCATTTGAAAGGCTTAAATTTAATTTAACTGAAGCGCCAATTCTACAATCTCCAAATTGGTCTCAACCTTTTGAGATCATGTGTGATGCGAGTGACTATGTAGTGGGTGTGGTATTAGGCCAAAGGTAAGAGAAAAAGCCAGTGGTTATTTACTACGCAAGTAAAACTTTTAACGAAGCACAAATCAATACACCACTACAGAAAAAGAATTATTAGTCGTAGTGTTTGACTTAGATAAATTCAGATCCTATAATTGGGGGGGGAGGGGGGGGGGCAAAGGTAATTGTGTATTCGGACCATAGTGCTTTAAGACATTTGTTGGCAAAGAAGGATGCTAAGCCACGATTAATTCGGTGGATCCTTCTGTTGCAAGAGTTTAATTCAGAAAGTAAGGATAAGAAAGACACAGAAAGTGTAGTTTCCGATCACTTATCAAGGCTCCAATTAATCCCAATGAACTCAACTGATCAATCAGGGACTCCTTCCCTGATGAACAATTGTTATTAGTATCCAAAATTCCCTGGTTTGCGAATTTAGTCAATTATTTCGTATCAGGAAGATTGTCGGAGCATTGGAATTCACAACAAAGAAAATATTTTTATGCTCAAACAAGGCAATATATTTGGGATAAGCCTGATTTATTTAAAATAGGAACAGATCAAATCATGAGACGATGTGTCCCTGATTCCGAGCATGAAGATATTCTTAAACGCTGCAATGCATATGCACGTGGTGGCAATTTTAGTGTAAAGAAAACCGACCACAGGATATTGCAGTACAGATTTTTCTGGCTCACAATATTCAAAGATACTTACGAATTTGCTAAAGGATGTTTAAGATGTCAGCAATCAGGCGGAATTGCAATAAGGAATAAAATGCCCATGACTCTGATCTTAATTGTCGAAATATTCGATGTATGGGGTATTGATTTTATGGGACCCTTCCCTAAATCATACGGGTACTAATATATCTTAGTTGTTGTAGATTATGTTTCCAAATAGGTGGATGTAGAAGCTACAAGAACTAATGATAACCGGGTCGTTTGCAAATTTGTTAAAAGCAATATTTTTGCGCGACACAGTATCCCTCGAGCAATCATCAGTGACGGAGGGTCACATTTTAATAATCAACATTTTGTTAAACTCCTTAAGCAATATGGAGTTAATTAGAGAATAGCAACGCCTTATCATCCGCAGACTAGCGGATAAGTCGAGATTTCTAATAGAGAAATCCAGAGAATCCTCTAGAAAACAGTAACACCTGATCGTAAGGATTGGTTGCAAAAACTAGAGGATGCTTTATGGGCATATAGGACCACATTTAAAACACCAATCGGTATCTCCCCATATAGACTTTTGTACGGCAAGCTTTGCCATCTTCCAGTAGAATTGGAACACCGAGCTTTATGGGAAATTAAATATACTAATTTTAGTTTGCACGATGCTGGTGTTGATAGGAAATTTTAATTAGATTAATTGGAGGAAATTCATAGAGTAGCCTACGAAAGTGTAAAAATTTGTAAAGAGAAAACAAATTTTTCCACGATAAACTTCTTAAAAATATAACATTTACAAAGGAAAACAAAGTCTGGTTGTTTAACACAAGACTTAAACAGGTTTTCGGTTTTTTTAAAAAGTAAATGGACAGGTCCATTTAAAGTCACTGAAGTCTACCCGCATGGTGCTGTAGAAATTCAAGATCCAAAAGGTGGTGAACCATTTAAAGTCAATGGACACAGACTTAAATTATATGTTAAATGGGCCACCAATAACATGCTAGTCTCTGAACTCATCAGACTAGAATAAATTCATTTACTTAAGGAGCAGTACGTCTGGCTGAAGACGTAAAACTTAGCGCTTGCTGGGAGGCAACCCATAGAACTTTAATAATTTGATTTTATTTGTTTATAAAGTGTTATTCACTTATGTGTTAATCGTGTGTACCCAACTAAGTTGGGGAGGATTCCTCCTCCCAAACTCAGTTTTTTTTTGGTTTAATTTAAATTTTAGGTTTTAAGATTAATTATTATGATCCCCACTATAGAATTTAGAAGTTTAAGCACGCAGACTGAAGTATTTTAGCCTGATTTAATAAGCGTAAGTTGGGGAGAGTACCCAGAAAAATATTAAAAACTGAAGAAATGGGTTTACAGACTTGCACATGCCCCAGATCAAAAATCCAGAGGCACGGGCGCAAGTGGGGCCGCAGGGCTACGCCTAGCCTACGCCCCGACGCGCTTAAAATTTATTAAAACTGTTCCCTACGCCCTAAATGTCATAAATCCTAAAAAAACTGATTCCAGAGCGGCGAGTGTCGATTTTATAAGCCTAAAACCTCACAAAAAAACATCCGTTCTACGTCAAATCTTCAATCCAACACTACTATTTTGCAAGAATTCCAAAGGTATCAACTTTCTAACACCCTATTTTAAGTTTTTGCGAGTTTATATGGATTTAATTTCTGCATGGATGAAAACTTTTTGGGGATTGCTTTATTTTCATTGAAAACGGGTTAAAAATAATTTTTTATATATTCATTTAATTAACAATTAATATTTTTTTTTGAAAAAACATTACTAAAATTTTCTAGTTTTTCCAAATACGTTTTATTTTTAAAATTTAGAAGTATGGTCTACAGGTTATTTTAAATTGATTTTATAAATTATTGAATCATGCATTTATAGGATTAGATTTGGCTCACAATTGGCGGTGAAAATTAGGTTAGTGCAATCATGAAAAAAACGGGTTTTTATTTATTCATGCATAATTATTTATAAATCCCATTTTTTAAGATATCCTAATTTTCTGCGTAATAAATTGTAGATGTCGAACAAATATCATGCTAATGGTAATTGTTCGGTAAACAATCGTGTCACCCATACCCCTAGGATGAGAACTATTGACCGTAGGAAGGTCCGCTTTGAGAAACCCCTCAACGCGGAATTCCTCGTAGTCCCTCCAAACACAAACAATGGTAAACCCCTTATGTTTCACATTGAGAGGACTTTAAAAGAACCTGACTCTGAAGGGTTTGAAATATTAGAGTGTTTTGAGAGGTTAGGATGGGTTAGGCTATACAATGGGAACTCCCACATATTCACACTAGTCTGATCCAACAGTGGTTCGCTACTTTTCGGAAAACAAACAGATACGAGGACCATAACTTTGAGCTCACGGGAGTAGTAGGAAACAAGAGGGAAACCGTCTCTAGGAAAATACTGTGTGATGAATTTGGTATAGATGGAGATATTCCAAAACCTAGGGAATTCTGGTCATCTTTGGATCATCAGGGGGTAGAGCGAGAATGTTTAGTAGTTGGGCTAAGAAATGGGACGGGATGATAGCCACAGTATTTGGGATGTCAATGGAGGAAGCGAGAGAGTCTGTCCACTTTAATAGGGGGGATTTATGTCCAATAGCTATGGTGCTCTCGTAGTTTGTTATGTTTAACTTACCTCTAGACACCAAGATCCTAATGCTATTAGACCCCAGGAGGTACTGTTAGTGCATGCTTTAATGACTGGATACCCGACCATATCTTTAGGATATATAATACTGGAAAATTTGTGGGAGTGTAGTGTCATGGGTCAAGGGATGAATTATCCACACTACCGTATGCTGACCGAGTTGTTTATTATTGAGAAAGCGGTGTCGGAACAACTGCCGATTAAGTACCTTAAGCCCAATGAGATTTGGTTCACCAGATTACGATGTTAAGGTTAGCATTGGAGAGAACCCATTTAGGTTTCCAAATCCGTTGCCCTAAAACCTCAAGAGTGACCCTAATCCCATTCATTGCACCAGACTACCCAGAAGAGAAACAAAACAATAAAGTGAAAGCTAGAATTGAGGTAGATGACGAAGAGGATGAGAGACCATGGAAAAGAATGAAAACTGAAAACTTGCTGAGACCCCAAATCAATATTCTGAAAGACGTCATGGGTAGCATACTGAACGCGAACAAAGACTTGGTGCTCGATATTTAGATGTTGCAAGAGGAATAAAAGAAACACGAGAAGATGTTCCAAGTGCATTCGGATTGTCTCACGAATATCCAGATGACAGTGGGAGAGTTAGAAGAAGTGGTCGTTCCTCCAAATAGTTTTAATTAATTATTTGAATATGTGGTTTGGTTGTTGCGTGATAAACATTAAGATTCATTTGGTGTGTTTAATTTCTGTTATGGTGTGATCTCCGAATTGTAATCGTACTTTATTTATTTGGTTGTTTATTTTTAATTATTAAGTGTGGTGTGACAATTTTATTTTATTTTAATGAGAAAAGTTGAATTTAATTTTATTTGAGTTAATTGAAATTTATTTTCAAACAAGGAATGGGTTCCAATTTTTTTCTCATTGTTAAGTGATTATAGTGCTCAAATGTGACAAGGACGTCACAAAAGTCTAAGTTGGGGACGGTAGTGATCTAAAAATAATGATTTAATTAATCTAGCCCCAACAAAAATTTTAGACCACATTTTTAATCATAAATAAGAAGGATGTACTGCCCCGCGTACCAAAAACCTGTAAAAAAGAAAATTTTCAGAACACTGGGCGCAGGGGGTGACGCAGGGCTACGCCTGGCCTACACCCCATCGAGCTCATATAGCAGAATTAAGCTTCCTTCTTCATTTTCCACAAACCCTAGAGCTCATTCCCCTACGGTTCAAGTGCGGCCATACCCTCTTTGTGCCATTTTTGTGCTAAAATTTGCAAATTGAAGCTCCAAAACACCTACATTATCATACACAACAAAGATCTAGGCTAGAAAACTCTTTCATGTGGGTATTTTCATCCACTTTGAAGGTTTTTGGTTGAAGAAGTGGGTCAACCAAAAGCTAGATTTTTACCGTTTTTAACTTCCAATCTTCAAGGTTAGTGTTTTTATTGAGTAAATGCAACTTATTTCATACTTTTTTGATCAAAATGAAAGCTTGAGCTTCATGGTCATCCATGGAGTTTTCATGGTTATTTTGAATTTTTAGAGTCAAAGTATGTGAAATTGCATTACTCTAGTGATAACCTTGATTTATGTATGATGAGATATATGTTTAGTTAATTTTCCATGTTAATTTCTAAGAAATAAAAATTAATTTATGAAGTTGATTGCGTAAATATGCATATAATATATGAATTATAAAGTTGGGTAATTAGCTAGAAAAATAATTCTATGTGGTAAATGAATTTTCTTGATATATGTTATGTGTTTAGTGCTTAAAACAATGGCAAAAAATCTAGATGACACGAAGAACACGCCAACGATCTCATCCCGTAAATCTACCAATAGATTGGACACCTAACCTATTGCTATCCCAACACCTGAAAAAGTTAGGACACACTTGTTTTTATATAAGAAATATTCTAATAAGGTTTTAGTTTAGAAGAGAGTTACGAGGGAAGACTTTGAGGATTATGGGATTCCATACCTCTTTGACTTTTTGGGATGGGAGAGTGTGTTCGATTTGGGCGGCCCACTAGTCCATCTGGACGATGTAGTAGAATGGATGTCTACCCTACGGAGGGAGACGGGGAGTTTAAATATTGATTTGAGGCTTATAGGCACTGTCCACGGTAGGAACGTGGCGATAGATGCACAAATCCTTCGCCAAATGTTTAATGTAGATACGGGGTAGGAAACTAAGGGTCTACCCAACGTGGGTACGAGTACAAGTTCGAGGCCCAGTTGGCGTTTACCGACATGACTTGGTCAGGAGAGTGGACGGAGCAAGTGAGTAAAGTTTTTATCCCGTATGTTTTGGAAACAGAGGCTTCCACTTCTTATAGTCGAAGGCCATTGACCTCAAGTTGCAAGGTGTTTCACAAAGTTATTGTAAATAACATCTTGCCATGTGATAGTGACCTGTCTAAGGTCAGGCATAGGGATATCACGGTTCTGTACGCCCTTCTGAAGGCGAAGCCCAGACTGTCCTTCGCATGGAGAGTCATGAACGATATATGGGCAATGTACGATACCTGAGAGAGGATGATCATCCCCCACGGATGGTTGATCTCTAAATTTCTCGTGAGGATGGGGGCACTTTCTCCCGAGTCCCTCACATCTGCAGTTTCAGCGACGTACATTACGGCCGCTATGTTCCCTACCTTGATTTTTAGGGAAGTCGATGAGGGTTTTAAGATATACGACAAAGAGACAAATCAGTCGTATATTGAGGGCTACACAGAGGATGAGAGAGAGAGAGAGAGAGAGAGAGAGAGAGAGAGAGAGAGAGAGAGAGAGAGAGAGAGCAAAAGGCTGCTGATGAGGTTAGGCACGAAGAGCCGAAAAGAGGGGCGTCTACCTCGCATAGTCGAGGTAATGACGATGTTGATTTTGGACGTGTTTTGAGGCGGTTAGATAACTTAGTAGTGGGTCAAGCTGATTTCCGAGAGGACGTGACCCAGAGGCTAGACGAGATGAATCGGTAGATTACCCATATTTACGATAGGGTCGATTATTTACACGAGCGGGTAGCTAGGATCCACGATGGACAGAGAGAACTGGCATATCAAAATGCCTACTACCAGCACCAGAACTAGGCATATTGGGAGGGAGTCCGACATCACGAGGACTCCATAGCCGGTATGCCATATCAGTCACACTCTGATTATACCATTCCCAACTACCAATCCTAGGATCCTATCGTCGATACTTGTCAGCGATATCCGGCGCATGGCAGGCAGGATTTGCCAGTCCAGATCCCTATCCACCTATTTCCGCCTCCACCACAGTATCCCACAGATCACGGTCCTTATGGAGACTTCTTCAGCAGCGTCTTCGGACCTCCTCCTCCTCCATTTTGATTATCGGGTACCATCCTTCCTTGTTCTTTGTTTTATTTCTGCACTTTTACTTAGTTATTATAGTTTTGTGTGCATTGTATGTCTTTTAGTAATGTTTATCTTTAGCCGAGTCTTTATTTAGTTTTGTAATGTTTATATAGTCTGTCTTATCTTCCCCAGTTTGAGTCGTGTTTGCCGATCAGACATTGGAATATGATGATAAATAGAAAATACATGTACAAGGGAATTGGCTAGTGTTGATAGGATATTCTATAATTAAGAAAAGAGTCGTAATAATAGTTAACATATTTGTTAAGTAAAGCAAAGTTAAGTAGGTTCAAGTATATTAGGGCTTAAATATAAATAATGTGTCAAAAGATTTTGGAAAACTCATGCAACAAGGGGGAGAGCTTAATCACGTTTTTAGCCTCAAAAGCGGCTCAATTATAGTTAGATGGTTCAGGAGATTAGTCTTTGGGGTACCACTCATGCCTAATCCCCTAAAACCATCTAGTTTGAGAGTGATTGACCTAAATCTCGCTACATGGAACAACTAGATAATTTGAGTTAGAAAATTATAGGATATAAGCATGGCTTTTAAAAGAAAAATTTTGTCGTAAACATGCATAGAGGGAAAATATGGTCAAAAGACCCACGTGTTTTAAGTTTCGTAACCTTGAGCTAAAAGGGTAATTTCCAAGAATGAAATACATTATATAAATTCTAAGGAAAATATATTTTAACTGAATATGTATTTGGTTTACATAATAAACGTTTTAACGCATTACTGCGAAGGCTACCTTAACTTAGAAATTCTAGAAACGACGCTAATACATACCTAGTACATAGATAGTTCTGATTCCAAATGCTTGTTCAAGGACGACCAATAGTTAAGTTGGGGAGGTTTGAAAAGAACATTATTTTATGTGTTTTTATATCGTTTTAAGATCGTTTTAAGCACCGATGCTTTGTAACTTTGTTATTATTACTCCGAATTTATGTTTCAGGGTCAAGAAGTCAAATGGAAGCAACTTGAGAAAATTCAGCGCGAACCAAGCCGGAGGGGGCGCAGGCCTGCGCCGCCCAACGCTGCAAAACAGAGAATTTTAGAGTTACAGACACCCTCCAGCGCAGCCCAGCGTAGCCCAGGCCGTAACCCAAGCGCAGGGTGAAGGGGGTAGGCTTATGCCCAGGCCTACGCTGTTGCAGCGCAAATGAATCTAGACCCAATTCTGATCCCAGAAACCCTAATCTCACTTCCTCTATAAATAGAGGTCGACGACTCTCGTTTTTAGAGGTCTCGAAGTTGTTAAAAGAAGTGGCGAAGCCCTGACGGTTTGGAATCATGACTCAAGTACAAAGACGGTGTTTGAAGCTTATGACGATGCCTACGATCATTCCCGATGACAAGCATACGATGAGCGGCTAAACTCCATAGCCGTTTGCGGAGACTCTACGACTAAGTTTTACTTTATCGAATTTCTATTTACTTTTTGATGTATCATGGATTGCTTGGATATTTTATCTGTATTCACATGATAAGCATCCGGTTATGAATATGATATGTGTTTCGATTGGTAAAGCAAGATAGTTCACCGTAGTGTTATTATTAGTTCCGAGTCCATTAGTTTAGGGATTAAGACAAGTAATGAACGTTTCATGCGCTAAGCCGAGAGTTATTGATTAAAACGATTATCATTAATTTGACCGCGCAATTAATTATGTCTATGTGATTGTTGCATAAAATTCGAGTGGGTAATAACTTATGTCGTAGTGATTCCGTAAATGGTTATCTTTATTTGATTTGTTAACCGATCCGTTAGTTCTTTGCCATTATTTTAGTTATAATTAAATGTAGTCATTATTCCAAACAATTCAATCATTTTACAATTTAAACGCTTTTAATAAACTAAAGAAACTAGCTATTTAATCCTAATTACATACGCATTCCTAGCGGATTCGACCTTTACTTCTCTGAGCTAAATACTTAGATTTAAGGTTATTTCTACGGGCCACAACGACGGCTCGTCAGCGGTCGTGCCCAAATCAAACCGCTCGCGACCCAACGCGCCCAGGGCAACGCGGTCGGGGCTCATCTCAAGAACAACACGGCCCGCGATCAAGGGATCGCGGCCGCGCTCACGGACGAACAGAATCAGTAAGCTTTGTTTCTTCCATACCAGGGGATTTAATCCCCATCTCCTTACCAGCTCGATATTACCATCCCAACTTATCCCAAATTCACACGGAAGCATAATTAAAGTCAATTCAATTATTTGGCAACAATTAACAACATGCAATCTAAAGAATAGGGGACCCAACATACTTGAACTCGAGGTTGAAGATGATAAACAACTTGGAATCAACAATCTGATTGCTTGATCCATTCTCACTACTTGGCTGCTACTGGAATCAAATACACACACAAACACACTCAACATTCTGATTTTTAGGAAAGGAAATGAATGCAACAAGGCAAGTAGCTCAAACAAACATACGTTTCGGATTTAAACTCGGTTCGTTGCCCAATATCCAATCCCGTTATCACAAAATACAAGTTTATATCACTGGGTCCTAGATTAATTAGTAATCATCAAGATTATAATATTCTACAAAAACTTAAACTCATAACCCGGTTAACCCAAAATCTCATCACGTGACGGTTCCACGTATAACTCAATAATTATCCAACTCAATAATAATACTATAATTATCCCAATTAAATAATTCCACATACCTTTCCCAGAATTTAGGTATTACAAGCCCTCCCTCCTTATGAAGATTCTGTCCTCAGAATCTAGCTCGAAGCAAATAGATTAGGATAACGGCTACGCATCTCTAATTCTGGCTCCCATATGGCGCTAGTACCCTTGTGATGTCTATACTGCACTAACACTAATGCCACCTCTATTTGCGTAGCTTCCTCACCTTTCGATCTGTCACTGCCTCAGGCTGCTCAGCATACTGAAGTCTATCATCGACCTCAATCTCGGATAGAGACACTCATTGATCATCACGAGCTAGACACTTGTGAAGGTGACTGACATGAAACGCATTATGAACTTCCGATAACTCTGGGGTAAATTCAGGCGATAATCCTGATTCCCAATCCACTTAATAACCTCAAATGGCCCAATATAACGCAGACCAAGCTTACCCCGCTTACAAAACCGAATAATCCCTTTCCAGGGCGAAACCTTCAACATCACAGAGTCTCCGACCTGGAACTCTAACTCTGACATCCGTCGATCTACGTAACTCGTGTACCGGCTCAGAGCTGTCCTAATCCGATCTTGAATCATAGAGACATTGTCGCTAGTCTCTTGAAAAACCTCTGGCCCAGTAATAGGACGCTCCCCAACTTTGCCCCAGCACAACGGAGTCAAGCACTTTCGCCCATAAAGAGCCTCAAACGGAGGCATGCCGATAGATGCATGGTAGCTGTTATTATAAGAAAACTCTACAAGAGGCAAATGAAGATCCCAGCCACCCCCAAAATCAATAACACAAGCCCGTAGCATGTCCTCCAAAATCTGATTGGTCCGCTCCGTCGGACCCCTATCTGAGGATGGTACGCTGTGCTGAGCTGAACTCAACTCCCCAATTCTCTCTGAAAAATCTGTCAGAATGGTAACACAAACCGGCTATCTCTTTCAGGTGCATGGTAGTTGTTATTATAAGCGAACTCAAGAAGCAGCAAATGAAGATCCCATCTACCCCCAAAATCAATAACACAAGCCCGCAGCATCTCCTCCAACGTCTGATTGGTCCGCCATGAGCCGATCAATGATAACCCTCTAAAACTATTCCAGAATCATGACACAAACTCGCTATCTCTATCAGAAGTAAAAGATCTCAGAACCCCGTGCGTAGCCACTATCTCACTGATGTAAAGGTGCACTTACTGATCCATCGATATAGTCCCGCGAACAGCCAGGAAATGAGCGCTCTACATGAGCCGCTCAATGATAACCCAAATCATATCATTTCCACGAATGATCCGCTGAAGTCTCACGATGAAATCCATAGTGATGTCAGACCACTTCCACTCCAGAACCTCCAATGGCTGGAGCCTGACATGGGGCTTCTGATGCTCTCTCTTAACCCTCAAACACGTCATACACGCCTCAACATATTTCCCTACATCCCTCTTCATCCCCGGCCACTGATAAAGAACTCGCAGGTCTCTATACATCTTTGTACTGCCCGGGTGGATTGATAATCAAGACTTATGGGAATCGTCTAGAATCAACTGCCTCAAATTCTCTACCCTATGAACCCATACTCGATCATGAAGTGTCATTAATCCCCTATCATCTCTACTCAATAACTGAAGCTGCCCAGCCAATCTCTCTTTTTATACATTCCCTTCTCTCAACCCCTCTTTCTGAGCTAGCCGCAAACTATCAATCAAGGTCGACGTGACCTCTAATCTGGAAGCTCGAGACGTAACCATGTGCTCATAGAATCTTTTGCTCAATGCATCTGCCATAACATTGGCTTTCCCTGGGTGGTAATTAATATCACAGTCATAATCCTTCAAGAGCTCCATACTACGCCTCTACCTCATGTTCAGCTCCTTCTGGCTGAACAGATACTGCAGACTCTTATGATAAGTATATAGTGTAAATCTCGTCCCATAAAGATAATGTCGTCATATCTCCAATGCAAAGACGATGGCGTCCAACTTCAGATCATGCACTGGCCGGCTCAGCTCGTATCTCCGAAGCTGTCTCGAGGTGTACGTAATCACTTTACCTCTCTGCATCAACACACATCCTAATCCAGTAATTGATGCATCACAATACACGGCGAAGTTCCCAGAACCCTCAGGCAATGCTAACTCTTTAACTCTAAAAAGGAGCCCTACAGAGCTGATTCTTTAACTCTAAAAAGGCACTCTACCAGGGTATCTAATCCTGTTCGCTCCCCATGCTTTTGTACCGCAGTGTTGGTAGGGACCCAGAGAGCTGCCTTCGCTTTTGGCTTTCCTTTGTGCTCCTCAGCCCATACAAAGGGCACAGACTACCGCCTCAACATCGTCAAAGGCACTGCAATCCGTGAAAGGTTCTCAATAAATCGCTGATAATATCCAGGCAAGCCTAAGAACCTACGAACCTCTGACACCGACGTGGGCTTACCCGAACTCATAATGGCCTCAATCTTTTCCGGATCTACCTTCACCCCCTCACTTGTCACCACGTGCCTTAAGAACTACACCTCTCGAAGCCAGAACTCACACTTCAAAAACTTGGCAAATAGGCTCTCTCTCTCTCTCTGCAATGTACTCAAATTATCTCTCAAATGTTGGTCGTGCTCCTCGAGTAAATCAAGATATCATCGATAAACACAATCACGAATCGGTCGAGCATCAGCCTACAGACCCTATTCATTAGGTTCGTAAATGTTGTTGGGGCATTAGTCAGCCCAAACGGCATGACTAAGAACTCATAGTGACCATATCTGGTCTTGAATGCAGTCTTCGGCACGTCCTCGTCTCTAACCCGCAGCTGATGATACCCAGAACGCAGATCGATCTTGGAGAAGTAACTCGCCCCCTGAAGCTGATCAAAGAGATCATCAATCCTCGGCAAGGGATAATGGTTCTTCACCGTTACCCTATTAAGCTCCCTATAGTCTATACACATACGCATCGTCCTGTCCTTCTTCACGAATAACACTGGGGCTCCCCAAAGAGAAGAACTAGAACGAATAAACCCACGATCTAAGAAATCCTGCAGATGTGTCATCATCTCGCGCATCTCGGTAAGAGCTAACCGATAAGGCGTGCGCGCAATAGGCACTGCTCCTGGAAATAGATCGATCCGAAACACGACATGTAGATCAGGCGGCAACCCCAACAACTCATCAGGAAACACATCAAGGAAGTCTCTAACCACTGGCACATCGCCGACCTCCCTCTTCATCTTCTTCGCATGCACCACCTAAGCTAAATAAGTGGCACATCCCTTTGCCACATATTTCTGCGCTCTCGCCATAGACACAATCCTCACCTCCCCTCTACGCCTCTTACCGTACATGATCGCTGACTCTGACTCCGAAATAGGGATCTGATCATCTTCTTAGAGCAAAAGATATCTGGCTAACGCGCTGTTAGCCCATCCATGCCGATATTCGCATCAAAACTTCTAATCTCCTTAGGCATTAAATCTACAGAAAAGCGATGGGCATCTATCTCTTATACACAATCCCTATTAATACGAATCACTAATACAGTGCTACCATCTACTCGCTCAACAATTCCATAGATTGATAACTCCGAGGAAGGCATAGAAAAGTAAACACAGAATCATGCAGACACATATGAACGATTAGATCCCGAATCAAACAAAATAAAGGCACGTAGTCCATTACCAGAAACAACACCAGGCGACTCCCTTGCCTCCTAATCCGTAGCCTATAAGACCCTGCAACGAGCCCTCGGTGCTCCACCTCCCCCACGAGGTTCTAACGACGATCCTGATACCCCAGCTCTGTCCCTAACCCTGACTCTGACCCAGACTCTAACCCTGACCAACCCCAGACTGCTGCTCATCTCTTCCATGATCTCGCTGGGCCCCGAAACTCTGTCCCCGCAGCTCTGAGTACCCGCCCTGTCGGCTATCTTGATAAAATCCCGAGGACCGTGAACTCTGCCCCTGACTCGGCTGCTCAAATCGCTTCTTTGAGAAGTCGGCTGCTCCCGCTATCTCTCAATCCCTCTCTCCCTACGTCTGGAATACTCCATGGCCGATGAAAACGTGGGGTCGCACAACATCCCCACAAACTCCCTAATATCTGATCTTAAACCCTTGATAAACATAATGACCTTATGGTTCTAGGTAGCCAGCTGGTGTGGCGCATACTGGGCCACATCATTAAACGTGTCGATATACTCCTGGACAGACATGGATCCCTATTGTAGATGAATAAACTCCCTCTTCATCTCACGTCTCGTATCCTGCGGGCAATACTGCAGCTCGAATCTGTCCTAAATTCCTCCCAAGTCATCAGATAGGCCTCATCAAACCCTCGGGCGCTCACAAGCCCCCAAACTCTGTAACACCCTCTCAAGTCCCATAAATGCCACGTCATTTACAATACACAGGTGGCAATAACACATATAATCTATGTAAGTTCCACCC
Source organism: Centrapalus pauciflorus (assembly GCA_020465985.1). Taxonomy (NCBI): domain Eukaryota; kingdom Viridiplantae; phylum Streptophyta; class Magnoliopsida; order Asterales; family Asteraceae; genus Centrapalus; species Centrapalus pauciflorus. The sequence continues at coordinate 174,500 of JAANYP010003060.1, forward strand.
TTATCAGATCTATCAAGGCATGACGGCATTAAACGAGTGCGAAATCCTTATTTAACGCTAATGGATCGTACACAAAAACTCACACGGAACACAGAGCCAAACAACGATGCTAGACTATAGAATATCAACCCCACAAAGTGTATCGCTCCTTTGATCACTCTGAAACTCTATGAAATCATCTACTATCACACACACTACAAATCAGAAAGTCGTAATGAATTTCAAAACATAAGTTCATGATATAACCCTTAAGTTCGTGCACCGGCCAAGCCCATAAACTTATAAGTTCAAGCCCATGCAGATAAGTTCGTATGAACTTATCAGGGCTAAGTTTGTACGAACTTATAATCCATAAGTCCGTACCCTATGAACTAATCTTCATAAGTTCATGCCTCATGAACTTATCCTCATAAGTTCATGCCTCATGAACTTATCCTCATAAGTTCATGCCTCATGAACTTATCCTCATAAAACATATCTAGCAATCATTAACTTAACATTTAAATATGAACACAGTACACAATCATGAACTTAAGACATAAATATGAACACATTATTATGACTTGTTTAATAAGGCCCTATCTATTACAAAAGAGTATCAATTACAAAACTAGACTGTTATCGTCACAGTGGGTGTACTAACATACTCCCCATTTACGATATCTTCTACTTGATATTCATTGATCTAGAGTACTAGGCCTTTTTAAAGTACAAGCTGCATGTAATCCCTGCTCAACGCAAACCCTAACTACTCTTTGGTATTCCTTCCTTCAGCTTCCCATCCGTCATGAAAGAAGATTGGCTGCTCATGAAGTTTCTGCATGTCACCCTGAGATAGATTTACGAGATGCGGGGGATCATATATCTTCAAAATCACTTTCTCATCTTGATCTTCCATAAGTGCTTCAGCTGTCTCATTGTCAACATACCCCCACTTCATGTTACTCAGTACATTCTGTTGCATATTCTTCAACGGGACCTTCGTCAAGCATTTAAATGGGTTGTTAACAATTTTAATCCATGGCCTGCCAGTCATAGGATCCATTCTTGTTTTGTCCATGACTCTTTTACCAACTCTTGGTTTCAGCCTCTCAAACCCTCCAGACCGACCCTCTCTTCTAATAAATTTGGCAAGAACTTTAGCGTATGGGTCATCTCCTAGGTTGATTAGCTCCTTCCAGGCTAAGTCTTTCACCTCACACTTAGGCAACGAGCTGAAGTCTTTCAACCTTCTTCTCAAATATTGAAGTCCGACTCTTCTATTTAAGATGAAAAGCTGCAGTTCTCTATCAAAGAACCAGCTTAGGATTCCACCTGATAAATTTCCTGGACTTGGCAACTTCATCTTCGTCTTCGTTGCTAAGTCCGTCTTCTTTTCTTCATCCCTGAACCACCATCTCCTTTTCTCTTCTTTTGTAAGCTCCCTATCAGGCATATCAGATTGTGATTCATCACTAAATGCAGATCTCAACATATCAAGGTCTATCGCATTCTTATTTTCATTTACGTATTGCTGCGGGACAGGTTGCTTGTCTACAAGATGCTCATTTACATCATCATATTCATCCACAATTATCTCATCATCGGATTTCCAGTCTGGTACATCTACAGAAATGAATTCTCCTTCCTAGAGATCCTCCTGATCCAAGGAATCTTCAAAATCAAACTTTAACTCCTCTTCTTCTAAACCGTTCAAGGCTCAAATTATCTCTTCTTCTATAGCTTCTGTTGCTTCTGACGCCTTGCCTTTATCAGCTCCTGATGATCCAAACTCCCCCTGCGGATCAGCAAGCTGAGCAGATTGTTATTTAGAAAGATCTGTCTGCTCACTTTCTTTACTTGCACTAGGGTCATCTCCCTTGATATGGTCATATTTATACATATTTTTGGCATAATTTCCCTTGCAATTTGGTCGGTTTTTCTCTCGAAATACGTGAAATAGATATCTAATTCATTCATTTTTGTGATTCATAGGACAAAAGTGGTTTTATCGACTAAGGAATGAACATCTAAGAAAAACCGACAAACTTTGAAGCCCCGGCGAGTTCTCGTGGATTTTGTAGAAGAAAAGAAGCGAAATTGGTGAATTTTTAGAGCCTACAACCGTAGAAGGGGGAAGCCTACGACCATAAGGGATACAAGGAGCATTACCGTGGGCTAGGGCACAGGTTTGACCAAGTCAACATGGCCTACGACCGTGGAGCTTAAGGCCGACAGTCGTAGGCGGCGCAGAATCCCTATAAACAGAACAGATTCGGCCAGAATGAAACAGGAGCTTATTTTCTTGATTTCCAGCCTAGTTTTACGAACTTTTGCAGTATTTCTTCACATATTTAAGTAGGTTTAACATAGTTTTAGTTAAGTAATCATTCGGGAGTTGATATTTGCATGGATTGAAGCATTCGGTTAGCGGTAATCGTTGGTTTTCGTCACTTTTTGCAAGATTTCGGTACATTCGTTCCTTTTTCTTTCGTATTTCATAATGAATGCTATTAAGTTTTGTTTATTTTCTGTTTTTATTATGAATCGTGAGTAGTTTATTGTTCACCCGCTTGGAATAACGAATTCTATGTATTAGTTGGTATATTATTGGATTGATTGATGGATTTTGGTTTACATTTGTTGGATTCTTGATTATTTCATATTTTCTTGTTAAAAATCATATTTTTATTAATCTTTTAGCATTGTTTTGCGATAATAAAGTGTTAATTAAATCTGCGTTTTAAAAAGAAAGATGCTTTAAATGAAAAATTAATAGTCAATTATCTCTTCTAGGCATTGTGTTGCGATAATGGTTTGATAGTTGATTGTTAATCTAGAATTTTATGCGTTTGCTAATTCTTATGCATTGTGTTGCGATAATAGGGTTGACAAATCATAAAATGTGATTTTTAAGTGACAAAGTTAATTTGTTGGATTTCGGTGTTAATCGATTATCTTTAGGCATTGTGTTGCGATTATAAGATTAATTGGTTAATATTGGAGTTTTGACGAGTTGCTTTGTTTCCATCACGTGGTTATCAAGATTTAATATTTTAACTTGAAGTAATTAAATTATCCGTAAATTAAATCAAAATCCGCGCTTAATTGAATTTATAATTGGTTATCAAACAATTTGTCTTTAATCAATCAATTCAATCCATCGCCAATTAATTATAGTTTTCTAATTCCAAGGGGGTGACGCTTTCGTAATATAAGAGTTTCGTAAAATTTATCACCGTTCTTTACTTGCTTAAGTTAGTTTGATTTGATTTTGCTTTAGTTAGTTTGGTTCATATAATTTAGTTGTCGTTACTTGCTTGCCTTAGTTGTTTAGTTTAATTCGTGTTTGCTAGAATTGGTTTTTATTTAATTTGAAAAATCCAAAAATATTAGTTTAACTTTTTATAATGGTGTTACTTAGTTTGCTTCAGTTATTCGGTTAATTAATTTTAATTATTGCCTCTAGTTGATATTTCCTCAAAAAGTCCGAAATAACTAAATATTGGTTTAGGTTGTAGTATTGGAGTCTCCTTTCTTTATTCCGTTCCCTGAGTTCGATAAATCCTGGGTGATTCTTAAAGCTATATTGCACACGATTGGTACACTGCCAGTTGTGTAATTTATACTTTGGGTTCATTTAGTTATTAAAACATGAGGTGTATTTTGCACGCGTCAAGTTTTTGGCGCCGTTGCCGGGGAACGGTGTGAGCTTTAAGAAACAACCAACACCGGTAGTTTAATTGATCCTTTTTAGGGGCAATTCCCCTGAAAAGTTAATTTTTTGTCAGATGCACATTAATGTGAATGAGTTTGATGCTGATAGAGACTTGCGGGAGATTGCTTGCTTGTTTGGAGAAGATTGGCAGATGCACATTGATGAGAATGATATCCCAACCGATGAGGATATTTTTGCTTTGTTTGAAGCACCATCACCATCTACTCCTTCTCATATTGATCATGATAAGCTTGATATTCTTGAATCTGATTCTATTGTTGTTTGTGATGAACAGATACCTTCAAGCTCAGTAAAGAGAAAAGGAAAATCGAAGAAGGCAAGACATCGGAAGAAAAAGGTAGAAAAGATCAAAGAGAAACCAACTTGTCAATATCCGAAGATTAATTTTGATCATGAGGATCCGATTGGTGAGTACATGGCTTTAGTGGGTATGAAAGGTTTACGTGCACGTTTCCTAGGTATGTTTTATCAATTTAAGGGCCATGTGGACGAGTCAAGCTAGAGACTCGTCAAAATAAGCACCTTCGGGAGGCAACCCGTAGATACTTTCATTTGTATTTAAAGTTTTCATATTATGTTTAGTTTGTTTTGCTTGATGTGTTGAGTTGTTAACTTAAATTTTGAAAGTTATATGCTTTAATAAGTAGCCCGTGCATTGAGTATGTGTCTTAGGATTGCATGATTGATGCTAGTGGTCTTGTTTTGAAAGCATGTTTGCTTGTTCTAATTTCTAGTTTTATTTTTTTTATTTTAGTTATTGCTTTGTGTGTGGTGTGCTTATTGTAATTATTTTCTTAGATGGTGTGTTTTTGAGTTTTTATAGTTTGGTGTGTTTCCATTTTTCTTTGTTTATTTTTGTAGATTTTTATTTAGGTATTTATGTTCTAGTCCGTGCATGCTCATGGTGTCACACATTTATTATGCTTTATTCATGAAAAAGGGGTGTCGTTGTCTTGAGAATATTTTGGTGTGCTGATATGTCATATGATCACATATGTTTGAAATGAGTGTGAGTGATGTGTTTGATGTGTGTTAAGACAAATTTATGTGTGTTAGAGTGTTATCAGTCTTGAACAGCTGTTTATAGATATCTTGTCATGACAGGCCATGGTAGAGATTCTCACTAGCAGTCACTTCAGCCTCATCATTCAGACATGGACATGCTTAACTGTATCAGGAGAGTTTTTTTTGTTCCATAGTTTTTTATCTCCATTATTCCATGTTTTCTTGAATTGTTCATGCCAGTGAGGACACTGTCAATAATAAGTGTGGGGTTGGGGTATATCAAGGTTGATTTTAAGCTTTGCATGTTTGTCTAAAGATAGGCCGATTTTTGAAATTTTCTCTCTATTTTTGCATGTGAGACTCGTAGTACTATTGTTCCATTTTCTACGCATGCGAAGCTGAGCAAATGACTTAGAGATTTTCATTGTGACAACAGGATGTTTTTGATGTGCTTGTTACGCTTCTTGACTGAAATTCCATGATTAAGCACAAATAACCCTGTACATTCGTTTCGTGAGAATTTGAGCCCATCTAGCATTCATATTTAATGCTCATTATTTCTTTCGGTGTGAATTTGTTGGTGTTAATTGGATTAAGGTAGAACTTGTTTGTCAAATGCATGCCAAGATCACATCGTTTGAGAATCTAGCACTTATATAAAGGCACAGTTAGGACACCCCTTTTTTCCCAAATGACACCCTTACATGCATTATTTCCCATAGTTTCCCCATATGAGCCTGAGCCTTTCATTTCGGTGACAACCCACATTATCAGCCAAATAATCCTTTTGTCTATCGTTTGACCAGAATTGGGATCATGATTCAGTAGCAAGCTATAGGGATTTATCTGGGATCATTCATTTGTTAGTTAGTCCACTGTGAGCCTTGACGATTATGCATTGTTTTGATAGCAGTCGAGTCATATGTAATTCTATGCTTTTGTGTTCTTCCTGACTTTTCTAGTGTTGTACCGCGGCAATGCTAGTATGGTTTAAAGAGTTCTTTTTGGGTACAGATTGCATACAATCGATGCTTGGAAATTCAGCACTATATAAAAAAAAGAGAAAAGAAAAGAGAGAAAAAAAAAAGAAGAGAAAAAGAAAAAAAGAAAAGAAAAGAAAAAAATGGAAAAAGAAAAGAGTAAGAGAAAAAATTGGAATAAGAGAGTGAATTGATTTTTTGTCCTTCTGAGCTGCTATTAGATGTCATAAATCAAGCCAGTTTATTTGGGTAATTTTCTCAGTGATTTATTTGGTTCGATGTTGGTTACTCGATTCTATTGCTTGCTGCTTGATCTTAGATCCCAATATTTTAGCCCCACTTTGGCCATATATTCCCCATTTCCTTAGCCTCGCCTCATTACATCCCATTAAGACATTTATGTGTTTTATTTTCAAACATTAAGTGATGGCAGTGTGATTTGCTCTCAAGCATATGCTGATATTCTTTTAACATGTCTGGCATTGAGCGGAATTTGGAAAATGTACGAGCCTATACACATGAGTAATGAGTGAAAACTATGAGGTGCTAAGTCATGTAATGAGGTGGGAAGTGGTTGACATTGCAATTCTTCTTTTTACATCTTTTGGTCTCATTGTTTCTTGCATTGGCTTCAAATTCATAGTTTATGGATCTTTAATGTTATTGAGTCTTGAATGTTTCTAGAGAGTTTATTTTGAATTGAGGCCTGAGTAAAGACATTTATGCACTAGTTTGCTTGAGGACAAGCAAAGTTCAAGTGTGGGGTATTTTGGTATAACCCTTAAGTTCGTGCACGACCCAAGCCCACAAACTTATAAGTTCAAGCCCATGCAGATAAGTTCGTATGAACTTATCAGGGCTAAGTTCGTACGAACTTATAAGCTATAAGTTCGCACCCTAAGAACTAATCTTCATAAGTTCATGCCTCATGAACTTATCCTCATAAGTTCATGCCTCATGAACTTATCCTCATAAAACATATCTAGCAATCATTAACTTAACATGCAAATATGAACACAGTATACAATCATGAACTTAAGACATAAATATGAACACATAATCATGACTTGTATTAATAAGGCCCTATCTATTACAAAAGAGTATCAATTACAAAACTAGACTGTTATCGTCACAGCGGGTGTACTAACAGACTCCCCCTTTACGATATCTTCTAGTTGATATTCATTGATCTATAGTACTAGGCCTTTTTAAAGTACAACCTGCATGTAATCCCTGCTCAACGCAAACCCTAACTACTCTTTGGTATTCCTTCCTTCAGCTTTCCATCCTTCATGAAAGAAGATTGGCTGCTCATGAAGTTTCTGCAGGTCACCCTGAGATAGATTTACGAGATGCAGGGGATCATATATCTTCAAAATCACTTTCTCATCTTAATCTTCCATAAGTGCTTCAGCTGTCTCATTGTCGACATACCCCCACTTCATGTTACTCAGTACATTCTGTTGCATATTCTTCAACGGGACCTTCTTTAAGCATTTAACTGGGTTGTAAAAACTTTTAATCCATGGCCTGCCAGTCAGAGGATCCATTCTTGTTTCGTCCATGACTCTTTTACCAACTCTTGGTTTCAGCCTCTCAAACCCTCCAGACCGACCCTCTCTTCTAATAAATTTGGCAAGAACTTTAGCGTATGGGTCATCCCCTAGGTTGATTAGCTCCTTCCAGGCTAAGTCTTTCACCTCACACTTAGGCAACGAGCTTAAGTCTTTCAACCTTCTTCTCAAATATTGAAGTCCGTCTCTTCTCTTTAAGATGAAAAGCTGCAGTTCTCTATCAAAGAATCAGCTTAGGATTCCACCTGATAAATTTCCTGGATTTGGCAACTTCATCTTCGTCTTCGTTGCTAAGTCCGTCTTCTTTTCTTCTTCCCTGAACCACCATCTCCTTTTCTCTTCTTTTGTAAGCTCCCTATCAGGCATATCAGATTGTGATTCATCACTAAATGCAGATATCAATGTTTCAAGGTCTATCACATTCTTATTTTCATTTACGTATTGCTTCGGGACAGGTTGCTTGTCTACAAGATGCTCGTTAAATCATCATATTCATCCACAATTATCTCATCATCGGATTTCCAGTCTGGTACATTTACTGGAATGAATTCTCCTTCCTAGAGATCCTCCTGATCCAAGGAATCTTCAAAATCAAACTTTAACTCCTCTTCTTCTAAATCGGTCAAGGCTCAAATTATCTCTTCTTCTATAGCTTCTGTTACTTCTGAAGCCTTGCCTTTATCAACTCCTGATGATCCAAACTCCCCCTGCGGATCAGCAAGCTGAGCAGATTGTTATTTAGAAAGATCTGTCTGCTCACTTGTCTTTACTTGCACTAGGGTCATCTCCTTCATCATCCCTCTGACTTTTCCTCAAGGCATCCTCTTTGCAAGTCTCCCCCTGAGCTGCACGATCTTTTAACACTTTCTCCAGCATAGCTTCAAGGGTTGCAATCTTTTGTGGTTGGTCAACCACGATTTGATCTAACTTTGCATTATGCTGTTGAAGCTCGAGAACTGCCCTTGATAGCTGAAGAATTTGAACCGTCTTATCATCAACTTGAGCTTTAAGTTGAAGTAGACTTTCGTTGTCGGACGTTGTGGATGTGGATGGATCGGTTGTAGTGGTTGCTGGTGGTGCGGTTGTTGACGTGAAGGATCTAAATTGATCTATCCTTTGTCGTTTCGCCCTTTGATTCCTTTCAACCAAAGCCTCTTCGTCCGGCTCGTATTCCTCATCAGCTTCATCATCTTCATCTCAGAGATGTACTGACTGCTGTTGTTGAGTCTGTGGCGGCACAACTATTCTTGACTGATAACGACCCAGAGTCGTTGAAGGATTTTCTACCACCCTGAGATCTCTGGCTATGTCTGACTCTGTCTCAGACTCAGTCTCAACAGTCGCAGCAGAGTCTTTTGCCTGATAATTGTCAATGTCCTCAAAAATATTGTCAGGTGCCTCACGGGGTTGAAGTACGTCTTGAATTACTTCTTCTGCAATATCTGACTGAGCTGCTCCCCCGTGAGCAAAGATGTCTTTTAACGCTTCCTGTCTCGGATCAGCTTGGACTGTCGGGGGAGAAGCCGCTGCTGTCGGAGCTGGAATTGTCAGACGCTGGGCTGGAACAGATGATTCTTGTGCCCCAACGAGGCCTTGTCGCTCAATATCTAGCCACCCATCTCCAGCCGGAACAATGTATTCCGCATTTAGCGAAGCTCCAAAGAGTGGAGTAAGTTGTGGTCTAACATTCTCAGCCCTTCTCTGGCTGTGACTCTGACAGTCAGCAAAAATTCTCTTGTGAATTCCTGCTACAACAATGACTACAAGTGAAGGTGGCATGTCAGGAAGAAAATGACGAATTATCATCATAACGAACCGAGGATACAACCAAAATCTCTCACGACTAGGATCCGTAATTTGATGTATGAAGTCTGCAAAGAAGAAGCTTGAAAAACTATATGGCTTATTTTAGACTAGTGAGATCATCCATGACTGATGTTTGGATGTCATCATGTCAAAACCAGCCTTCTTACTTGCTAGACACACTAGCATTACATGCATCAGATACCTCCATTGCTCTATCAAGCCACTTTTAACATAGGATGCCTTGGCTAAATCTTGAAAATATCCCATTCGTTCAAATGCTCCCTGTCTTAGTGTAGTTGGGAAGTCGATTGGACCATTTTCTTGAGCCTCAGTACCCAAATGTAGAATTGTTCGCAAACCTTCAGCTGAGAAAACAATTGCTTGTCCATTAACTGTCGCTCGCAGAATTGGGGGCATCACTGAGCTATCCAAGTGTAGCATACTCCAGAACTGACGAATATAATGGATCATGAGGGTCGGGCTGTGAGTCAACGCATACACGACGCAAGATCGCGTCAAAAATTCCAGAATTTTGTGATATTGGCGTGCTTCTAGTGCTTGCATATCTATATTCACCACCATATTATGCTTATTGACGAAATCATGCTCTGCCATTCCTGCACGTGCAATAAACAGTTAAATTTTGAAAAACTGAAATTCTGAAAAACAAATAAGTTCGCACGAACTTGTTAAGTTCGTACGAACTTATAACCATATGAACTTAAAGTTAAGTCCGCACCAACTTAGTGTGGCTAAGTTCGTACGAACTTGTAGATATTTTGAATTAAGGTCGCTCGAACTTGCAGTCCCTATGTTCGTACGAACTTGTTCTTGATGAACAAGTTCGTGGTCGGCAATGTAAAAACAAAAACTCCAAATTTACAACTTTTTAGACTTGGTCAACCGATGAAACTAGTCCTAAAATTTCTAAGTGAGTTTATGAAGGTTCTAAGTTTTATAGCCTAAAACTTAGAGTTTATAAACCTCTGTTTTACGGATATCTAAACCAAAATTACAAGATAAAACTCCATTTGAACTCCCAAATGCTACTTACTTTGTTGTTTAGAAGTAAACCAAAAGTAAATAAATGGAAGTTCGAGAGGAACAGTGAGATCTTCGTGAAACAGAAACAAAGTCGTAGTATAACCGACGAGTTCGTGGTCGCTGTTATAAGTTCGTGATCGCCTAAGTAAGTTCGTGATGAGAGAAGTTCGTGAGTAGGTGAACGAATTTAACGCCTTTGCACTATTTATAGGCCCACCTTCTGTGCTACGAACTTAGTTGACTCAAGTTCGTACGGACTTAAGTTCACGCGTACTTATTTCCATAAGTTCGTACGGACTTAGCTTGTCACGAACTTAAGTTGAAATTTTGAAAAACTTTGAAAGTTTACAACAGATTATCACGCATCTTTTGTTTTTCCAACAAAAATGCAACCTAGTATCTGACCTCGATCCTATTTATTCAACATTTACCTAGAAAACTAAAATGAAGGAAAATAAAATAAAAGGTTAATATTGAAAAAACCCTATAAACTTTTTCTCATTTTCACGATTAAGTCTCTAAACTTTTTTTCCGATTGTTTAAGTCCCTAAAATATTTTTGTATTATTCAAAAGTATATATTTTTGACCGGCTACTGGATGAGTAGGTATAACACAACCAATAAAACAAAGAGTTTAGGGACTTAATCGCTAAAACATGTAAAGATAATGGGTTTTATAAATAAGACAAAAATAGTTGAGGGACTTGAACAATCGAAAAAAAGTTTTGGGACTTAATCACAAAACTAAGAAAGGTTTATGGGGTTTTTTCGACATTAACCCTAAAATAAAATAAAGTAGAGTAAACTAAAAGAAAATGAAAGAAAATAAGATAAGATAAAACAAAAATAAATTGCAAGAATTTAAAGATAAAATAAACAAACTATATATATTTGCGAGAGAGTCATAGAAGATTCAATCTGATAGCATTTCCAACGCACTTTTGGTGTTGCACTTTCACACTTTGGAATGTTAACATCCCCTTTTTTTTCTTGTTTGTTGTAACATACACACCATGCTGAGCATTGGTATTGTTGTCCACTTAAACTCGCAACACTAGAACTTTCCTTTGGCCTTTTTATTTATCAAGAAATCAACTTACGTGTCCGACACTTACACATACTTCTGTGATCAAGACAGACATACAATCATTATGACTTTTTGGTATTTGCAAATCATCTTTAAAAGGCAAACGTCTGACACAGTTCTGTACTTACGTACAATAGAGTGTCTTAGTTTGTATTAGGGTAGATCATTTTACTTATTTTTTCGCCAACATAGCGGTGACAGGTCTGTACTTACGTACATCAAAGCGACAAATCTTGTTATATTAAGTCAATACAGCGGTGACAGGTCTATACTTACGTACACCAAAGAGACATGTCTTGACTTTCTTTACGACTCATGCTTGCTCTTTATTTAAGATGTATTTTGATGAAGCAATACATCCCCCAGACTGATTACATACCTCATTCATAATTATTGTATGTGAGCCTTTAACGCAAAAATTAAAACCTATTGGTCATACGTCTAAGTTAGTTACACATACGACAATTTCTCGATTGTTTTATTGGCTTTCAGGAAAATCTTCATGTTTTATGCCTACCAACACATCAGAATATGACTAAGTACATCACTGAAATTTTATAGTGCATTATGTGTTAATGTTTAAGACTTAGAGTTTGTTAAACTTTGCTAAATCTCGTCATGTTGAACCTGTAACTCTAAGACCTCTCTCTTTATTTTTTGTTTTGCTCTTTTTTTTTTGGAATTTTTTATGTATTTATTACTTTTTATATATATATTTATTTTTTTAAGTAAATTAACTACAAAGAAAAAATTAAAAATCAATAACTAAAAAGAAAGATTATCTACTGATGTCATGTTACTCAGGATTTCACATCCCGTTTAGTTAGACTAACCACTCAAATCGTGATCTATCAAATGCTTTTGTGAACAGATCTGCATAGTTGTCTTCTGTTGGAACTTTTACCAATTTAATCAGGTTTCTCTCTGCACAATCACGAATAAAACGATGACGTATATCTATGTGCTTAGTCTTACTATGCTTTACCGGATTATTGGTTATCACTATAGTGGATTTATTGTCTATCCTAATAGGAGTATGAGTATTAGTAAAAACGTAATCCCGCAATTGTTGTTGGATCCACAGAACCTGTGAACAGCAACTACCCGCAGCTACATATTCGGCTTTGCATGTGGATACGGCTACCAAAGTTTGCTTCTTGCACTGGCAGGACACCAGTCACTCTCCTAAGAACTGACAACCTCCCAATGTTGACTATCTGTTCAAGCTGCACACTCCATAGTTAAAGTCTGTGTAAGCTTCCAACTCAAGATCTCCGTCAGCATGATACCAAAGTCCTAGCTTTGGTTTTGACTTCAGGTATCTCAGAATCCGCTTCACAGCTTTCATATGCATCTCTTTGGGGTTGGCTTGAAACCTGGCACATATACAAGCAGCAAACATAATATCAAGTCTGGAAGCAGTTTAATACAAAAGTGTCCCGATCATGGACCGATATAACGTCTGATCCCCATCACTATCACTATCGGTACCCGGTCCGAGATTGTGATTGACTTGAATTGGAGTGCTGAAATGTGCTTTGAGTTTTGTTCCTTCCATCCCGAAGCAATCTAAAATTTCATAGACATACTTCGTCTGATGAATGAACATACCCTCCTTTCGTTGGTTAACTTGTAACCCTAGAATGAAATTCAACTCTCTCATCGCACTCATCTCAAACATTGACTTCATAACCTTCTCAAAATCCTTGCACATCTATTCATTTGACGACCCAAAGATAATGTCGTCCACATAAACTTGTACCAACAGAAAATCACCATCTTTCCTCTTAATGAAAAGTGTACTATCTAGACGCCCTCTCTCGAACCCATTTTCCAAGAGCTGAGTAGATAGTGTATCATACCACGCCCAAGGTGCCTGATGTAATCCATACAGAGCCTTATCCAATTTATATACTCTGGCGGTTGCTCGACATACACCAATTACTTCACTTTCCGTACAAGAAAGCAATCTTGACGTCTAGTTGATAAACTTTAAAGCATTTGAAGGATGCAAATGCGAGAAACAATCGAATAGCTTCAAGCCTTGCTACTGGTGCAAACACCTCATTGTAGTCTATCCCTTCTACTTGATTGAAGCCCTTGACTACGAGTCTTGCCTTATTTCGAGTAACGATGCCTCGATCATCCCTTTTGCACTTAAATACCCATTTGGTCCCTATTGCAACTTCTCCACGAGGTAAAGGCACTAACCTCCATACTTGCAGCTTCTTGAATTGTGAGAGTTCATCCTGCATTGCTTCAACCCAGGAATTATCCTTTAGAGCCATTTGAGCATTCTTGGGCTCAACTTGAGAGATGAAACATGAGTACATGCAAGTGTGAAATGCCTCAGAGTCATTGATCATCAATAACAGCACTGTGTTAATATCCACATTACTTCGAGTTCTCACCCCAGCATTTGGATTCCCAATAATGTCCTCAAGTGGGTGATCTTTATGTACTTTTGATGTTTCGACGGCATCGACCTGAAGATTGTCACCCAGATTAGATCCTATTTCGCCTAGTGGTGGTGTGACTTCAGACGGAACATCCTCCTCATGATCACTTTCTTCTGAGGCTAGACTGTTTATCTGATTCACATCAATAGACGATGAAGGTTCTTCAGTTGTTGGGGACCCGTCTTCTATCGATATGTTTTCTTCAGATGTCATGGAGATGCTCGAATTGAAAAATACGCTACCCTCTTCATCAAGATTTAAGTTTGAGAAGTCATTCTCCAATGTTCATGCATTACCACTAAAAGGAATGTTAAATAATTCAAACACAAAGTCATAATCAAATAACCATTCTGGACCTATTTAGGGCTCATGTGAATAACTGGTTACATCGACGTTAAACACAATTTCTATAGTACTAGTAGTTTTATTAAAAACCCTCTTGTTTGGTGAATTTGGGACATAACCTAGGAAGTATCATTCATCTGCCTTTTCACAAAACTTAGGTTGATTTTTCATTTTTAATAGAGTTCATGGCACCCCAAATGGTTCAAATCCAGTTAAATGGTGGTCGCTTATTCAGAATCTCATAACAGGTGTTGTTCAAAGATTTGACAGTGAGGACTCTGTATAAAACATAACAAGTGGTATTCACTGCTTCCCCCCAAAACATTGTGGGAAGCATTGAATCTGAAAGCATAGTCCTTGCTGCCTCAATTAATGTCGTGTTCTTTCGTTCTGCCACTCCATTTTGTTGTGGCTCATATGGTGCACTAAATTGATGCACTATGCCTTTAGTTAGGCAATATACACTCATTACTGCATTTTTGAACTCTGTTCCATTATCACTTTTGATACGTTTTACCCTTTTCCCATAGGAGTTCTCAACTTGGTCTAAGAACCTAATCAGCGTGCCTGCTGTTTCGTCCTTTGTACCTAAAAAGAAAACCCAAGAAAATCGTGACTAATCAACAGTAATAACTAAACAATACCAACTCCAACCTATACTCCTTTTGTTGATTGGACCGAAGAAATCCATATGCAGTAGATCAAAGGCAGAGGAGATAAAGTTCCGAGTCTTTGATTTGTGTGTCTTCTTGTGTTGTTTCCCTTTCTTGCACGACACACATTTGTCTTCAAGTTGGAAGCTTTTCATTGGTACACCTTGCACAAGGCCGATTTTAGTGATGAAATTCATCTTCCTTACGTGCAAGTGAGCCATTCGCCTGTGCCACAACAAGGATTCTGATTCTGAAGCTCTGGATAGTAAACATGTAGACCCCATCAAAGATTCTGCTCTGGACATGTCCATCATATACAGATCATTCTTCCTTGGAGCCCTCATCATTATCCACTCTTCAAGAATCCTAAATTCAGGCTTTAGCACTAACGCTTCCTTCTCAGTAAAAAGTACTTAATGTTGTCTATCACAGATTTGAGATACACTAATGAGATTATGGTCAAGCTTCTCTACATAGTAGACTTGCTCGAGTGTTATCTTCCCATTAGTGACCGTTCCTAATCCAGTGATATCGCCTCCTTTATTCCCAGCAAATGAGACAAATCCTTTATACCTACTTTTGAAGTCTATCAGTAGACTTCTTTACCATGTCATGTGTCGAGAGCAACCACTATCCACAAACCATTTGTTGTTTTGACCGGTAGCTGACTCCTGCAAACGATAAAAAGCAAGTTGGTTATCACGTGGAACCCAAGCCATGACTGACTTGGTAATACCATTCTCATCCACAAACGTGAATTCCTTCAAATACCCATCTCTCCTTTCAGGTGACTTGGGTTTTTTTTTTTATCAGGAACAGGTTTTGGATTTGAGTGATTAACATCCACTCGTTGCCTTTGATTTGGTCTCTGCTGTTCTGTCCTAGAATAATTTCTGTTATAGTACATTTCATTATGATAATTCTGGGCTCTACCTGGAGTGTGACGCTTCTTTGGTTTATGACTCCTAAGGATGGGTTGGGGCCAGACCTTGATTGACTTGGGAATCTATTCGGAGAATTATTCCTATGTCCTTCAGTTTGTCTGATAGACACTGGTGGTTGTCTATTACCTAATCGTAACATCACACTTGAGTTCTTTCTCTGCATTTTGAGAACTACTCTTGTTAACATCACTAGGCATTATTTTTAAGGTTTGTTGTTCTTGTTTCCTTTTATTTGGTGTAGACTCTGGTTTCTTATAGGGACAACCTGATGCAACATGACTTTTTTCATGACACTTAAAGCAAGACATCTTATCAATTGATTTCTTATAAGCACCCTTTGTCTTAGGTGTCTCATAAGTATCTTGATTGTTCATATCGACTACCTTGCCCTTCTCCTCTTGTTTCTTATTAATTACAGTTTCAGCTTTATCTAGTTTTGGCATACTACTAGACTCCACAAACTGTACTATTTTCTTAACCTGAGGAGTAGGTGTTGACACTTTAGCTGGCTCATTTACCTTAACTTCCTCTGATTTAACTGATTCCATAGTCTCATCCTGAGGAGTAGGTACATAGTGGCTATTAAAGGGTGGAGGCACATCTTGATAACCTTGACCAGTTGGCTTCTTGGACTGTCTCTAGGAATCTATGATTTTGCCTAAGGTCAAGGACGAATTCCTAAACATTTCAATCTTGCTATTCACCTCAGCCACCCAAACCCTAGCATCAGCTAATTCTTTATCTTTCAGGGAGATCTCTTTGGTTAGTGACTCTATATGCTCATAAATTAGTTCGAATTTGGCACATTTTTCACTTAATTTGTCTTTTAAAACTATCATATCTTGAGCATCAGCTTTCATCTTAGCCTTAAGATCTTCCTTAATGTCTAATAGACTCGCATTATCAGATTTCAGAGATTGTATTTGAGCAGTCATTGAAGTATGTGTCTCTAGTACAAGATTCAATTTATCATTTAAAGTAGTACATAAAACACATAAATCATGCAAAGTAGAGAAGTTAAGGATTACCTTTTTCTTGTCTGACTCGACATTGGCCATCTGTGCTGCAAACTCCAATGTAGTAAGCTCCTCAGTTTCTTACAGTACCAAAGGATCTGATTCAGACCGCTGGGTGTCCTCTTTTCTCACTTCTTCTGCTCCATTATCCACTTCTATCACTTCAAACATGAAGGATCTAGTGTTTGTCTCAGGATGTGAATTGCAATCATATGTACCATCTAACTTTTTGTTAGAGGATACTTTTGTCAGTAAACTAGACACTGATGCCTGATTCCCAGAACTGGTAGCTATCTGACGTCCCGAGTTCTAATAATGGTCCATCTTGGGTCTTTGACACTCTTTCGCAAAGTGTCCCAACCCCTGACAGTTATTGCACTTGACCTTTGATTTGTCAAAGCCTACATTGTTCACACTCAGATTTCTTCCAGTTTGTTTCATAAACCTTTTGACTCTTTGGGTGACCATGACCAGTTGTCATAGTAGGTCCATCTGTTCTAGATCATCGGGATCAACATGATCATAGTCTTCCTCCCGTAGTGCTGGATCATTGATTTTCCCTTGAATACAGTTCCCATAAGCTGCTAAAAACGATGCTAGAACCTTGAGTTGCTCCTCTGTAGTTTTAGCACTCATTGGCCTTTTTGGGTATCCCTGAGATGATGATCCTGAAGGATAACTCTGTCGTTGATCATACGAATTTGAGAAACCCAGACAAGCCCTACCATTTGATTCTTCTGCTTTTCCCGTTATAACCTCTTGTTCTCCAAAATAAAATTCAGTAGCTCCAGACTTAGGTACACAAGAAGTTGATGGCTTAGATTTACCGAAGTACATGTCCGGATCTTGTACCTGAACATATTTCATCTCCTTCTTCTGTAACTTGAAGTTATGAGCTCGTAGCATTCCGGTAACTTCTTCAAGAGACAAATTGTTTAACTTCTCTTGATCATGCTTCAATAAAGTGGTGAACATCTCCCACTTAGACGGTAAAGCATCCAGAAGGTTATCCACTTTCTCAGATTCTTGATACTCAACTCTGTGATTATCAAATTCAGTCAATAGATGATAAAATTGGGTGATTACTTCATCTAAACTCTCATTCTTCAAACTCTTGAAGATTGCAAACTGTTGTTTTAACAAGTAAGTTCTCCCCTTCCTTACTTGAGAATTTCCCTGATACCTTCTCTCCAATGCCTCCCAGAGTTCTTTTGAGGTTTGGTGATGTTTAAAGGTATGTAGAATTTCCAGAGGTAACAACATCTAGAAGAAAAATAGGGCTCGATTCTCTGCCTCATAAATTTTCTTATCCTCGTCCTTCATTTGTTGATAGGATAGAACTTTCATCCGGCCTTCGAGTTCCTGAGTTGGAGGAACATACCCTTCGTCAATACATATCCACACACGCATGTCGTTATACCGAGCGAAGTCTGCAAACCTATCCTTCCACAAGTAATAGTCTTCAATCTTCATAAGCTTTTATGGGGAATCGGATTTGCCAACCTCGTGATCCATTTCCATGAACTTGTGTAGACTTGACATTCTCGAAAACTTTTGTTTCACAAACTTAATTTAAATTAAATTTTAAATAAATTTTAAGTAAGTTCGTACGGACTTATGATACGTTCGTACGAATTTACAACTAAATTCGTTTTACAAATTTAAGCTAGTTTGAAATTAAGTTCGTGGACCACAAGTTTGAGAATCCAAGTTCGTTTCTGACAAGTCCGAGGTTTAAGTTCGTACGAACTTCGAGTTAAGTTCGTGGAACCCTAAAAACTGACAAGGTCGTGCATCGCAAATTCGTGGAGGAGCCTATCACTGACAAGTTCGTGATGCCCTAAAATCCCACTAAGTTCGTGCGCCGCAGGTTCGTGAACGAGCCAAAACTTTGATTTTTTCAAAAACTCATATTAATTCAATGTTTTTAAGGCTAAAAACAATGAATCTCTCTTAATAGATGAACTAAGATGATTATAGGCTAGAATAACTGCTCAAAACAACGTAGAAACTTCGAGAAAATCATGTATTATCCGTAAATACGCCAAGAAACCTTTGAATGTTCAACAAAACACGAAGAATACGAAGAACACTCAAGAAAAGCTTTGATACCACTTGTAAGGTCCACCCCTATCGGATTATCAAGGCGTGACGGCGTCAAACGAGTGCGGAATCCTCGTTTAACACTGACGGATCGTACACAAACACTCACACAGAACACGGAGCCAAAAAACTATGCTAGCAGATAGAATATCAACCCCACAAAGTGTGTCGCTCCTTTGATCGTTGTGAAACTCTCAGAAATCGTCTGCTATCACACCCACTTAATTTCTGAAAGTCGTAATTAATTTGCAAACATAAGTTCATGATTTAACCCTTGAGTTCGTTCATGGCCCAAGCCCACGAACTTATAAGTTCAAGCCCATGCAGATAAGTTAGTATGAACTTATTAGGGCTAAGTTCGTACGAACTTATAAGCCATAAGTTCGTACCCTATGAACTTATCTTCATAAGTTCATACCTTATTAACTTATCACCATAAGTTCATGCCTCATGAACTTATCCTCAAAAGTTCATGCCTCATGAACTTATCCTCATAAGTTCATGTCTCATGAGTTTATCTAGCAATCATGAACTTAACATGAAAATATGAACACAATACACAATCATCAACATAAGACATAAATATTAACACACAATCATGTTGGTACATCCGGTGTGACGACAGCAGTCTAGTTTTGTTATTGATACCATGATTGTGTATGAGGTTTACATTTGCATGATAAGCTTAGATGATCATATTAAGTTCTAGAATAAGTTTTAGGAACAGGTTCGAACATAAGTTGGAAAGTAATGGTTCGAATTTATGGAGGACAAATTCGAATAGGCCTTGGGCCAGATTTGAATTTGTCCTTGACAAACTTGAATCTGTCAGTATAATTAAGGGTTAATTTGATTAATTATGAGACTTTTGCAGACGTTTATCAGAGCGATTAACAAAGGCGATCTCGAACTTGCAAATTATCAGAGAGTTGTTTCGGAGAGAATCATCGTGTAGGGGCGTTCTAAGTCGTTCGTCTATCACCGTGGTAGTCTCCGTGTTTCGGTGTGTGTGATCTTACCGTCAAGCCGCTAACGAGGATTTCGCACTCGTTGGAAGGTGTCGCGTCGAGGTAGATCCGTAGAGTCAGAAGACCTTACAAGTGGTATCAGAGCCATCGGGTGTTCGTTGGTGTTCTTCGTGTTCACTAAGAAACATCTGTGGATTCTTGACGTATTGGACGGTTTTCATCACATTTTTGGAGGATTTTCGAGTTTATCAAGTCAGATATCGGTAAATACTTTGAATTAGTTCAAGTTTTTTTATCGAAATCAATATTTTTATTCGTAAAAATATTGGTTTAATCTGAAAACTTGAAAAACTCGAAGTATTAGCCGTTTTCCGAACTTGCGGCGCTCGAGTTTATTAAGGAGGTATTAGGGTTTGCTTATCTTTTGAGTTTGTCAGAAAGTACGCTCCTTTCGAAGTTCCTTAGGGTTGATTCGAGTTTGGCCATTTCGATTCTGCTCAGATTTCGAATTTAGTATAAATTCGAATTTAGGACAATCGACTTAACTATACCTTCGAACTTGACATTAATTTCGAATTTAGTTGGATTTCAAACCTAATTTCGAATTTAATTCAAAACAAATTTAAAATTAATTAGATTCGAATTTACACAAATTCGAAAGAGTTAATTTAAATTAATTTCGAATTAAATTAATTAAGTTTAAATTCAAAAATATTTGAAACAATGACAAGTCTACAGAGGTTCATTGAGATGGATCACGAGGTCGGGAAAGCGACTTCTCCACCTAAGTTGATGAAATTAGAAGACTATTATTGGTGGAAGGATAGGTTTGCCGACTTCGCAAGATTTGATGATATGCGGATGTGTATTTGTATAGATGAGGGATACATTCCACCGACAGCAGAGGTTGAAGGACGACAAAGAGTCGTATCATATTCAAAGATGAAGAACGATGATAAGAAGCTCTATGAGGCCGAGAACCGGGCATTCGCTATCATTAGAATGGCGTTACCTCAGGAGATCTTGCACACTTTCCGCAATCAGAAAACAGCAAAAGAGCTGTGGGATGCTTTGGAGAAACGGTGTGAAGGTAATCCTAGAGTCAGGCAAAATAGAATGGAAATGCTCAAGCAGCAGTTCGCGATCTTCAAAGCCTTGAAGAACGAAAAACTGGATGAGACCATTACTCGATTCTATCACCTGCTGAATGTGTTAGACAACCACGATGTGGAGTATAGAGAGACAGAGAAGATTGTGAAGCTTCTGGATGCTTTACCGGCCAAATGGGTAATGTGTGTGGCTCTAATAAAGCATGATGAAGACAAGTTCTATACTCTAACTCTGGAAAATGTTATAGGAACGCTGAGGGCATATCACTTTGAATTGCTGAAGAAGGAAAGGGATTATGAACAAGTACAGGATCCGGACATGTACTTTGGGAAGTCCAAATCTTCAGGGGCAACTGACGTGAAAACAGCTACAACATTCTTTTCAGGAGAAACATCAACACCGGTTGAATCAGAAGACTCAGTGAATAGGGCTTTCTTAGGGTTTTCTAGACCAGACGAAAAGAAAACTCCAACTACATCTACTTCAGGATCATCGTCTCAGGGATACATAAAAATGCCAATGAGTGCTAAAACTGCAGAGGAGCAACTAAAGCTTCTAGCATCGTTTGTAGCAGCTTACGGGAATTGTATTCAAGGGAAAATAATTGATCCAGCTCTATGGGAAGAAGATTATGATCAGGTGGATCCGGATGACTTGGAACAGATGGACCTACAATGGCAATTGGCTATGGTCACACAAAGATTGAAGAGGTTCATGAAAAGAACGAGAAGAAATCTAAGTGTGAATAAAGTAGGATTCGATAAGTCAAAAGTTAGGTGCTATAACTGTCAAGGGTTAGGACACTTTGCGAGAGAGTGTCAAAGACCTAAGATGGATAATCATCAGAACTCAGGATGTCAGTATTCAACCAGTTCAGGGAATCGGAGATCAGGGAATCAGGGTTCAGTAGCTGGTTTACTTACTAATGTGGAGTCTAACAAACAGTTAGATGGCACATATGATTGGACTACACATCCAGAGACGACTACTAGGGCTTTCATGGCCGAAGTGACAGAAATGGATATGGGAGCAGAAGAGGAAAAGAAAGAGGATACACAGCAGTCTGATTCAGATCCTTTGGTGCTAGAAAATACTGAGGAGCTGACTACTTTGGAGTTTGCAGCTCAGATGGCCAACATCAAATCTGATCGGAAAAGGGTAATTCTAAACTTTTCTACTTTTCATGATTTATGTGTTTTATATACTACGTTAAATGATAAATTGAACCTAGTGCTAGATAATGCTAATTTATTAGACATTAAGGAAGATCCTCAGGCTAAACTGAGAAATGATGCTCAAGATTTAATAGTTCTGAATGACAAATTAATTGAACAAAGTGTCAGGAATGAACTAATTTATGAGCATGTAGCATCACTGACCAAAGAGATCTCTCTTAGAGATATGGAATTAGCTGACTCTAGGGCTAAGGTTTCTGAGGCAAATAGCAACCAAGTACCTACTCCTCAGGATGAGACCAATGATATGGTTAAATTAGAGGTAGTCAAGGTAACTGAGTCTTTTAAAGTATCTTCAACTACTCCTCAGGTTAGGCAAACGGTACAGTGTGTTCAGTCTAGTTGTAATCCACAACTAGAAGAAGAAAAGACTGTAAGTAATAATAACAAAGGGGAGTTAAACCAAGCTGTTGATACAAACAATCAGGGCATTAGTAAGACACCTATGTCAAAGAGTGCCTATAAGAAATCTATTCACAAGATGTCTTGCTTTAAGTGTCATCAGAAAGGACATGTTGCTTCAGGTTGTCCATACAAACAGTCAGAGTCTTCACTAAACATAGTGAAACAAGAGCAGCAACCCTTAAAAACAATGCCTAGTGATATGAGCTGTAGTAGTTCTCAACTTTCTGAGAAGAACTCAATTGTGATGTCACGTCTAGGTAGTCGACAAGCACCGGGGTCTCTCAGACAAAATGACAGAATTAGGAATAATTCACCGAATCGATATCCTAGTCAATCAATGTCTGGCCCCTAATCTATCATTAGGAATAATTCACCTAAGAGGAGTCGCACTCTAGTTAGGTATAATTCTCCTACTTAACATAAGACACCAGGTAGAGCCAGAACTATCAAACTGAGATGTACTATAACAGAAATTATTCAAGGGCTGAACCGCAAAGACCAACCCAAAGGTCGAGAATGGATGTTAATCACTCAACTCCACAACAGGTTCTCAATCAAAAACCCAAGTCACCTGAAAGGAGAGATAGGTATTTGAAAGAGTTCAAGTTTGTGGATGAGGCTGGTATTACCAAGTCAGTCATGGCTTGGGTTCCCCGTGATAACTAACTTTTCTTGTTTAGTGTGCAGGAGTTAACTACAGGTCCTAATAACCAATGGTTTATGGATAGTGGTTGCTCTCGACCCAGGATAGGGGTTCAAAGGGCAAAACAGCAGGCATGCTGATTGGGTCCTTAGACCAAATGAAGAAGTCTTACGGGAAAAGGGTAAAGTGAGGTAATTGATATAAAAATGTTGGTAATAACAACTATGCAAATCTTTTCACTAAAACATTTGATAAGTCACACTTTGAGTTGTTAGTTCAACTAAACGGAATGCGTAATCCAGAGTAAATTGACCTTAGTAGAATGTATTTCTTTTTATAGCAGTAGAATTTCTTTCTTTTTATAGTAAGTTTAGTAGCTAAGTAGAAATTATTTCCTTTTTAGTAAGTTAATAGGTTAGTTTATTTTCATACTTTTATTCATGGAAAACAAAAGAAAAAAAAGAGAAAAATCATAAAAAGTTAAAAAAAAAAAAAAAGAGAGAATATCAGAAAATGAGTTAAGTCTTAGATACATAGGTTCAAAGTGACGAAAATTAGCACAGTCATTACAATCTCTAAGTGTTAAGCTTTCACACATAATGCACCTAAAAATTCTAAGTGTTATACATTATCTAGTTTGATACGTTGGTAGGCATAATACACATAGGGAGTCTCAAGGCTAATAAAATATTCAAGAAAAAGTCAGACGTGTCACTAACTTAGATGTATGACCAAATGGTCTTAATTTTTATGTTAGAGACATACAGACATTGATTCTAAATGAGGTATGCAATTTTTCTGGGGGATGTATAGCAACATTAGATACATCTTAAAGAAAAGAAAAGAATAGAAAAATCATGATACTTAATGGAGAGTCAAAACAAGTAACTCTGTTGTACGTAAGTACAGACCTGTTGCCTCTAGTTTGACTCGAGTTAGCAAGATAAGTCGCTTTGTTGTACGTCAGTACAGACCTGTCATCGCTGTCTTGCTAGCTTTAAAATTAACTTTAAGGCAAACTAAGACACTCTGTTGTATGTAACTACAGAACTGTGTCCGACGTTTGCCTTTTAAAGAGAATTTGCATTACCGAAAAGTTATAATCATTATGTGTATGCCTTGATCATAAAAGTATGTCTAAGTGTGAGTCACGTAAGGTAATTTCTTGATAAATAAAAAGGCCAAGGGATATTCCAAAGTGTAACTTGTTTAAAAGGAAAATAATACCAACAATCGTCTAGAAATGTGTGTCACGACAAATAATCAAAGGAATCAAAAATTCCTAAGTGTGAAAGTAAAATAATGAAAGCGCGTATTTGACACCGCTATCTGATTGAACCTGTCTTTGACTTTCTCGCCAAAAATATTCTGTTAGTGTTAAGTATAGGATGTGAATTTAAATGTATTGAAGATTAGTTTACGTTTAAATTTTGTTCAAAATTTTATTTTATTTTACTTTACTTTATTTTCCTTTATTTTATTTTATTTAGGAAAAAGGTCAAACTTACTGAGGATGCATTCTTAGTTGAATAAACAAATATTGCGTGAAAATCTGTTGCTTAGTGTGAATGTTTCTGCAAAGTTTTTAAAATTCCGTTACACGAAAAAGTTGAAAAAGTTGAATTTTGTTCAAGTATTTTCAAAATTTTCAAAGAATGTAAGTAATGAGAGTTTCATTGAATTTTTATCGTTGAATAATAGTTTTTAATGTGCTACTAACATATTATGACTTGTTTCATGTGTTGATTAAGTCTATATAGTGTTAGAATTGGAGTTTTTAAAGAATTACAGATGCTTCAACTGACAAAGGCGATTTGTGAACTTCAACATCTTAATGCCCAGTTGGATCAGACAGAGACTCAGCAATAGCAGATTGCAAATCTGGAGGCTATACTGGAGGACTTGTTGAAAGATCATCCATCTCAGGGGGAGAAATTGTAGAGAAGTCGAAGAAGATGGCCTGAGCAGTGAGCTGGAAGTTAATCTTCTATTATATTAAAAAGTAGGGTGTGTGACTAGAAATTCATGAAGTGTGCTGGCAAGTCAAAGAAGATGGCCCGAATAGTAAGCTGGCAGATCTTTCAAGACAACAATTTTCTCAGCTTGCTGATCCTTAGGGGGACTCGGTGTTCATAGAAGCTGACAAGGGAAAAGGCAAGGATTTAGAGACGACTAAAGTAACTGAAGACAAGGTCTGATCAGAGCATTGTCAGAGTTAGATGAAGATGAAATGAGGTTCGTCTTCGAAGATGACTTAGAACAGGAGGATCTTAAGGATTGAGCGTTTATTCCTAAAGATATACCTGATTGGAAGTCACTCGATGAAGGTGGTATGAATGAAGATCAGAATGTGATCGATTTAGCTTGGCAGGACCTATTAAATCTAGAAAGATGATTCTTATACTGAGGAGTTTGCAAAAACTATCAGAAGTGAGGTTCGTTCTGGAAGATTTGAGGGGTTAATCTAAGAGTTGGTAGAAGAGCTATGGTTCAAATAAGAATATACTCTGACTGGTAGGAAATGGACTAAGTTAGTCTACAAACCGGTGAGGACAGCGAATCTGAAGAGGCAGTCATGGATAACAAAGAAGAAAAGGTGATTTCGGTATTCATAGATCAATGAATATGTACTAGAAGCTATCGTCACCTGATGTGAAAATAGCTGTCTAGTTTCGATATTCATAGTCTCTGAATCTGATAATCTATTATGATCAATGAACAACAACTAGAAGCTATCGTCAAGGGGGAGTCTATTGGTACATCCGGTGAGACGACAGTAGTCTAGTTTTGTTATTGATATCATGATTGTGTATGAGGTTTACATTTGCATGATAAGCTTAGACGATCATATTAAGTTCTAGAATAAGTTCTAGGAATAGGTTCGAACATAAGTTCGAAAGTAATGGTTTGAATTTATGGAGGACAAATTCGAATAGGCCTTGGGCCAGATTCGAATTTGTCCTTGACAAACTCGAATCTGTCAGTATAATTAAGGGTTAATTCGATTAATTATGAGACTTTTGCAGACGTTTATCAGAGCGATTAGGAAAGGCGATCTCGAACATGCAAGTTATCAGAGAGTTGTTTCGGAGAGAATCATCGTGTAGGGGCGTTCTAAGTCGTTCGTCTATCACCGTGGTAGTCTCCGTGTTTCGGTGTGTGTGATCTTACCGTCAAACCGCTAACGAGGATTCCGCACTCGTTGGAAGGTGTCGCGTCGAGATATATCCGTAGAGTCAGAAGGCCTTACAAATCATGACTTGTATTAATAAGTCCCTATCTATTACAAAAGAGTATCAATTACAAAACTAGACTGCTATCGTCACACCGGGTGTACCAACAATATACATAACACATGTCATAGGATGCTACAAATTACTTTTGATTTAAACTTTCATACAACAGGTTAACAGTTCTGAATAGACTAACATATTACACTGGATAACCGATATATATACACAATATGCTGAATTAGTACTTCCCAAAAGATACTATCGCATGCAGTCCTAGTCTGATCATTACACAATACAGGCACAAGGTTCTCAAGGAATTCCCAAGTCCCACTTCAGTGAATGTAGCTACCGATCCCCTTTATGATTCCCTGAACAGGTTAGACTCGAAGACGTAAGCTAGAAGCTCGTGTTGGGGAATAATCTAAGTATGTCAAGCTGGTAGTTAGAATTTCTCAAATTGTTAGTAGTATTTCTGTTTAATTACAAAGTTCGAGCTGCCAGTTCAATAAACTCGAGCTGCTAATTCAAAAGTTCAAGCTGCCAGAGTTAAAGTTCAAGTTGCTCAACAGATAGATAACAGAAAGTGCTACAAATCAGGAAGTGATAAAGATTTCAAGATTTGAAGATCTTCCAAAGATATTGACTACCAGAGAAATCACAGTTCGTCAAGGAAACAAATCAGAAGGCTATAAATAGAGATAGACTAGGTCTTTTTCATGTAATCTCGGTGCCTAAGAATTCATGTTGTAATTGCATTCTGATTATGTTTCTATAGCCTCTAAGGTTGAAAAACTCTAAGAACAGTTTGTGTTCTTCGTCTAATCAAACAGATTAGAGGTGATTGTAATTAGAGTTTGGTGATATAAATGTTTTTTATATTAATTGTGTTTATTTGATTATCTGTTCTTTATTGTTCTGAAAGTTTTCTTAAAACAGTTAAGTGTTATTCCGCAAACTTCTTAATTGGACTTTGATTCAAAACAAGGTTATTGGTTTAACTCTGATTTATTAAAACCAGTTAATCTTAGGTGATTTAGATCTTGACAGCTCGTGAGTACGCGAGGGTTAGACTCTGCAGAATAAGCACATAACACACATACAGATAGCACATACACGCATGCCAATCTCTATCTCTATCCCTGGAAATTGACAATGTATCTCAGGTATGAACATAAAGCATGAGATCCGAAGCCCTGTGCACACAATCACTATAGGGACCCTTCCCCGGCTAAAGACCGCATACAGCAGTGGTTAGCTAAACCCGTGTAGCTCAGGCGTGACCTGGCTACAGGCCCTGCCGTTTATACACGCTCTGAAGACTGGTTAGGGACAGCCAGCCCGTGCGATCACTCATCCCGAATCACCATCCGTATGGAACTCATCACGGACGCCCTGGGATGGATCTCATCTCATGCACATACAACACATATGTAGGAATAAAATCATACCTAAGGCTCGCGTCCCTGTCTCATGAACAATACACAATGTACACAATAGCTACACGGCTAAGACTCATAAAACGATCACGCGGTTTAAAAAAGAACTCGAGTACTCACCTGCTTGATTAACTGAGCTCTATAACCTCTGGTCCGTTTCGACTCGCTATCGACTCGTCCCTGTAATAACATACGAACCCAAACTGTTAATCTCAATCTAACGGATATATATAACAGACTCACAACTGATCCCATAACTGAATCAGACTACAAAGACAACCCCAAACTAACCCAAGAACCCAAAACAAAAACCCAGCCCAAAACAACGGATCACTGCTCGCGCTCACCATCATCACGGCCCGCGCCTGTCTCATCGTGGTCGCAGTCGCGCTCAAGCCATCGCGGCCGTGCTGGCCATCACGGCCCGCGCACCAGATCTGGTGCGCCGAGTTCTGCTCTGCTCGTCTTCCATGGCGGCCCAGGGGTTAAAACAACCCCCATGAATCGATTTCCAGCCCGAATATACACGTAAAAACTCACACATACCTAACCCGTAGACTTTCAAGTCAATATCCACGATTTCCACAATATATAACACGAAAATAAGAAGCCCAAAATCAAAGATTCTTACCTCCTATTCTCAAGAACACAAAATGGAGAAGGTGAAGATCAAACTCAGCAACCAATCGTAAATCTCACACTTCTTTTGTTGCTCCCACACACATACGCACACGCCCACACACTTTCTGAATTTGGCGAAGAAGGAGAAGAAGGAAAACAAGGTTCAAAGAAGCTTCTCTATGTATATTTCCACTTTAGGCGGGTTCCAACGCAATAACCCAAACCGGATATCGCATTTTCGACATATATATCAATTCAATTCATTTATATCCACGATCTCAAATATATAATTAATCCACTAATTTAATTCCACGTACCAGTGCAGAAAATGGGACGTCACAAACTCTGCCCAATCTATTTGGGGGGGGGGGGGTAACGCACCCTGCCCACGACCCGCACCCTCTGGAAAGCACTCATCAAGTAACTGACATATCACATAATAAAGGTCTGACCTATGCACATACTCGTCACCCCTAGAGTCATCTCCTTAAGGCCCGCTTCCCTGACGGTCCATAACAACACGCACAATAAGAATAATAACACATATTAACTCTACAAAACTCGATACACCACTTGTTTATCAGCTAAGGGATCTACTTCGGATTACAATCCAAGGATATAGACTCTGTGGTTTAAGCTTAAGGATCCACTAGATACTTAATCTCTTAAATCTAGGCTCTAATACCAAGCTTGTAAAACCCTCAAACTAATTCCTAATGACACATAAATAACACATCAACAACGATATACTATAATAATCCCTAACTGTTCCCAATATGTAAACATGAAAACCTCAATAATTTAAAACTTTACTTTACATAATTAAGTCACACAAATCCCTGGTTTATCATACACAATATCCGAAGTATATACGTACGCAGTCCCCAAAATGTAACTACCCCTAGAGAAGGTAGCTAACTCCTTCAAATATGCAGGCGTAAACCTAGTTGGGTCCAGCAGGCCTACTAATAAATCTATAATCTCACTAAGCCATTGCTTACAGTTGTTGTTGAATCTCTTTACAGAAAAAGATAAGCGGAAAGCACCTATTGGACCTAGTTCTTAGGTCTATCAAGATCAAGTGAAGCTTTTATACCCTAATCAACGACCAATTGTTACAGCTTTGAAGATGATTACTGTGGTGGTTGGGTAGATTTGCTTTGAACTCTGTATAACTATACTAAAAATCTGTATTCAACTTAATCCTAATAGTTGTACTATAATTCAAATTCCAAAACTTAATTACTCTATCTTAGTTAAGATTGATATCGTGTTGCAATTATCAGACCTTGTCATTGAGACTGCTCCGTAAAAAGGTCTTCACACATATTCATGAAAAATCCAGGGAAATCTAGTAAACGGTTGCTTATGGAATTAAGTTATGTATTTAAAGCAGAGCAGGTGAGTATAACAAAATTATGTTGCGGGAGACTAGACCAAAGTCTCAATATTGGTCTAAGTCAAAGATTGTGAAGATTGTCTACATCTCCATGTACAAAAGGGCCCACCTCTTCACACGTTCATTGGAAATTAAAAGGGAAGACGGCACATCTCAACTTGTCCACGAGAGCGACTCTGACTTCATGAACCCTGATGACATTGAAACGATGCACAACAAGTTGAAAAATAAAGTCAAGGGGAGATTGAGTTATGCCACGGCTCTGGCGGCCCTTACCCGAAGCATGAGACGACATTCAACAATTATGTGTTGTAACACCCTTGAACTAATTCCCAATGCCACATAAATAACACATCAACAACGATATACTATAATAATCCCTCACTGTTCCCAATATATACACATGAATACCCCGATAATTTAAAACTTTACTTTACATAATTAAGTCACAGAAAAACCTAGTTTAACATACACAATATCCAAAGTATACACTTATTCAGTCCCAAAAATATAAATACCTCTAGAGAAGGTAGCTAACTCCTCAAGATATGCAGGCGTAAACATACTTGGGTGCAGCAGGCCTAATAATAATCCGATCACCTGAGAAATACACATTTAAACACACAGGTCAGCTAAAGCTGGTGAGAATGCAAGTGTTAGTTGTACGACTATTAAAACTCAATAAAAAGAATATTACTCAGTAATAAAGTGTTCAGCGTTCTCTACTGAAAAAGTAATATTAGATCCCACAAGATAGCTCAGAAAAGGTACTTAACCCATGTGGACGAATCCACGTACCCAAAATCCCTATACCCCACAAAGTAGTCGTCACGAGCTCAAAAGGGAATCGGGAGCGACCTGACCCCTGCCCAGCCGTACGGTTTAGTAACTCGGTAGCTCAAGTGTCCCAAAACTCATATAAATAAACACAGTTCACAATGAAGCTCGATAATACATGCATGGTAATATCTCGATAAAATCTCATAGTAAAACTCATAGTAGTCTCGTAAAAAGCTCAGTAAAAGATCATGCAAGTATTAAATAAAAAATCGTACAAGAATCTCAGAAAAACATGCAAACTCACCTGTCCCTAAAGTCTCACTACTAAAGTCTCGTTTCCCTGCCCGTCCCCAACCCTATCAACTCGAGACCCTGGAAATCACAATATGCTAACTCTCTATCACAATCATAGCTCGATAACTCTATACACAATTCCCATGAAACACACACAAGCCCAGGTACCCATCACAAGACTCACAAAGCCTAAAACCCTAACCCTAAACGCTAAACGGATCGCGGCCGCGCTCACAGTGTTGCGGTCACGATGTTCTTGAGATGAGCACGGGCCGTGTTGCCCTCGGCGTGATGGGTTGTGAGCGGTTTGATTTGAGCGTGGCCGCGGTCGCGCTGCCCGATCACGACCGCGCTAAAATCAAACCGCTCGCAACCCATCGCGCCGACGGCAACGCGGCCCGGTCTCATCTCAAGAACATCGCGGCCCCCGATCAGGGGATCGCGGCCGACCGAACACACAAGCCAGTAAGCTCTGTTTCTTCCAAACTAGGGGATTTAATCCAAATCTTCTTACCAGCTCGATATTAACCGCCCAACTTATCCCAATTTGACATAGAAGCATAATTAAACTCAATTCAATTACTTGGCAACAATTAACAGCATGCAATCTAAAGAATTGGGGACCCAACATACTTGAACTTGAGGTTAAAGATGATAAACAACTTGGAAACAACAATCTGATTGCTTGATCCCTTCTCACTGCTTGGCTGCTACTGGAATCCAATACACACACAAACACACTCAGTTCTCTGATTTTTGGTAAAGGAAATGAATGCAACAAGGCAAGCAGCTCAAACATATATACATTTTGGATTTAAACTCGGTTCTGTACCCAATATCCAATACCGTTATCACAAAATACAAGTTTATATCACCGGGTCCCAAATTAATTAATAATCAGCAAGATTATAATCTTTTATCAAACTTAAACTCATAATCCGGTTAACCCAAAATCTCATCACGTGACGGTTCCATCTATAACTCAATAATTCATCCAACTCAATAATAATATTATAATTAACCCAATTAAATAATTCCACGTAACGTACCTAAAATTGAGATATTACATGTGCTTAAAAGTCTTGAAGGTAGCTATAGAGAGCTAGTTTTTCAAAGTTGGCCTCAAAGCTCCCGATCAAACTTTCTACAGGATCGATCATCAACCAATGTACCGAGTCACAGTAGACCACAAAGTTTTCGTTCCCTTCGGGTAAGGACAAATTAGGCGCGCTACACAGTTTGTGCTTAAATAGCTGACATGCTATCTTCTGATCTTCGCCCCAATTATACTTAATGTCCTTTCGAGTCATCTCTGTCAAAGAACCGACTATCTTTGAGAAATTTTTGATGAATCACCTATAATACCCGGCAGGTCCTAGAAACTGACATGTTTCTGTAGGGGTTCTAGAAGTTGACCAATTCTTGATAGCTTCGTTCTTTGCAGGGTCGACTTGGATTCCTTTACTATTGATTACGTGACCAAGGAATTTCACTTCTCGTAGCCAAAAGTCACTCTTAGAATGCTTGGTGTACAATTTTTCTTTCTCAAATAACTCTAAAATCAACCTCAAGTGCTGCTCGTGTTCTTCCTTGTTTCGTGTGTAGATTAAGATGTCGTCTATGAATACAATCACGAATTTGTCAAGATATGGCTTACACACACGATTCATGAGGTCCATGAATATTGTTGGTCCATTGGTTAATCCAAACGGCATCACTTGGAATTCGTAATGATCCTAACGAGTCCTTAAGGCTGTCTTTGAAATATCCTCCTCATGAACTCTGACCTGATGATTTCCAGACCTCAGTTCAATCTTTGAATAGAAGCTTGATCCTTGAAGTTGGTCAAACAAGTCGTCAATTCTTGGGAGTGGGTACCGGTTCTTTATGGTTAGCTTGTTTAGTTCCCAGTAGTCGATGCACATTCTGAATGTTCCATCCTTCTTATTTACAAACAAGACTGGAGCTCCCCAAGGTGAGGAACTCGATTTAAAAAATCCTTTATCCAAGAGCTCCTGTAGCTAGTTGGATAATTCTTGCATTTCTGATGGAGCCAAAATGTATGGTGCTCGAGCCACTGGTTCAAAACCAGGCACTAGCTCAATTTGGAATTCGACCAGCCTTGCTGGCGTATCCAGGAAAATATTCAAGAAAGACGTTGGGGTAATGACAAACAAAAGCAATATCTTCGATCCGCTTCTCCTTCGGCTTCTTTTCCATTATGTGGACTAAGATCGGTTGACAACCCTTTCGTAAACACTTCAGGGTCCTAATGCTGAAGATAATGCTTACTTGGTGTTTTTTCTTTCGCCTTGGACGGTCCGGACATTCTTATTGGCTAAGGGTATGCACACCATCTTCTTGTCGCACACAATTTCTGCACGGTTTTTCGATAGCCAATCCATGCTTATGACCACGTCAAAACTTCCCAGTTTGACGGGCATCAAGTCTATCTTAAAAGTTGATCTACTAGTTCTAATGTGAATCCTCGATTTATGTCATTTGTTTTAAGTGTCTTGCCATTACAGACCTCTATAGCATAACTGACATCTAACGGGGTAAGAGTGGCATTAATCTGCCTGCTAAACTTAGTAGATATAAAACTCCTGTCAGCTTAAGTATCAAACGGTATAAATGCATAAGTATTGTTGAGAAGGAACGTACCTGTGACCACGTCGGGGTTTTGTCTAGCTTCTCCACTTCCTATGACAAAAGCTCTCCCTTGAGCTCCTACGTTGTTCCTCAACTTTAGGTAGTCGTTTTTGAAGAGCCCGGTATTCCCACATTCGAGCAACCCTTCTGGGGTCCATTGTTAGTCCCAGAGTTGGAAACCTTGCAATCCTTGGTCAGGTGACCTTAACTTTTGCATCTGTCGTAGGGGTTTGTACATTGGTCGTTGTGGTGGTAGTTGCATTTGTTGGAATTTGGCTTGTTACCGGTGTCACTTTTCTTTAATTCTGATCCAGCTAGGTACGCCTTGATCGTCTCCTACTTCTTTTGGTGTTGCCCTGAATTCCTCCCAGAGCGGTATTCCCACTATCGTTTATGGTCACCACTCTTCGTCTCCACTGCCCCTTGGCGTACTTCCTGTTCTATTAAGTTGTATGTCCTTCGAATGGAATTCTGGATCGTCGCCGGGTTGGATGAGTTTACATTCCCTCAGATTTACGGGGAGAGTCCCCAAATGTATCATTCAACCTGTTTGTATTCAGGAGTAACCATACCGGGGCATAAATGGCTCAGCTCGTGGAACTGGTTAGTGTACCCCATGATATCAGTCCCTTTCATGGACAATGTCCAGAACTCCGACTCCATCTTTTGCAGCTTGCTTCTCGGGCAATACTCATCAGTCATTATTTGCTTCAACTTTGCCCACGGGAGTTGATAAGCCATATCAATACCAACTGATTGTACATAGGAGTTCCACCACATGAGGGCTCCGTCTTGTAAACTGTGGGTGCCAAATTTCACTTTTTTGTCCTCCGCAAAATTGCTAACGCGAAAGACAGACTCCGATTTTTTGAACCAGTGAGTTAGGCCAACTGCACCCTCCATGCCATTTAAGTATCTAGGTTGGCAGCTTAGGAATCCTTTGATACTACAACCCCTCGGGTTGTTTTCTGCTCCTCTTGCTATCCTGCTACTTCCAGAACCATTATTTCGATTACTTTTGTATGCGGCGATTGCATCGGCTGCTCTTTGAGCCACAAGTTGTTCGATTTCCTCCGAGCTCATCCTTCTTGGTGTCATGATTTTAAAGTTTAAAGAAAATTAACATGGTGTACGAAAATAAGTCTTTAGATTTGAAATTACTAGGGCAGATAGTCATACTACATATCATCATGCATAGAGTTATAGTTAAAACTTAGTTTTCCATTAAAATGCTTCATACATAATTTTATACATGATATGGTCGGGGTTTTCCCGAAAAACTCTCAAGCCTTACATACTTAAAGATACATTAGTTAGAAAACTCTAGAGAAATACAATGATTATAAATAAAATGATAGAGGAGGAACTACGTATGAGACACCTCTGGGGTTTCCCCATATTCCAGGGTGTTGAGTCGTTGCGCCTGCTCTGCATTGTGTGCTTTGCATTCTGCTAGGCGTTGGCGCAACTCATTAATCTCGTCTTGCTGGATTGCCTGGATATTTTGGATAGCCCAATAAATTTTGGTGATCTGCATTCCTTCCTGTTCTATCCTCGCAGAGATTTCCCTTACCTCTTGGTGGATTTGTCAGAACCGGAGGTCGTGTCTAGCAGCCATTGCCACTAATAAGGGCACAGTCTGATGAGTGGGTTATTGTGTTAGCACCGACACTTGTGAAGTGGATGATCCTCCGATCTCGAAGTGAGTCGGGACTCCTTCCTCGTTCCCCCACTCCTAGAGGGTATGAGGCATTCATCCTCACTACCTCACATTCAACTGTCATCGTTGAGGCAGGCTTTGCTCGGGGGCGGGTATCGGGAAGTTTTTACTGTTGTGCTGGTAACACCCTCTTTCTTGGGGTGTACATCCTCAAGGGTCCGTTAGGGTGGCTACAGAAAGGTTTATAAGATGGGACACTACAAAGAAATGGTCTTTAGCGACACAGTCAGCGACATTTTTAGCTACGTTTTTTATGTCAGTGACATCTTTAGTGACCTCAAATGAGGTGTCACTATAAATCCATCGCAACTTTTAGTGACATCAATAGGCATGTCGCTAATATTTTTGACACCTTTAGCGAGTCCAGGTAAAAGTGTCCCTATCTAGAAGTATGTCACTAGTGGTGTCATTGTTTGTGTTGCTGTTCTTGAAGTTTGTCACTAGTTGTGTTGTAATCTGTGTCACTACTATCGAACATTGTTACTAGTTGAATCACGATTTGTGTCATTATTTTGGAATGACATTGCTACCTGAGTTATTGTTTATGTCACTATTCTTTGATGATGTCGCTACTTAAGTAGCTATGCGTGTCACTGTTAATGAAGATTGTTGCTAATGATATTACTGTTTGTGTCACTGTTCTTGAATAATGTTCCTAGTTGAGTAGCTATCTATGTCGCTATTATCGAATGTTGTCACTAGTTGCATCATTATTTATGTTGCCATTTTTGAATGATGTCGCTAGTTGAGTTGTTGTATGTCATTATGTGTGTTGCTATTATTAAATGATGTCATTAATGTGTTATTGTTTGCATCGCTATTCTTGATTATATTGCAATATGTGTCGCTATTCCTGAGTGATGTCACTACTCATGTTACTATATTTGTCGCTATCTTTGTTTATGTCACTATTTGTGTCACTATTTTAATCACTGTCTTTAAATGATGTTGCAATTATTATTTTTTTAATACTGTTGCTATTTTTATCAAATTATCATAATTATATTATTAACAATTATATTTTATCAAAAACTAAAATTGCAGAAACTCTATTGTTTATTTATTTCATCAAACTATATTATTAACAATTATTTTTTTCATCAAAAAGTAGGTTATTTGTACACAAAACAACAAAATTCTTCTATATCAACTAAACTATCTATGCTCTTCTTGGCCGATATTGGAGAACGTTTACAAGTCCTTCAGTGGCCTTTTGCATCTCTTCAGTCACCGTGCATCGTAGATTTTCTTCCAAAATCCTTTGTGCTTGTTCCAATTGTGTAGCTTTGATCATTTCTTGTTCTTCTTGTTGTCGTTACACCATCTCTCGTATACTATTCCATTCTGTATTACTAGAATTGTTAACTGAAGGTTCCTCATTGTTGTTGTGAAGAACAAAATCATCAACACTTGATCCCAATCTATAGACTCTGCCATTTTTTAACCCGACAATGTTTCGCCATCTTCATATGCATATTCATAAATTCAGGCTTCTGTGTTGGAGATTGTTGTTTAATCGTGCACATAAAGCTCCGAAAGCTTTTTGATCTAAGAATCTTGAACATACGTCGATCATCAAAGTCAATCTTTGTGTCCCATTTGTACTTTCCCTGTTTGTTAAACAAGTAAACAAAATTCATAATGATAAACTTAATATTCACATATAATGGAAAGACAAAAAAAACGAGTTCAATGACAAATGACGGTATAAATATCTTAAGACACACTTATGCTTAGTGTGTGTGTGTGTCTATATATATATATATATATATATATATATATATATATATATATATATATATATATATATATATATATATATATATATATATATATATATATATATATATATATATATATATAGACACACACACATACACACGGCTACATATTCATTATGACTAGTGAGATGTTCATTATATGCCAACACCGTTGAATTCACACACACTTTAACTATGTATATTCATACATGTATATATGTATATACTTTGCTATTGTTGTTATTATTAAACTATAGACACACCCACACCCACAATATATCTAAACACTGCTCATATGTATGTACAACTCATATTATGCACATAGTTGAAGGCTAAGTTATGATCAAACAATCACACACACACACACACACACACACACACACACACATATATATATATATATATATATATATAAATATATATATATATATATATATATATATATATATATGAATGATTTATGTTTATTTTTGACAGCATCAATACACCTAAATAGTTGTTGTATATTTGTTCTTGACAACAATCAAAGATACACACACAAGAATTAATTAAAATAGAACAGACTTAAGTTAAGTTATGATGAATCAATTGAGGCAACCATGAGCAAGAAAATAACCATTGATTTTTTTAAAATAACAAGATAAATAGACAATGCTCTTTCTATTAAAGACTTGATATTCTGAATTTATCTCCTCTAACAATTAGCAATGAATTCGTATAATTGTATCATGATACTAGCAAAAAAAATTAGGATTAATTTAATCAATAGTAAAACAATTAAGGTGCACAAACGATCTGCTCCCTCCCGGGCACGTGCACTAGTTAGTAATTATTCCAATAGCCAAACAGACAGAGTTTTGACTCGTTAGAGCTGAGCAAAAGGAGAATTGTTTCTTCTTCTTTTTTTGTTGATTTAATCCTAATATTGTATTCTATCTAATATTATGTACTTTTACTAACTAATAATTACAAATCAAATGAATAACTTCAATTTGACTCATAACTATTTTGAAGGAAGTTGAAAAGAGTACATAGACACTGGTATCCCTCTGTATGAGGCATCGATAAAAGGTGACTGGAAAGCGGCTAAAGATATTTTTAATGATAAACAAGAGTATGTGAAGTTTGCTATCACTGAAACCATGAAACATCACTACATGTTGCAGCATCAGCAAAAGGAATCAAACAGTTAGAAGAGTTTCTGGGAAACCTGTTGGGTTTGAAGGAATCGAAAGATTTGAGACTTGTAAATGAAAATAAAAACAATGCCCTCTGTTTAGCAGCTGCAGCTTGAAACATTGATGCGGTTATGATTATGTTGGAAAAGAACAGTGAATTGGTGGCAATCCCAGGTAGTCAAGGAATGCCACCGTGGTGTTGTATATGGCTGCCTTGTTTAAAAGCTATGAAGTTGTATAATATCTGTAAGAAAAGGACAAGAAGTTGGTTGGTAAGTGTTGGACGGATAAACCTGATTACCGTGGATGGCTTCTTCAAAAATGTGTTGAGGCTGACATGTTTGGTAAGAATTTTAGTATGTGGTTATAATATAACTACACGTTAATCACTTAATTAATTAATTCTATTTTAATCTGTTGTTTTGATCCTACATTGTGCCAGACTGATAATTGTAGTATTTAACATAAGTGTGTAGTATTTAATTAAGTTATAATGGATCAAGGCAAATAACAAGTTGTACGAGAGTAGGTAAAAAAAAAAAAGAGAGAAGCTCAAATTAGCTAATAACAAACAGGGTAAATAGATGTTTTTACTTTTTTATAATCAATTTTGTTGTGATCCACATGAAATTTGAATATTTAGAAATGAGATAACAGAGTAGGTACAGAATTGCAAAACATAAATTACCTTAAATGTATCAAACCATATGTCTTTTTCATTTTGGGAACGCTTGTCCATGTATCCCATTCTTGCGTGAGCCGCGATTTCCAAATGCGAGTGATGGTACTTGTCACACAATGAGAGTGGTTAAACCTACAAAGGAAACATAGTTTTTTTTATATATGTAGTTTTTTTTATATATGTATATATGCAAACAAATACACACGTGTATATGTAGTTTTTTTAATCTTACGCTTTCCCTTGAATTTTTAATACAACTCGTCTATCTTCATCATCGGGATGTGCATCAATGTCGTTTTATATAAATAATCACCAAATGTCTTTTGCTTAATTAACGGAACCAAGTTGTAGGGTCAAGTAAGCCAAATTGGTTGGAAGGAAAAAATTACACACTTTTGATGAATCTGCATCATAACCAATATATAAACTCATTTAATTATCTAAGGGAAGAAAACTCATTGTGCAATGACTTATGGAAAGATTGACGATCAACTGTATTTCACGTAATGGTTGAATAAATTTGTCTAGTACATAGGAGTAAACTTGCACAAGCATATTCTTTGGCTACACCCATTACAAGGCAAAAGCACACAAAGGCAGAAGATATGCATGCGTTGTTTGTAATTGGACAATGTATAGCCGTATGGTTTGAGTAGAAAGAGAAATCTGAATAGTAAACATATACAAGCATACAAAGAGATTTAATATTCCTAACAAACAGAAACAACATTGAAAGAAAAGTCATAGCCACCTTAACTTCAAAACTTAATATTCATGCTTCAAGATTTAATATCTTGAATTGATTTGCGTCTGGTGACTTTTTAGATGGACATCATACATAAAATCTTAATTGGTTCAACATAAATAACCTAAACAATGAAATAAACCAGGTGAAGAAAGAAAACCCATCACTTAAAAAAAAAATCATATTGTCAGCTGAATGTGTGCTGGTTTTGAAGAGGCTGAGTTGGTGACGCAAATTGACTCCCGTGAGTTGTTTTATACCTGAAATAAGTTCTAGACATTCTTAGAAATATATATATGGATGCTGCTGTTGTTGCTTCATTGAAGGGGACTCCGAGACATAATTAGTGCGGAGTGATGCCCCTGCATTTTTGTAGGTGTTTAACTCGGTGGTATGCATTATTTCCTACTCCAGGGATCCTTCCTTTAGTTTTAAATTTAATTCTTGGCTACCGAATTACTACTGTTGTTGGCTTAACAACAGGCTCCGAGACATGATAAGTCTTGGACTGCGTCACCTAGGTGTGAGAGTGTTTCGTACTTAGCCATATCACCATTAATCCCTCCTGTTTCCCTGATAATTCTGTTGTGATGATGACACCTATGAGATATATAAGTCTCGGAGTGTAAGCCTCGAAGTGAACAACAACATGGCAACCTTGAATCCAAACAACATTGGTTGTGAAAGACTTAGAGACTTGCCAACCTTCCCTTACACGAGATTTAGTACTATAATAATAGGACGCAGAGACTTGTGAAATGGTTAGGTATAGATCGGTAGTGAACACACATGATGAACCCGAGACTTGTAAGTCTCGAGGTGGGCTGGTGGCCCGAAAATGGACAGAGACAGAAAAAGGGACTGCACGACAGCAAGATTTTAAATGGTTCAAGAATCCGAAACGTAGGTGCATTAGGGAATGGTAAGGTATGAGACTTAGGAGTGTTGGGTGTGATGTAGTAGTCCCAATCAATATTCAAACACTCACACACATAAACACTGATTTTATCGATAAAAAAAGAGAATAAAACCCAATCTTTGCAAGAAACTGTCAGACAATGAAATGTAGCAGCTGCCGCTTTTTCTTAGAATAATGACAAAAGTTGGAAACCCAAGACGTGGGTTTCCATTAAATATAAAGGGAATTTTTAGGGGTTTACAACTGATACCCCTCAACTTCTAAATAAAAGAAATGATTACATATAAAGGAAATGAAATTACATTGAAACGAAATAAAAACTATCTATAACGACATGGAACCACAGGATTGAAATTTTTAATATCCAACAATCTACCACTTTTCAATCACTCTGGCAGGTGGCAAGCTCTTTCATCAGACTCCCATAAACCAAGGATGACGTCGAATCTTTACATGTCTTGGTGAGTGCGAAGTCTGTCATTGATTAGCTCTATTGCTTTACGGAAGTATTGTGTCTCCTGGGGCTTCTTCTTGAGCTCCTTAAACTTCTGGGCATCATCCTCTTGGAGTCTCCCGTTCAGTTATGCTCTTATTAATCTTAGAGTGCCGTCAGAATAACAAGACAATTCCCCAAACCGCAAGAACCTCTTGAGACCTTGTTTATTCAAAAATATAACGCCCTGCTCCGGTCTCTTGAAGACTCGATACATCGGTTGATGGTTGATTCCAAAAAACTATCTGATCTGGAGCTTTGAGACCCACCTTAACAAGATAGCTCCCGATAGCTATTTGGAAGTCTTTTAAGAACATTATAATGGTGTGTCGCCTCATACTTCTGGTAAGTGCCGCCAGAGCAGTGACATAACTCCATCGCCCCTTGACTTTGTTCTTTAATTTGTTATGCATTGTTTCAATGCATCAGGGCTCATAAAGACAAAATTACTCTCGTGAACAAGTTGTGTCGACCCGTCTTCTCGTTTGATCTGCAATGAATGAGTGAAGAGACGGGCCCTTTTGTACATTAATACTGAGACGACCTTCACCAAACCTCTGACTTAGATCTTGTCTCCCACAGCATCATCTGGTTGTACTCGGCCTGCTCAGCTTTAGATATATGACTTAATTCCATGACCAGCCGTCTGCTATACATTCTTCGCTTCTTCATAAATACAACCTTGAATTTTTCTTCCATATAGGGCTCAAGAAAATCTTCAACTTTCATTTTCATTAAGTACTCCTTGAGGCCTTGAATTGATGGAGCTTCAACCTTCGCTGCGGGAATTTCCAACATTTGATAGACTCGACCTCGGTGGTCGAGCCTCAACTTATCTCTCTCCTCAGTTGGCAGAGAGTACACTTTACCTTTTGAAAACCAGTCCACCCAGTCGAGGTCCCCCTTATCATACTTTTGTGAAGGTTCAGCGGTTTCTTGAAAATAATCAACCGTTCGGGGGCCTGACGGTTCAACTGCTTTTGGAGGTTGTGTTTGGGAGAAGGTGGAGGTGGCAAGGTTCAAGGTTAGCTTTAGGTTAGAAGGAGGGGTAAGGGCCTTCATAGCTGAGTAAATTTCTTGTTAATGTTCATGAGTGGGTGATTTAAGAAAATCCAAAAAGGAAGAGGATTTTTAGGGTAATCCAGGTTCTGGTTTAGGTACTTTGATAGGTTCATCTAGGTCAATCTCTCAATATAAATCAGAAAGCAAGAAGGCTTCGATTTTTCTGTTGAAGGCATATATACCACCATAGCCTTTGTCAAATCTTCCTCTTCTTGACCTTCTAGGGCAGTGGTCATCTGTTGCCACTCACTTCTTCTCCACCGGCTCCCACTAAACCTTGTACTTCCCCCTCAGGCTGAACTCTAAGGAGCTTCTCCCCCTCAGGATGACCAGTGTCCTCTTAATCATTATGTTTTCTTTTGAGGTACTAAGCATGAGGGCGGCAGAGACTTTGTAAGTCAATAACTGTCATTCTAGCCAATCCATTCTTTTCTTCAATTCATCTTCGACCCTCATAATTAGCCTCTGCAGATTGTCAAACGAATCAGTGAACATGGCAGTTATTATGGTTATCTGGTCTTGTAAAGTCTAGATGGCGATTATGGTTTGGACTATTGAGGTTCATGGTGGCAACTCTTGAGTTGCAACACCCTTTCCCTTCAAAAAAGAGAGAAGGGAGGAATGTTGTTCCTCAGAAGCGTCCTTGAGGGCTGACAACGGCTTCACGCAGAAGAGTCGTTAGCATCTCGGAAATTATCCCTTGATAGCCTGACGTGGACGGCATTGGTGTGGCCGCGACAGGACTTCCTTCCCTCATTTTTGCATCACCAGTTGGGGGTGCAGATCGGGAAGTTTGCGGAGACGTCTTGAATGTGCGGACGAGTGTTATGAGGTGTGGTGTGAGTTGTGCTTGAAGGAGCGGCGGTCACCGAGGGCGGCAGGTGACCTTGTTCAACATCTCCCCTCTCCGAGTGAGGAGGAGATGGCATATGTGCATCATCCCCGTGGAATGAAACAGGTTCCCTTTGAGGGGAACCTGAGTGGCTTGGGGGGTTTATTGCGGCTACTTGACTTGTATCCCTTAGCTCTCATTTTTTCAGCCCTCAACGGGGACGGTGCGTTCGGAATCACCGACCCCTGGCCTGTCACCACCGGCTCCCTCCCTATCCACACTTAACTCCCACTCACCTGACCCCAATAGATTTTCATTATCATCCTTTTCTCCAACCTCCTCACTCACTCCCTCTCCTAACTGTCAGAATTGGATGGCTCTGTCGGTTCAGACAGAGCCTCTTCTGGATACACACCCTGATAATTAACCCGAACCCTCACGATTCTCCAATCAGCCAGTCTGAGGAGTGAATGGGGAATGTTCATTAAGGGCACCCGAGGAAGTTCCCTCGGGAGCTTAAACCTTTGTAGTGCAACGGTCTTGTATACATCCGCTTCATGTCTCTCATGTATATCATCGTCATTTTCCATCACATATTGTATGAACAGTTGAAGGAATCTTTGGAAGGAAATAAATTCTGTCTCTTTTAGTTCCCTTATCTTGTGCATCCCTTTTCATCTCATCAAAAATAAACTACGCATAGTCAGACAGAATGAAGTGATTAGGACTAATTCACCGAATAGAGCCCCTAGTCAATCTAGGTCAGGACCACAACCAGTCTGTGGGAGTACAACACCTAAGAGGACTTACACTCCAGTTAGGTCACATAGCCCTAACAGACAACAGACACCAGGTAGAGCCCAGGGATATAACAATGAAATGCACACTTATTCTAGGGCTCAACCGCAAATGACAGCCCAAAGGCCTAGAGTGAATTTTAATCACTCAGCACCACAACTGGTTCTTAATCGAAAACCCAAGTCACCTGAACGGAGAGATGGGTATTTGAAAGAGTTCAAGTATGTGGATGAGAATGGTATTACCAAGTCAGTCATGGCTTGGGTTCCCCGTGATAACTAACATGTTTTCTTTCA
Organism: Centrapalus pauciflorus; assembly: GCA_020465985.1. Classification (NCBI taxonomy): domain Eukaryota; kingdom Viridiplantae; phylum Streptophyta; class Magnoliopsida; order Asterales; family Asteraceae; genus Centrapalus; species Centrapalus pauciflorus. The sequence continues at coordinate 218,495 of JAANYP010003060.1, forward strand.
TGTGCAGGAGCTAACTACAGGTCTTAACAACAAAAGGTTCTTCGACAATGGTTGCTCTCGTCACATGACTGGGAAAAAAGTCTATTGACGGACTTCAAGGGAGGGAACAAGGGTTTTGTATCATTTGCTGGGAACAAAGGAGGAAATATCACTGGAACAGGAGTAGTCACTAATGGGGTGATCACTCTTGATCAAGTTTACCACATTGATAAACTTAATCACAATCTCATTAGTGTCTCTCAGATTTGTGATAAGAAGAATTCAGTTATCTTTACTGAAAAAGAAACGTTAGTGCTGAAGCCGGGATTCAAGATACCTGAAGAGTGGATTATGATGAGAGACCCAAGGGTGAATGATCTGTACCTGATGGACATGAGTATAGCAGATTCATCGATGGGAACTATCTGTCTATTATCAAATGCTTCGAAATCCGAATCTCTGCTGTGGCACAGACGCATGGCACACTTGCACCTAAGAAAGATGAACTTCATCACGAAAAATGGACTTGTGCAAGGTGTTCCACTGAAGAGTTTTCAGTTAGAAGACAAGTGTGTACCGTGCAACACGGGAAATCAACAAAAGGAGTGTAGGTGGTTGTTGGTTCCATTTAGTTATTACTGATGATTACTCACGTGTCTCTTGGGTTTTCTTTTTAGCTAAAAAGGACGAAACAGCAGGCACGCTGATTGGGTTATTAGACCAAGTCGAGAACTCATACGGGATAAGGGTAAAACTTTATCAGGAGTGTTAACCAAACAGAGTTTAAGAATGCAGTAGATGGTGTATATTGTCTAACTAAAGGCATAGTGCATCAATTTAGTGCACCTTATGAGCCACAACAAAATGGGGGGGCAGAACGTAAGAACAGGACTTTGATTGAGGCAGCAAGGACCATGCTCTCGGATTCAAAGCTTCCTACCATGTTTTGGGGGGAGGCAGTGAATACCGCTTGTCATGTATTAAACAGGGTCCTTACTTTCAAATCCCTGAACAAAACCTGTTATGAAGTTCTGAATAAAAGACCACCAAAATTAATTCGCATTGAACCATTTGGGGTGCCATGTACTTTATTAAGGAGAAAAAATCAACCTCAGTTTGGTGAGAAGCCTGACGAAGGATACTTCCTAGGTTATGTCCCAAACTCAACAAACAAGAGGGTCTTTAATAAAACTACTGGTACAGTTGAAATTGTTTTTAACATTGATGTCACTACTTATTCACACGAACCCCAAACCGGTCCAGAATGGTTATTTAATTATGACTCTGTGTTTGAATCATTTAACATACCGTTTAGTGGAAATGCAGGATCTGTGGAAAATGACTTCTCATCACTTAATCTCAACGACGAGGGTAGAGGTTTTCCAAAATAAAGCATTCCATCAACATCTGAGACTACAACGACAGAAGATGGGTCTCCAGCAGATGATGAACCTAAATTACCTACGGATGAGAATCTGACAAGTAATTCTACCTCCGAAGATAGTGATCATGACGAAGAAGTTATTCCATCTGAAGTCGTACCCCCAGTAGGTGAAATAGGATCGAATTTGGGAGATAGTCTTCAAGTCTATGAAACTGAGACATGAGAATAAATAACGATCATCCAATTGAGGGTATCATAGGGAATCCATGTAAGGTCGCCTTCCTACGGATCCTATCTTGACGCGACGCCGTCCAACGAGTGCGGGATCCTCGTTAGCGGCTTGACGGATAGACAGCGCACACAAAAACCAGAGACACACACGATGATAGACGAACAATTGAACGCCCCGACACGTGATTCTCTCCAAGAACAAACTCTCAAACACCTTGCAAGTTCGAGATCGCCTCTGCACTAATCGTCTCACCAATTCTTCAAAAGTTGTTAACTAAAACGAATTAACCCGTAATTATAACACCTTGTTCGAACTTGCCCAGGACAAGTTCGACTAAGCCGAAGGCCCTTCGAACTTGTCCTCCAAAAGTTCGAACCAGTTACTTTGAACTTACCTTTGAACTTATGTTTGAACTTATCTTTGAACTTATGTTTGAACTTATCTTTGAACTTATGTTTGAACTTATTGTATCTCATCTATTACACCAAGTTCAAACATACATACAATCAATATCAAACATACATTATCAAACATATAACAAACATATATCAAACAAGTATTAATATACAATAACGAACAAATTGACTATTACAAAATATTGTCTATACTTAGACTGCTATCATCACACAGGATACACTAACAGACTCCCCCTTGACAATAGCTTCTAACTATATATTTTGTCTAAGTACTAGTACTATATAAACTACTACCAGCATATAATCCCTGATCTATACAAACTCTAACTACCTTCTGGAACTTCCTGCCTTCTGATCTTCAGCCTTCATGAAAGAAGATCGGCTGATCATATGAAGCTTTCTCAGGTCGTCCTTCGATAGGTTGATCAGATACAGTGGATCGTATACTTTCAAAATCACTTTATCCTCATAGTCCTCCATCACTGCTTCCGTCGTCTCGTTGTCAATATACCACCACTTCATGTTTTTCAGTACATCATGTGGCATTGACTTCATTGGCACTTTCTTGAGGCATCGGACTGGCTTGTAAACCATCCTAGCCCAAGGCTTTCTAGTGAGGGGATCTACTCTTGACGGATCTTTAACTCTTTTCCTAGATCTAGGCTTGAGCCTTTCGAACCTTCCAGATCGACCCTCCCTTCGTATGATCTTAGCAACTACTTCTGCATATGGGTCGTCTCCTAGGTTGATTAACTCCTTCCAAGCCAACTCTTTTACTTCACACTTGGGCAACGTGTTGAAAACCTTCAACGTTCTCCTCAAGTATTGTAGCCCATCTCTCCTTTTTAGCACGAATAGTTGCAGTTCTATATCAAAGAACTAGCTTAAGATCCCACCTGAGAGATTTCCAGGACTTGGTACTCTCATTCTCTTCTTCATCTTTAGATCTGTTTTCTTTTCTTCCTTTCTGAACCAAAGCTTTATCAGATTTTCTCTGGTTTGCTCTTTATCACCTGTATTAGATTCGGAATCATCCATTGACGCTAACTTAATCTCATCTATGTCAATCACGTTTTGATCATTATGCACATACTGTTCTGTGGTAGTTTGTTTAGGGATGATGACTTCATCTACATTGTCGTCTTCATCTTCTATAACCTCGTCATCAGATCTCTAGTCTACAACCTCTCCTGGAATAAAATTCTCCTTCCTCTAACTCTTCTGATCAAACTCAAAATCATCTTGATCGTCAAGATCCATTAAAGCTTCAATCATATCGTGTTCAGTTGTCTTTGAGGCTTCGCCTTCACTTCCTTCTCTCACACCCGACTGTCCAGGCTCCCTCTGAATTTGAGCTCGCTAAGCAGTCTTTAGAGAAATATCTGCTAGCTCACTCTCTCTTTCAGTATCTAGATCATTGCCATCATCTTCTCTCCTCAACACCTCAGCTTCTCTACAACTACTCTCCCCCTGAGCTTGCATATTTTTCATTAATTTCTCTAGGAGAGTTTTCATTGTCTTCATCTCAGACGCTTGATCAGCTACTGTTGTTCGCAACTCAGCATTTTCCTGATCAAGTCTGGCATTATGTGTGTGAAGCTCTTTCACTGCCGTTGAAAGTTCGAAATCAACAAATTCGAAATTCTAGCAAGTTCGAGGTTCCAGACAAGTTCGAAATCTGACAAATTCGAATGCTAAAATTCGAATCTCTGCCAAATTCGAATGAAACCCTAAAATAAATTCGAGAGGAACGTATTTTTTAACAAATTTGAAGTTCGAGCGCCGCCAGTTCGAAAAACAGCCAAAAGTTCAAATTTTTTCAACTTTTCAGTTTAAACCAAAGTTTTTAGGACTAAAAACTATGATTTCGACCAAAATGATGAACTAATATGAACTTTTCCCCGTTATCTTGCTTGTAAAACTCGAAAAATTAACCAAAAAGTGATTTTTCCGTCAGAAAACGTCAAGAAACCATGGATGTTGCTTGTGAACACGAAGAACACCACGAACACCCTAATAGCTTTGATACCACTTGTAAGGTCGCCTTCCTACGGATCCTATCTTGACGCGACACCGTCCAACGAGTGTGAAATCCTTGTTAGCGGCTTGACGGATAGACCAAGAACACAAAAACCGGAGACACACACGATGATAGACGAACAATGGAACGCCCCAACACGTGATTCTCTCCAAGAACAAACTCTAAAACACCTTGCAAGTTCGAGATCGCCTCTGCACTAATCGTCTCACAAATTCTGCAAAAGTTGTTAATTATAATGAATTAACCCTTAATTATAACACCTGGTTCGAACATGCCCTGGACAAGTTCGACTAAGCCCAAGGCCCTTCGAACTTGTGCTCCATAAGTTCGAACCAGTTACTTTGAACTTACCTTTGAACTTATGTTTGAACTTATCTTTGAACTTATTTTTGAACTTATCTTTGAACTTATGTTTGAACTTATCTTTGAACTTACGTTTGAACTTATTGTAACTTATCTATTACACCAAGTTCAAACATACATACAATCAATATCAAACATACATTATCAAATATATAACAAACATATATCAAACACGTATTAATATGCAATAACGAACAAATTGACTATTACAATATATTGTCTATACTTAGACTGCTATCGTCACACAGGATGTACTAACAATCCACATGCCGGTGTGAGAACTAGGAGTAGTGTGAATAATAACACAGTGTTGTTATCGATGATCAGCGACTCTGAGGCGTTTCACACGTGTTTATACTCGTGTTTCATTTCACAAGTAGAGCCAAAGAATGTGCAAATGGCTCTGAAAGACAATTCTTGGGTTGAAGCTATACAAGAGGAACTGTCACAGTTCAGAAAGCTTGAAGTGTGGGAGTTAGTGTCCTTGCTTCGAGGAGAAGTTGCTATAGGGACAAAATGGGTCTTTAAGTGCGAACGGGATGATCGAGGCATACTTACTCATAACAAGGAAAGACTCGTGGTAAAAGGGTTCAACCAGGAAGAGGAGATACACTATAACGAAGTGTTTGCACCAATGGCGAGGCTTGAGGCGATTCGATTGTTTCTAGTGTTCGCGTCCTTCAAAGGGTTTAAGGTATATCAACCGACGTTAAGAGTACCTTCTTGTACGGAAAGGTGAAGGAATTTGTGTATGTCGAGCAACCGCCTGGGTTTACTGATCCCAAGTATCCTGACAGAGTATATCGAGTTGATAAGTCTTTGAATGGATTGCATCAGGCACCTAGGGCTTGGTATGAGACACTGTCAACTCACCTCTTAGACAATGGGTTTCTGAGAGGGAGAATTGATAGTACACTATTCGTTAAAACGAAAGGTGAAGACTTTATACTGCTAAATGTGTACGTAGACGACATCATCTTCGGGTCGTCAAACGAGAAAATGTGCAAGGATTTTGAAAAGGTCATGAAGTCGAAGTTTGAGATGACTACAATGAGAGAGCTAAACTTCTTTCTAGGTTTGCAAGTTCAACAACGAAAGGAGGGAATGTTTATTCATCAGACGAAGTATGTCTACGACATTTTAGAGCGCTACGGGATGGAAGGAACAAAGCTTACCGTGCATTTCAGTACTCCGATTCAAGTGAATCATAATCTCCGACTTTATATCGGGCCATGATCGGGTCACTTATTTATTTTCTAGACCTGATATAATGTTTGCTGTGTGAATTTGTGCCAGGTGTCTAGCTAATCCAAAGGAGATGCATATGATAGCCATGAAGCAGATTCTAAGATACCTGAAGTCGAAACCGAAGCTGGGACTTTAGTATCCTACTAATGGAGATGTGGAATTGGAGGCTTACACGGATTCAGACTATGGAGGGTGTAGCTTGAACAAAAAGTCAATGACTGGAGTTTGTCAGTTCCTTGGAGGGAGGCTAGTATCCTGGCAATGCAAGAAACAAACTTCAGTAGTCGTATCAACGTGTGAGGCCGAGTATGTAGCTGCGGGTAGTAGCTGTTCATAGGTTCTATGGATTCAACAACAATTGCGGGATTACAGTTTGACTATTGCCATAACAAATAATCCATATTTGTTAAACACATTAAGACTAAGCATATAGACATATCATACTCCCATTAGGATAGACAAACAGTCAACTATTGCCATAACAAATAATCCAGTTAAACACAGTAAGACTAAGCATATAGACTTAAGACATCATTTTATACGTGATTGTGCTGAGAAAAACTTCGATTAAACTGGTAAAATTTCCAACGAAAGACAATAATGCGGATCTTTTCACAAAATCATTTGATAGGTCACGCTTTGAATTGTTAGTCCAACTAATGGCATGCATAATCCAGAGTAACTTGACCTTAGGAAAATTTTCTTTATTTTAGAATTTTCTTTAATTTTTAGTTTATCTTTTTTAGTTGCTTTACTTAAAAGTGAAAAAAAAAAAAAAAAAAAAAAGAGAGAAAAGCATAAAAAGAATTTCAAAAAAAGAATATTGAAAAATGAGAGAAGTCTTAGAGTTTGAGATTCAAAGTGACGAAAATTAGCACAGTCTAACAAACTCAAAGTGTTGAAAGTTCACACATAAAATCTAAGTGATATACATATTCTTGTCTGATATGTTGGTAGGCATAAGACATGCAGAATTTCCGTAAAGCTAATAAAATAATCAAGAAAATGTCATATGTGTAACTAACTTAGATGTATGACCAAAAGGTCTTAATTTCTATGTTAGAGACATAAAGAGAATGACTATGAATGAGGTATGGAAATGTATCTGGGGGATGTATAGCTTCATCAAAATACATCTTAAACAAAGAGAGAAAAAGTTTTGTATAGAAAGGAAGTCAAAACAAGTCGTTTTGTTGTATGTGAGTACAGACCTGTCACGGCTGTTTTGACTTGAACTAGCAAGATAAGTCGCTTTGTTGTACGTAAGTACAGACCTGTCACCGCTGTCTTGCTAACATGAGAATAACTTTAAGACAAACTTAGACACTTTGTTGCATATAAATACAAACCTGTGTCGGACGTTTACCTTTTAAAGATAAATACCAAAAAGTCATAGTCATTGTGTGTCTGCCTTGATCATAGAAGTATGTCTAAGTATGGGACATGTAAGGTAGTTTCTTGATAAATAAAAAGGCCAAAGGAAATTCACAAGTGTTGAATGTTTAAATGGAAAAATAGACCGACAATCGACTTGGAATGTGTGTCATGACAAACAATCAAAGAAATAAAAAAAAGTCCTAAGTGTGAGAGTGCAATACTGAAAGTGCGTTTGACACTGATATCTGATTGAACCTTCTTAGACTATCTCGCAAAAATATTCAGTTAGTGTATTTTTATCCTTAAATTATTACAATTTAATTTCTTTTTAAGTTAATTTAACTTTACCTTATTTATTTTATTTTATTTTATGTTATTTTAATTTTATTTTATTTTTAAGTTTACTAGTTTAGATCATTTTATCTTTAATAATAAAAGGAACAAGGTCAAAGTTACTAGGATGCATTTTTTAGTTGGAGAAACAAAATTATGTGATAATCTGTTATTTAGTGTGAATGTCTCGCAAAGTTGAAAAAGTTCCGTCAAATGAAAACGTTGAAAAAATTGGATTTTGTTCAAAAAATTTTAAAATTTCAATTATGTTCGAAGTATGTTTCAGTCTGAAACTCCATTCGAACTTAAGATAAGTTCCAACATCAGGTAAGTTCGAAGCACAGTGGATATAAATAGGTCAACGGTGTTCATTAAATGCACCTACACTCGAGTTTATACCTCTCGAACTTGTTAGGGCGATCTCGAACTTGTCGTGGATTCGATTTTGTGGATCATTCCTCGAATCTTTCAACTGTACCTCGAACATACACAAAACTTAGTTGATTTACATCATCAATCACTAAGTAAGTGTCATTTAGGACTTTTAAGGGCATAAAAATCATAATTTTGAGTTTAATATTAAAAAAAAACTAGGTGGTTTAAATCATAAGTTTTAGACTTTGAAGCTTAAAATTAATTCTCAATAAACTTGATTAGAACCTATTAGGACTAGATTCATTAGTCATTAAGTCTAAAAAGGTTAAAATCATGAGATTGATGTTTAATAAGCCGACTTCGAACTTGTTCTAACAGGCTTCGAACTTGTTCTTCAAGGTTCGAAATTCTCAGGTCTTCGAAGTTGTTTAAAATATCTATAAGTTCGAAGACAGACATGTTCGAATGTGTTTCTCGAATTTAAATAAGTTCGAATGTCATAAGACTATTCGAACTTAAGTAAGTTCGAAGGAACAGCTCTCGAATTTAAGTAAGTTCGAAGGTGATTAAATTCGAACTTAATCAACTTCGAATAACTTAAATTTTTTTTTTCAAAAATTGATTTCTAACATTTTAAATGTTTGTTATATGTGCAGAAATGGCAAATCTGCTTTTTACAACAAGAACAATATGATTATGACTGTCAACCTTCAACAAGTAGAGGCTCAGCCATACCGACCGATGTTGGAGTTCCTATCTCAATCAAGGGTCGCGTATGCGTTGACTCATTATCCGATGATCATTTTACCGTACGTCCGCCAGTTCTGGCAAACATTGCAAGTGGACACCTCTGCAGTTCCAACGCTTCTGAGGGCTACAGTTGGTGGACGATCGATCTCGTTTTCAGCGGATCATTTGAGGATCATTTTGTAATTGGGCACCATTGATCAAGAAGATGGCCCCATAGATTTTCCGGCTCCCATCAGGCAAGCGGCCTTTTGGAGGATAGGATACGCTCTAAAGAGTAGGGTTATAGGATTATGGACATACCTGATGCATGTGATGATGGTATGTTTTGCACAAAAGAAGGCCGGTTTGACACGAGGATCTCCAAGCTGTAGTCTGGGATGATATCAATGGTTTACAACAAGCCGTTCAGCTTTTCAGGGTTTTTCTTTGGGGAGTTTCTTCATCAAATCACCGCTCCAGCCCGCGAAAAATTTTTGATGTACCCAAGATTCATAATGATGATCATAAGGCATTTTTTGCCAGAACTACCAGCGCTACCAGAACAAGTTGCAGTAGCTGCCATTGATGACCGCATTTTTGCAGACTGTCAAACCCACAACGCAAGAAGGGCAGAACAAGGGAGGCCTCGAGTGGCTCCTTTATTCGGCGCAGTCATTGATCCAAATTTTGTAGCTCCAGAGGGAGACGAATGGATAATTGATGAACCTCATCAACAAGCACCGGCTCAGCATGCACCGGTTGCTCTAGAAGTACCCCCACCCCAAACAACGGCTGCGACAACTGAGGCATCCACATCGGGACACCAGTCTGACCCTAGATTACAGACGTTAGAATAAATTTTTGCCCAAGGATCAGCAGCTCAGGAGAATATAACTGAGGAGCTCGTACATAACATTTTGGAACCACCTTCAAATATGGACGATATTTTCAGGGATATTGATGATTATCAGCCTCCAGTAATAGCGACTGAATGTAAGGTCGCCTTCCTACGGATCCTATCTTGACGGGACACCTGCCAACGAGTGCGGAATCCTCGTTAGCGGCTTGACGGATAGACCACGCACACGAAACACGGAAACACACACTGTGATAGACGAACAACAAAACGTCCCGACACGTGATTCTCTCCAAGAACAAACTCTCTGATACTTACAAGTTCGAGATCGCCTTTGCTAATTCTCTGATAAACTTCTGCAAAAATCTCATAATTAATCGAATTAACCCTTAATTATAACACCCAGTTCAAATTTGCCTAGGACAAGTTCGAATAAGCCCAAGGCCTTTCGAACTTGTACTCTACAAATTCGAATCTTAGGCTTCAAACTTATGTTTGAACTTATCTTTGAACTTATCTTTGAACTTATGTTTGAACTTATGTTTGAACTTATTGTAACACATTACACCAAGCTCAAACTTACAAACAATCAATATCAAACATATATAATCAAACATATATCAAACACTTGTTAATGTGTAATAACAATGAAATTGACTTTTACAAAATATGTCTATACTTAGACTGCAATCGTCACACATGGGGCACTAACAGACTCCCCCTTGACGACAGCTTCTAACTATTTATATTTTGTCTAAGTACTAGAACTATATAAGCTACTACCTGCATACAATCCTAGATCAATACAAACTCTAACTATCTTTTGGAATTTCCTACCTTCAGATCTCCATCCTTCTTGGAAGAAAATTGGCTGATCATGAAGCTTTTGCAGGTTATCCTTGGATAATTGATCAGATGTATAGGATCGTATACTCTCAAAATTGTATTCTCTTCTTGATCCACCATTACAGCTTCAGCTGTTTCGTTGTCTACGTACCACCACTTCATGTTTGCAAGTACATCCTGTGGCATAGACTTTACCGGAACTTTCTTCAAGCATCTTACTAGCTTGTAAACCATTTTAGCCCAAGGTTTACCCGTATGGGGATCTATTCTCGTCTCGTCTACTACTCTCTTGCCTGACCTTGGCTTTAGCCTTTCAAACACTCCAGATCTACCCTCCCTTCTGATAATCTTAGCGATCACTTCAGCATAGGGGTCATCTCCAATGTTTACAAGGTCTTTCAAGGCCAACTCCTTCACCTCACATTTAGGCAATGTATTAAAAACCTTCAAGGTTCTCTTCAAATATTGTAGCCCATCTCTTCTTTTAAGCACAAAAAGCTGTAATTCCCTGTCGAAGAACCAGCTAAGTATTCCTCCTGAGAGGTTTCCAGAATTAGGCACTCTCATCCTCTTCTTCATCTTCAGCTCTGATTTCTTTTCTTCCTTTCGGAACCAAAGATTTATCAACTCTGTTCTGCTTTGCTCTGTATCAGCTATATCCAATTCTGAATCATCCACAGAGGCCAACTTATTTTCATCTTTGTCGATTACATTGTGATCGTTGTGCACATATTGTTCTGTGATAGGCTGTGACGGAATGATTACTTCGTCTACATCATCGTCTTCATCTTCTAAAGCATCCTCATCAAATTTCCACTCTGCTATATCTTCTGGGACAAACTCCCCTTCTTCCAGATCTTCAATATCATCCTCAAAATCAAATATTACTTCTTCTTCTTCAATATCCATCAGAGCTTCTATCATTTCGCTCTCAACGGTCTTAGAAGTTTCACCTTCAACTCTTTCTTCTATTCCAGACTGACTAGGCTCCCCCTGAAATAATGCTCGCTGAGCAGTTGAAAGATCTGCTAACTCACCTTCTCTTCCAGTCTCGGGATCATTGCCGTCATCATCTCTTCGAAGTACTTCAGCTTCTCTGCAGCTACTCTCCCCCTAAGCTTGAAGATTTTTCATTAACTGCTCCAGGAGAGACTTCATCGTTTGTATCTCAGACGCTTGATCGGCAACTGTTGATCTCAACTCAGCGTTTTCCTGATCAAGTCTAGCATTATGGGCTTGAAGTTCTGTTACTGCTGTAGATAGCTGGAAAATTTGGAGTGATTGGAAATCCACCTTGCCCTTTAGCTCGGTTAATCGCTGATTGTCGATGAATGTCGATGATGTTGATGGAATGGATGTAGATGGTGATGGAGTGATGGGTGGTTGAGCAGCTGGAATTACAGGTTCAGGAGCAGAGGTGGATGAAGCTCCCTGCATAAATCGGTGCCTCCTCGCCATATGCCTAGGAACGAGGGGAGTTGGATCTTCTTCTTCGAAATCAAAGTCATCAGCATCTGAATCTCGAGCAGTTCTTCTACCTGTCTCTCTCGTACTAACAACTATTCTTGATCCATATCTGCCTATTCGATTAGACGGATCAACAAGTTCTACTTCTACTTCCTCAGAACTAGATTCAGACTCGGAGGCGGTCATAGCTTGACCCTCTACCTCAGTCTGCATGATCTCTCTTTCTGCAGCTACTTGACCCTGGACCTCAATGTCCATATCCTCACCCTCTGGTGACTGATATTCATCAACATCTCTTAGTAGATCTTGGAGATCAGTTGGAGGCTCCAAGATATCATGAACCAGTTGAGCTGTGATATCTTGTTGGGCCTGAGTTTCGTGATCCCATATCTCTTCTAGAGTCTCTGCTCTTGGATCGATTTCTAGGGCCAAGGTTGAAGGGCCTGCAGTGTCCGAAGATGGACCTGCTGTCGTAGGCTCTGAATGCCTGCTGGAGGATGGCCTCGATGCCCAGTTATCTCCTTCCAGAGCCACAAAATCTGGGTCTATTACTACTCCAAACAATGGTGTCACCTGAGGCCTGACCTGCTCAGCCCTTCGTGCATTGTGCGACTGGCAATCAGCAAATATTCTCTTATCTATAATCGCCACACCGTGAGTATCTGGAAGTTGAGGCAGTTTTGGCAAGAAATGGCGTATAATCATCATAGCAAAGCGCGGGTACATCAGGAATCTTTCACAGACTGGAGCCGTGATTTGATGCACAAACTCAGCAAAGAACATTTCTGAATAACTGAAGCGCTTGTTATATACCAATGCAATCACAGCTGACTGCATCTTAGACACAATGTAGTCAAATCCAGCCTTTTTCGGTGCAAAACACACCATAAACACATGCACCAAGTACCTCCATTGCCCGATTAAGCCACTTTTCATATACGCGGCTTTGGTGATATCTAGGGAATATCCCATACGTAAGAAGGCCGCTTGCCTTATATTTACCGGAAAATCAATGGGCCCCGTCTCTTGGTCTTCGGAGCCAAGCTGCAGAATCTAACAAAGCATGTCAGCTGAGAAAACAATTGGCTGCCCCCCAACTCTTGTTCGTAATACTGTCGGCGTCACAGAGAAGTCTACTTGGAGGTGATCCCAGAATTGTCTTACATATGGTAAGATTATTTGCAGGTTATGGGTTAAAGCGTAAGAAAGCCTTGAATTTGTCAAAAATTCCACGATTTGTCGAAATGCTTGAGCTTCGGGAAGTTCTCTATCGACGGACATTACCATGTTATGCTTATTAAAGAACGCGCGATCACCCATATCTGCATATAAAAACAACCCATATTAGTAACGAAAAAACAAAAATGAAACTTGTTTAATTTCGAGTTTGCTTTATTTCGAACTTCCATAAGATCGAAATCCAACACATTCAAATTTCTACAAGTTTTGAATTTATTTTATAAAAATATTCGAATTTAAAGACAAATTCGAAGGACATGTTCGAATTTGATTGAATTCGAATTTGTCGATATTTTAAACAAATTCGAATTTTTTGACAAGTTCGAACATGATGAACATGTTCGAAGTCGGTTACTTTCGAATAAAAATCCATGATTTTAACCCCATTTGACATAGAAAATAGTATCAACTAGTCCTATTGGTATCTAATCGAAGTTATATGTACTTTATTTGAAGTTTCACCGGTTAAAACTTGTGATTTTGAATCACAAAGTTTAAACCCCAAAAACTTCAAATATGATCCATTTTTTGCTAAAAACGAGTCTTAAACTACCTAAACTTTGTATAATACTGATTATTATACCTAGTGTTTTGGTAGTGTAACAACCTAGCTTTTGACTTAACGTTAATTTCTGTTTTGATTCAATAATGTAATTTTATAACATTATTTGTATTGTAATTTTAATTAAGTAAAGAAAATATTTAATTAAGATAAAATAAGTTAGTGATGATAAAATGAAGATAAATCTGTATTGGAATGAAAATCAGATGTGGAGGGACCAAATGCGTCAATAACCGAAAGTTTAGAAATAAAAGACCCTAAGTCTTTTATTTCTTCATCTTCATCATCATCTTACAACTTCAAATTCTCTCAATTTCTCTCTCTAAAGTCTCTGAAAATCTGCTGGAAATCAAAATCAGAGGAAGAAATTCGTGGATTAACTGAAGTATATCAAGAATCAAGTGAAATTTAAGGTAATACAACTAAATTCTAAGTTTTAGTTTGTATTTTTAAGAATTTAAATGTACAAATTCGAATTTATAAATCTGTAAAAATTATGTTATGTGTTTGAAATATTGGTTAGAAATCATGTAATGAAACCCATAAATCATTTAGAAACAGAAATCGTAGCTTAAATCATTCAAAATCATCAAAAATCTGAGTTTTTATAATCTTTCATGTTCTTGAGGAAAATTCAACATTTTGAACAAATCTGGATGATTTAAAGTGTTTAAATATAGATAAAACAGTGTAAAAACGTCCCAAAAATGACAATATAATCTCAGATTCAATTGCATGTGATTAAAATTTAAGTTTGGTGAATTTTTGGTAAAACCCGTAAGGGTCGACCTGCAAATCTGCAAGTGAACTCGGCGAGTTCCCAAGAACAGCTTGAACATTTCTTCAAAAATTCATAAGTATCGGATCCGAATTCGGTTGGGACCCGAATTCGGATGAAAACCGAAATTAGATCTGGACCGAAATTAAATTAGAACCGATCTCGGATGGACCCGAATTCGGATGGGTCAACATAATTCGGATGGTCCGAAATCCGGTTTTGGGTCCGTACTTCGGGCATGAACTCGGCGAGTTCACCGAGCTTACTCGGCGAGTTCTCCAATTTTCTGTACATTTCGGATCTGATCCTAATTCGGATGATCCTTAGATCCGAATCCGGATGGGGGTTGGTCCGAATTTGTATATATATATTTTGATATTCTTTAAACACAAGAATCATGAATCCAAGAAGGAAGAATAAAGAATTATCAGTTATCAGAATCAGATGAAAATAAGAATATAAAGACTTTAAAGCTAAAAGATTATGAAATTGACAATGATGTGATATTATTCTGGACAAGTTCAGATAAATCTGAACATATAATTAAAGATTGAAAAGGCAAAGCCAGAGTTCAGAAAGATTAAAGATAAATCCTGGGATAACTCAGGTGGTGGATTATAAATCTGCTTGATAAAGACTACAGAAAACTGTGAGTTATAGATATTCAGTTTTTGCATGCTAGACTTCCGATTGAGATATATTGTTGATGATAGATTATTTGACATTCATGAATGCTCAGCTGGATTGTGACCTGTGCACACCATGGTTCGGTGATGCCCTGTGGATCATGATGGCTATTTGACTTATCACTTCGCATGACATTGTATTTATAATTCAGTTCAGATATTGCTATGAGTTTATTGCTATCATGACCTTGATGACTTATGCTTTCATTATTACTCGCATCTTTGACATATTGATTCAGCTTAGCATGATTAGCCTTGTCGGTCTATTGTTCTAGACCATGCTACTTCGCCAGTTCTATTGAACTTGGTATAGACACTCCGATGTTCCCCCATGAAGACCGCTGGTAGCTAGCCCAGCATAAGTGGATAGCTTCCACTAAAAGCGTGAGCGTGGGCTGAACATCATCCAATTCTATGAATTCTATGTCTCAATCATGAGTGGCTGTAGCGGCAGTCCAGACATATCACGCTTTGACCCATGATCCGCTTGATTAATGCATGTGAATCTGAAAATCTATATTCTCACTAAGCTTTGCTTACAGTTGCTATTTGACCTTTTTACAGGAAAAGATAAAGGAAAGTCACCTGCCGGACCTAGTTCTTAGGTCTTACAAGATCAAGATTGAAGTTTTCTATAGACCACTACTCAACAAACCCTTCGGTACTGATTGGCAGATGATAATTGTGGTGGTCTGGGTAGACTTGATTTGATTGTATGATGACATGAATTAGATTAGTCTGGTACCCTTTATAAGTTTATTTTGAAAATTGTAATCTGAACAAAAATTATATTAAACTTATCCTAATGTTTGTACTTGTAATCTGAAATTCCGCAACTTAAATTACTCTATCTTAGTTATGATTGATATCGTGTTGCATGATATGGGACCTAGACTCTGAGGACTGCCCCGTAAGGGGAGGTCTTCACAGGTAGATTCGAAAACAAACAAGCAAAACTTCATGAAACAGTGACAAAGTCGAAACGGTATCTTCGAAGAAGTAAGTTCGAAATCGCCTGGATACAAGTTCGAAGAAAGAAAATCGAAGGTAGGTGAAATAAATGTTCACTGTTGACCTTTTTATACTAAACACCTTCGAACTTTATATAAATTCGAAGTTATTGTCAAATTCGAAGGTTAATTCGAAAATGCCTTAACTTCGAATTTATTTGAAAATTTTGAAAAAATACTTGAAAAAATTCAACTTTTTTGTGTAACGGAACACCCTTGCAAAATTATTTACATCAAGCAACAGATGTTCACACAATGTTTGTTTATTCAACCAAAAATGCATCCTAGTAACTTTGACCTTTTTCCTACTTAGAATAAAATAAAATAAAATGAAATTTCAATAAAATTTAAACTTAAGCTACTCAAAAATACTGTTAAAAATTTTTAACCTAAACTAACAGAATATTTTTGGCGAGAAATCAAAGAATGTTCAATCAGATAGCGGTGTCAATACGCACTTTCAGTATTACACTTTCACACTTAGGAATTTTTGTTTCCTTGATTGTTTGTCGTGACACACATTTCTAGGCGATTGTCGGTATTATTTTCCCTTTAAACATGTTACACTTTGGAATATCCCTTTGCCTTTTTAATTTTCAAAAAACTACCTTACGTGTCTCATACTTAGACATACTTTTATGATCAAGGCATACACACAATGATTATAACTTTTCGGTATTGCAAATTTTCATTAAAAGGCAAACGTCGGACACAGTTCTGTATTGACATACAACAGAGTGTCTTAGTTTGTCTTAAAGTTTATTTAAAGTTAGCAAGACAGCAGTGACAGGTCTGTACTGACGTACAACAAAGCGACTTATCTTGCTAACTCGAGTCAAACCAGAGGCCACAGGTTTGTACTTACGTACAACAGAGTTACTTGTTTTGACTCTCAATTCACTATCATGATTTTTCTATTTTTTTTCTTTTCTTTAAGATGTATTTGATGTGGCTATACATCCCCCAGAAAATTTGCATACCTCATTTAGAATCATTGTTTGTATGTCTCTAACATAAAAATTAAGACCATTTGGTCATACATCTAAGTTAGCTACACATATGACTTTTTCTTGAATATTTTATTAGCCTTTGAGATTCCCTTTGTGTATTATGCCTACCAACACATCAAACTAGAAAGTGTATATCACTTAGAGTTTAAGGTGCATTATGTGTGAAAGTTTAACGCTTAGAGATTGTATCCACTGTGCTAATTTTCGTCACTTTGAACCTATGTAATTAAGACTTAACTCAATTTTCGAATATTCTCTTTTTTTTTTAGTTTTTTTTATGGTTTTCTCTATTTTTTATTTTTTTATTTTTGTTTTTCATAAATAAGAGTAAGCTAATAAAGTGACCTACTAACTTACTATAAAAGGAAGTAAATTCTACGTAACTATTAACTTACTATTAAAAGGAAAGAAAATAGACTAAGGTCAAGTTACTCTGGATTACGCATACCATTTAGTTGAACAAACAACTCAAAGCGTGACTTATCAAAAGCTTTAGTAAATAAATCAGCATTATTATCTTCTGTTGCCACTTTTACCAGCTTTATTAAGTTCTTTTCAGCACAATCACGTATAAAATGATGTCTTATGTCTATGTGCTATGTTTTACTGTGTTTAACTGGATTATTGGTTATTGCAATAGTAGACTGGTTATCTATCCTAATAGGAGTATGAGTATAAGTCAAACCGTAATCCCGCAATTGTTGTTGTATCCACAAAACCTGTGAACAGCAACTACCAGCAGCAACATATTCGGCCTCGCACGTTGACACGGTTACCGAAGTCTGTTTCTTGCATTGCCAAGATACGAGTCTCCCTCTAAGGAATTGACAACCTCTAGTTGTTGACTTTTGATTCAAGCTGCAACCTCCATAATCTGAATCCGTGAAAGCTTCCAATGTTAGATCACCATCCGCGTGATACCAAAGTCCCAGCTTCAGTTTCGACTTGAGGTATCTCAGAATCCGCTTCACAGCTTTCATATGCATTTCTTTCGGATTGGCTTGAAACCTAGCACAAATACACACAGCAAACATAATGTTAGGTCTAGAAGCAGTTAAATACATAAGTGACCTGATCATGGCCCGATATAAATTCGGATCCACATCAGTATCACTATCTGTACCCGGTCCGAGATTGTTTCACTTGAATCGGTGTGCTAAAGTGAGCAGTTAGCTTTGTTCCTTCTATCCCGAAGCGCTCTAGAATGTCGTAGACATACTTCGTCTGATGGATAAACATACCCTCCTTCCTCAATTCAACTAGCAAACCCAGAAAGAAGTTCAACTCTCCCATAGCACTCGTCTCAAACTTAGACTTCATCACCTTCTCGAATTCTTTGCACATCTGCTCGTCTGATGACCCGAAAATAATATCATCAACGTACACTTGTACCAAGATAAAATGTTCACCATTTCTTTTCACAAACAGTGTACTATCAATTCTCCCTCTTTCAAACATGTTGTCCAAAAGATGAGTAGATAGTGTCTCATACCACGCCCTTGGTGCTTGATGTAATCCATACAGAGCCTTATCATGACGATACACTCTGTCTAGAGATACTTTGGATCTGTAAACCCGGGCGGTTGTTCAACGTACACCAGTTCCTTCACTTTTCCATAGAGGAATGCACTTTTTACATCCAACTGATAGACTTTAAATCCTTTGAAGGATGCAAAGGCGAGAAACAAACGGATTGCCTCAAGCCTTGCCACTGGCGCAAACACCTCGTTGTAATCGATTCCTTCCTCTTGATTCAAACCCTTTACTACAAGTCTTGCCTTGTTGCGAGTCACAATACCCCGATCATCTCTCTTGCACTTAAAAACCCACTTGGTTCCTATTGCAACTTCTCCTCGAGGTAACGGAACTAACTCCCACACTTCAAATTTTCTGAATTGTGACAGTTCTTCTTGCATCGCTTCAACCCAAGAAATGTCTTTCAGTGCCATTTGCACATTCTTTGGCTCTACTTGCGAGATGAAACATGAATACAGGCAAGTGTGAAAAGCCTCGGAGTCATTAATCATCGACAACAACACTGTGTTGTTATTCAAACTAATCCTAGTCCTCACACCAACATTCGGATTTCCTATGATGCTCTCAACCGGATGATCCTTATTGATCCTCGATGTTTCAATCTCATCAACCCTAAGATTATCTCCTAAGTTTGATCCTATTTCACCTAACGGGGGAACGACTTCAGATGCTACATTCTCTTCCTCATGATTACTGTCTTTAGAGTTAGAATTTGTAGCCTGATTTTCGTTTGAAGGTAACTTTGAATCATTCTCCGTTGGAGACACATCTTCTGTCGTTGTAGGCTCAGAAGCTGATGGAGTGCTCGTCTTTGGAAAACCTTGACCGTCGTCATTCATATTTAATGACGCTAAGTCATGTTCAATTGTACCTGCATTTCCATCCATAGGAATGTTAAATGACTCAAACTATTTGTCATAATCAAATATCCATTCCGGACCAGTTTGGGGTTCATGTGTATAACTTGTTACATCAATGTTGTACAAAATTTCTACTATACCGTTTGATTTGTTGGAAACCCGTTTGTTTGGTGAGTTCGGCACATAACCTAGGAAATAACCTTCATCAGCCTTTTCACCAAACTTAGGTTGATGTTTTGTTTTCATTAAAGTACACGGTACCCCAAACGGTTCGAAGCCAGTTAAATTTGGTGGCCTTTTATTCAAAACTTCATAACAGGTTTTGTTCAATGATTTGACAGTAAGGATCTGATTTAAAACATGACAAGCGGTATTCACTGCCTCCCCCCCCCCCCCAAAATATGGTAGGCAGCTTTGAATCTGAGAGCATAGTCCTTGATGCCTCAATCAAAGTCCTGTTTTCCCGTTCTGCCACCCCATTTTGCTGTGGCTCATATGGTGCACTAAATTGATGCACTATGCCTTTTGATAGACAATATACACCAACTACTGTGTTTTTGAGTTCTGTCCCATTATCACTCCTGATACGTTTTACCCTCGTCCCATAGGAGTTTTCGACTTGATCTAAGAACCCAATCAACTTTGCAGTTGTCTCGTCCTTCGCACCTAATAAGAAACCCATGAAAATTGTGAGTAATCATCAGTGATAACTAAACAGTACCAACTACCACCTATACTCCTTTTGTTGATAGGGTCGAAAAGGTCCATATGCAACAAATCGAAAGTGGAAGTTATAGAGTTCTGAGTCTTTGACTTGTGTGACTTCTTGTGTTGTTTGCCTTTCTTGCACGGTACACACTTGTCTTCAAACTGAAAACTCTTCATCGGGACACCTTGCACCAGTCCATTTTTAGTGATGTAGTTCATTTTTCTTAGGTGCAAGTGTGTCATGCGTTTGTGCCATAGAATTGATTCGGTCTCTGAAGCTTTAGATAAAAGACATATTGGTCACATCAAAGAATCCAGTTTATTCATGTATAGCATGTACAAATCATTCTTCCTTGGGGCCCTCATCAGTATCCACTCTTCAGGTACTTTAAATCCCGGTTTTAGCACTAACGCCTCAGTATCAGTGAAAATCACTGAGTTCTTCTTATCACAGATTTGAGATACACTAATGAGATTGTGATCAAGTTTATCAACTTGGTAAAGTTGATCAAGTTTGATAGTCCCATTAGTGACCACTCCAGTACCGGTGATATTTCCTCCTTTGTTTCCAGTGAATGATACGAATCCCCTGTTCCCTCCCTTGAAGTCTGTGAGTAGACTTCTTTCCCCAGTCATGTGCCTAGCGCAACCACTGTTGATGAACCAATTGTTGTTTAGACCTGTAGTTATCTCCTGCACATGAAAGAAAAGAGGTTAGTTATCACGGGAAACCCAAGCCATGACTGACTTGGTAATACCATTCTCATCCACATGTGTGAACTCCTTCAAATACCCATCTCTCCTTTCAGGTGACTTGGGTGTTTGATTGAGAGTCTGTTATGGTGCAGAGTGATTTAAATTCACTCTCGACCTTTGTGTAGGCATTTGCTATGGAGCCCTCGAATAATTTCTATTATAGGGCATTTTCGACTGGTATCCCTGGGCTCTTCCTGGTGTCTGATGTCTTACAAGAGTGTGTGACCTAACCGGAGTGTAAGCTCTTCTAAGTGTAGTACTCCTATAATTTTGTTGAGGTCCTGACCTAGATTGATTATGGACTCTATTCGGAGAATTAGTCCTAACCACTTCATTTGGTCTACCTGACATCGGTGTTTGTTTCACAGCAGTCTTTGGTGTGGCTTGCACAATCTTCTCAGTATTTTGAGAACTACTTGTGCTTGCTACACTTTGTGAGGGTTTAGGTTGTTCCTGCTTTCCAACATTAGGAGTAGATTCTACATTCCTATATGGACAACTAGAAGCAACATGACCCCTTTCATGACATCTAAAACAAGACATTTTATCAATTGACTTCTTATGAGTGCCCTTTGACCTTGGTGTCTCACTAATGTCATGTTCTTTCTTCTCAACTACAGTGACTTTTTCTTCTTTCTGATTATTAAAGTCAGGTTTAGCTTCTCCTAGAACATTATCACTAGAAGATTGCACAAATTTGACTTTCTTAATCTTGGCATTATTATTAGTCACCTTAGTTTCTTTATCCTTAACAGATTCAGACACAGGTTCAGATGCTACCTCTGATTCAACTGGTTTATCAGTTTTATCCTGAGGCTGAGGCACATAGTTATCATTAAAAGGTGGAGGACTCTCATTATACCCTAAACCTACTGGTTTCTTAGACTGACGTTGTGCATCTAAGATCTTCCCTAGGTTGAGTGAAGAGTTCCTAAACTTTTCTAATTTACTATTCACCTCTGCAACCTTAACCTTTGCTTCAGCTAGCTCTACCTCTTTAATCTTAAGCTCTTTGGTTAACGCCTCAACATGCTCATACATTAGTTCTATCCTAACACACTGCTCACCCAACTTATCTTTTAGTACTATGACATCTTGAGCATCTGCCTTAAGCTTATCCCTTACATCTTCTTTTATATCTAGGAGGCTAGCATTGTCTGATTTTAAGGATTCAATTTGAGCAGTTAAATTACTATGTGTTTCTAGCACTAAATTTAATCTATCATTAGAAGTAGCACAGAAAGCACATAAATCGCGGAATGTAGAAAAGTTCAGAATTATCTTTGCGTGATCTGATTCCACGTTTGCCATTTATGCAGCAAACTCTAGAATAGTCTGATTGTCTGACTTTTCCACCAACACAGGACTGTATCATTCTGGTGTATGTCCTCTATTTCTTCCTCTGCTCCGTTACTTCCAGTCTCTGTTACTTCAGCCATGAAGGCTCTAGCATTAGACTCTGGGTGTGAAGTCCAATCGTACGTTCCATCAAGCTTTCTGTCTGATGATACATTAGTTAACAGACCAGCGATGTTCGATTGATTCCCAGAAAAACCCGGCTGATATCTCCCCTGAGATTGATTTTGGTAGTTCTCAACTTTAGGTCGTTGACACTCTCGAGCAAAGTGTCCTAACCCCTGGCAGTTATAGCACTTAACTTTGGATTTGTCGAACCCAATCTTATTGTTCCTGACATTTAGATTCCTGCCTGTCCTCTTGATGAATCTCTTGACCCTCTGAGTCACCATGGCCAATTGCCATTGAAGATCCATCTCCTCTAAATCATCAGGATCCACCTGATCATAGTCCTCATCCCATAGTGCAGGATCGTTGATTTTCCCTTGAACGCGATTTCCGTACGCGGCGACAAATGAAGCCAAGAGATTTAGATGATCTTTAGTTGATTTTGCGCTCATTGGCATCCTTGAGTATCCTTGAGACGTAGAAGCAGACTGAGTTGGCTTTTCTTCCGGTTTGGAGTACCCAAAGAAAGCCCGGCTCCCTGAGTCATCTACTTCTACTGGAGTCAATGTTTCACCCGTATAGAATGCTGTAGCTGTCTTTAGGTCAGTTGCAGCTGAAGGTTTGGACTTTCCAAAATACATGTCCAGATCCTGTACTTGGTCATATTCCCGTTCCTTCTTCAGCAATTGAAAGTTATAGGCCCTCAGCGTTCCAATGACTCCTTCTAGAGTTAGAATCTCAAACTTCTGTTCATCATGCTTTATCAGTGCTACGTACATCTCCCATTTTGCTGGTAAAGCATCCAGAAGTTTCTCAATCTTCTCTACTTCACGATAATCGACATCGTGATTGTCTAACTCTGTCAACAAGTGATAGAACCTGGTAATAGTCTCATCCAACTTTTCGTTTTTCAAAGCCTTGAAAATAGCGAACTGCTGCTTGAGCATCTCCGTTCTACCTTTCCGAACCCTCGGATTTCCCTCACACCTTTTCTCGAGAGCATCCCACAACTCTTTCGTTGTTCGTTGATTTCTGAATGTTTGCAGGATCTCCTGAGGTAATGCCATTCGAATAATCAAGAATGCTCGGTTCTCGACCTCATATAGTTTCATATCATCCTCCTTCATCATTTGATATGATAAGACTCTTTGACGACCTTCAACTTCTGTCGTAGGTGGCATATATCCTTCATCGATATAGATCCACATACGCATATCGTTGAAACGAGCAAAGTCGGCGAACCTATCCTTCCACCAATAATAGTCTTCCAACTTCATCAGTTTGGGTGGTGAATTTGCCTTTCCGACCTCATGGTCCATTTCAATAAACTTTTGTAATCTTGTCAATTTTTCTTAAAATGTTGAATTTAAAACTTAATTAATTTAATTTGAAATTAATTTTAAATGAAGTCTTTCGAAGTTGTGTAATTTCGAATTTGGTTAGTTTTAAATTTGTTTGAAATTAAATTCGAAATTAAGGTTGAAATCAACAAATTCGAAAATATGAAAGTTTCGAAGTTTAGTCAAGTTCGAATATGATTAAATTCGAAGATAAGAAAATCCGAATTAATCAAATTCGAATCAAACCCTAAAACAAATTCGAGAGGAGCGTATTTTCTGACAAATTCGAATTTTTGACAAAATTCGAACAAACCCTAATACCCCCTTATGTTCGAGCGCCGCAAGTTCGAAAAACGGCCAAAAGTTCGATTTTTTTCAACTTTTCAGTTTAAACCAAAGTTTTTAGAATCAAAAACTATGATTTCGACTGAAATGATGAACTAGTAGGAACTTTTCTCTGTTTTGTTGCTTGAATAACTCGAAAATCTATCCAAAAAGTGATTTGTCCGTCCAAAAACGTCAAAAACCACAGATGTTACTTGTGAACACGAAGAACACCACGAACGCCCTAATGGCTCTGATACCACTTGTAAGGTCATCTTCATACGGATCCTATCTTGACGCGACACCTGCCAACGAGTACGGAATCCTCGTTAGCGGCTTGACGGATAGACCCCGCACACGAAACACGGAGACACACACTGTGATAGACGAACAACGGAATGTCCCTACACGTGATTCTCTCCAAGAACAAACTCTCTGATACTTGCAAGTTCGAGATTGCCTTTGCTAATTCTCTGATAAACTTCTGCAAAAATCTCAGAATTAATCGAATTAACCCTTAATTATAACACCCAGTTCGAATTTGCCTAGGACAAGTTCGAATAAGCCCAAGGCCTTTCGAACTTGTCCTCTACAAATTCGAATCTTAGACTTCAAACTTATGTTTGAACTTATCTTTGAACTTATGTTTGAACTTATCTTTGAACTTATGTTTGAACTTATCTTTGAACTTATGTTTGAACTTATTGTAACACATTACACCAAGCTCAAACATACAAACAATCAATATCAAACATATAACAAACATATATCAAACACCTGTTAATGTGCAATAACAATCAAATTGACTTTTACAAAATATGTCTATACTTAGACTGTTATCGTCACACAGGGTGCACTAACACTGAAGGAACAGAAGGTCAGGTAGAGTCTACATCCGAATCAGAATCAGATTCGAGTTCTGAAGAAGTTTAAAGGGAAGCCGCGAATCCAAAAACATCTTTTACAACACATGGCTCTAGGCTAGTTGTGAGCCGACGGAAAATGACTCGTCCTGCTCTCCGAGATGAAGGCGATGAAGACTTTGTTTTGGAAGAAGAGACTTTGATCACAAGGCAGCAAAGGGCCAAATGTCAACGGCTAGCACAAGAAGCTTCATCCACTTCAACCGCCGCTCCATCAGCCACAACCGCCACTTCATCCACATCCACAACCGCTCCATCAACATCAGCAACTGTTCCAGCATCATCCACAGCCTCTGACTCTCAATCATTCAATCAACTTAAAACAAAAGTTGATCTCCAAACAGTCCAACTCTTTCAGCTATCCCAAGCAGTGAATGAGCTACAGCAGCACAACACACAACTAGATCTCGACAACGCAGAACTGCGTAAGTCTGTAACAGATCAACATCTATAGATAGCAGCTCTTAAGTCCCTCCTGGAGCAGATTTTGAAAGATCGTGCTGCTCAGGGGGAGACTAGCTTTAAGGGAGATGAGTTAAGGGGGAGCAAGAGAGACGATGAAGGAGATGACCCTAGTGCTCAAAAGAAAGAAGGTGAGCTAGCGGATCTTACAAAACAGACTACTCAGCAAGCTACACCACAGGGGGAGTCTGGATCATCAGGCTCAGGCTCTGAAAAAGGCAAGGCTCTAGAAGCTCCAGAAGATGAGGCTGCCAAGTCCAGGCAAACTATCAAGAGACATTCTTAACTGGTTCTTTGACAGAGAACTGCAGCTATTTATACTGAAAAGAAGAGATGAGCTGCAATACTTGAGAAGAACTCTGAAAGACTTCAATTCATTACAAAAATGTGAAGTAAAAGAATTGGTCTGGAAAGAATTGATCAACCTGGGAGACGACCAAAATGCTGAAGTGTTAGCAAGAATAATCAGAAAAGAAGGTCGGTCTGGAAGGTTCGATAGGCTTAAGCCAAGATCTGGTAAAAGAGTGGTGGATGAAACCAGAATAGATCCACTTACTGGGAGACCATGGGCTAAGATGGTTTACAAACCAGTCGGATGTCTAAATAAAGTTCCTTTAAAGTCAATGCCACAAAGTGTTTTGAGTAATATGAAGTGGTGGTATGTCGATAACGAGACAGCCGAGGCAGTAATGGAAGATCAAGATGAAAAGACAAATTTTGAAAGTTTATGATTCTTTGAACCTTGTCAACTTGTCCAAGGATGACCTGCAGAAGCTTCATGATCAGCCAATTTTCTATCATGAAGGCTGGAAATCTAAAGGCTGGAAGTATCAGAAGGTGGTCAAAGTTTGTGTGAAGCAGGGACTGCATGCAGGCAGTAGTTTGAATAAGCCTAGATTTGTAGACTAATTAATATCTTACTAGAAGTTATCGTCAAGGTGGAGTCTGTTGGTACACCCTGTGTGACGATAGCAATCTAGATATATAATAGATAGTCATTTGTAATAGATGGGGCTTTATTAATACAAGTTAAGTTTGTTAATTCATAATTATGTACTAGTACATTACCCGCGCATAGCGGCGGCGACAACAACTATATTTCATTAGTAACATATTTAATTAACAATCTTGTAAACGACATAGACATAAAACATCGTGGTAGTTGAAAACACGTCATTTGTAGATTGGCATATTATCAATACATTGCATAAATAAAACCCTTATACAACTATTTTCGATCGGACATAAAGAAATTCAATTTAAGGATATTGGTTGGATTGATAAATTGTTATCATGGATTTTTCCATGGATAACTGTAACTTATACAGAATAATCATCAATGACAAAGCGAGATCTTGAAAATTTTTAATGCTTATACATTTTATAAACATTCGATCTCAAACAAAACATCCTAAACTTAAAAGAGCTAAGATTTAAGAAAGTTGTTTGCAGCTTCAAGAATAAAACTTGAATTAACTATTTTATATGCATAATTTAAGAAAGAATATTAATAAAGAAATTTCCATAGAAAATCAACCAATTGCACACGTGAAATGAGTAATTCCGAACAATCCTTCTTAAATATTATTTCTTATTTTTATTATTTTTTTTAAAATCAGCCATAAATATTAGCAACAAATGTTACATTGAAGATTAATTATCAACCGCTATTACTCATTTGAAATTTCTATTAAATCATGTTCATTGCTCTTATCTAACAAACAAGCAAAATGCATAATGCGTCGATGTATTTTCTTCCGGTTCCAACAATTGCAAACTCCTACAAATGATTCAAGAAAGCTAATATTAGCACATTTCTATGAATAATCATGCATAGAATAATAACAAAATGTTATCACTCAATGGTACAAACCGGCTCAGTTGCATGATTAATAAGAATATGCAATCTGCATTCTCTTTACTAAGTCTTGTTCCAGTTCTATTAGTTTGCAACGGATCAATTTAGACAACACAAAAACCATTTGCTCAAATACAAACATCAGCCCTTCTGTTCCACACTTGTCAAAAACGGCACCTTTTTTATTATAAAAACAACAAAACTCTTAAAAAGCATATGCATGTTAATAGTAGAAAAACATGTACCATAAAACTAAAATATATTTCATGTGCATCAAATTTAATACGTGTTACTTTCTTGCTCATAGCAACAACGCTAGACATGTCCACCAAGAAAAACATCGTCGTTGCTGGTGTATATCAAATAAAATCGCCATTTCCATGTTCAGATACCTTATGACCAAATAATGGCCAGCCAATTCCTATTTAAAGAAGGGTCCACTATCATCATCAATACTCAAAACCATAGCCATGTAAAAAAAAAAAACAAGAAATCTAAAGAACTTCACAAGAGCTAACCAAATAACCGAACCATGGTTTAAGTAGACATTGGCTTTATTTACATGATAATTAGAAAAAGAAAGTGCCTGATGAAGTAATGTACCTACACTAAATTTTTAGGAGAAAACATAATGATAACCTTTTGCTTTGACATACATTTCATTGATGCCAAATTATTACTTGACTTATTAATCATTCGTAAAAGAACATTTTGTATTGAAAGTATAAGATTGCAAGAAACAAAAGTGAGAAAAATACATTGTAAGTATGCCGCATTTGTGAATCTCGATATCTCTAAACGTATGGAAGGTTTTCCAGCTTTAACATCATTTATGATGTTCTGATTGTGATACATGTAGGCCAATCCATTTATCTCCATTATTAGGTACTGACCACAACCTGCCAAGAACAAAACCCAAAACATTTATGATCTTCTGATTATTTCAAGAACAAAACCCAAAACATTCATTAAGAATATCCACACTTTAACCACAAAAGAGATTTTTCACATGTTGAATCTCATGCAATAACACAAGTCTGATATATATTACCGGTTACGATTTAAAAAAGTTCAATTTTAACATTGAAGTTCAAACTAAGAAAATAGTTAACCAATGTCAAGAAGCAATCTAGGGATCTCATTATCTGGAATCTATCGATACGAGTGTTGGAGTCAGCAACAAGGTTGCTTGGTCAATAAGAAGACCTCAACCTAATATTTAGGAATAGTGTGGGTAGATTGAAAAGAGATTGATGATGTGCTAGCAGATGAAGTTTCTGCTGCTGAAGAGCATGTGGTGTCAGGGTGGTTATATTACCTAGCTAACATAGAAAGGGATATGATTAAAGTACTTCACTGCAGTGCAAATATATAATTTAGACAACATAAAATAAAGTTTGAAATTAAAAAAGCTATACACAAGTACATAGAAACAAAATTTGTGAGCTATAATAAATAAAAAGCACATGAGTTTGTTTCAGTTTTCACATAACCAACCTCTTGTTTGCTTTCATTGCATCATGAACCATCCCCCTGTGATGCATCTATTCCCTTTAAAATTGCCTCTAGCATGTTGAATGTTGTCTTTTTCTGCCTCATAGACGTAAACTTTGAGTTATTACCATTAGGCACATTGCTCCTGCATTTCATAACATAGAATAAATCCAAGTTTAGCTGTCTTATATTAAAATTAAGACAAAGATACTAATAGTCAAATTTCTGAGTAAAAATCATAAAAATGATAGAGGGAGAAATAACCACCTATAACGTAATGACATTTGAAAAAATTATAAATGAGCACATAACCAAAAAATGCAGCCTCAATCGTTTTCGGCATGGAATCACAGAATCTTCTCAAGTCAGCCACAATATAAAATCATGAGTTATGTTCACCAAAGAGGTGTATGCTCAATCAAAGGAGGTTCTAACTCCCCATGTGATTAAAATAAAGGAAGTTGTCGACCCTCATTTTCAGGTACGTCATCCTTAACCTTGTTGCTACCTTCTCAATTAAGGCAATAAGGCATGTCCTGATATGAAAATTGTGTTGGGGCAGGTTGCAAAGGAGTTCTGCAAGCCATACATTGATCAGATTGCCATGGCAAGAAAGCCATACCGAAATTAAAAGGCAGTAGTTACTAAGCCATACTGTCGGGCTCCTTTTCAAAGTTTTGGTTCACAGAGGCAAAGGCTGCAGACTCTATTTGCTTAGCATCTTCCTCTGCTTCTTCATTGCTAAAAAGACCATACTTTCTGGATAAAATGGATGGAGTGGTAAGATTTTTATTATACGATCCACAAGCACTCCCCTGATGCTTTGTGTGCATTATTGCTCAATTAAACCTTCAATACTCAGTTCGGATTAAAGAAGTCGAATACATACTCATTCTAATGTTGGATTCAAGATATAATCTCAAAGCTTGGAAATGCTATATATATTTTCATAATAAAATGCAAATCAAACATATAAAAACAATAACACTTAATGAACAATAAAATGCAAATTAACTTTGGGCTATATATCATCTCTAACAGACCAAATGAGTAAAACAACAAAAATCAGGATTAAACAGAAGATGTTTCTTTGATTATGGTAGGCAAAATTAGTCCCAAACATATTATGCATTAGAAATAATTTCTTGTAAAACAATAAAGAGGTCAAATACATACTCATGCTAATGTTGAATACAAGATATAATCTCAAAGCTGGGAAATGCTATATATATTTTCATAATAAAATGCAAATCAAACATATAATAATAACAATAAATTTTTTTGGATTGAACCAGAAACTCGATACAGACGCAATTACTACATAATTCCTTTCGAATCTGAAACCAAACCCCCCGAAACAAAAAGTTGCAACAACATGATACCTTTTGGCCTCAAACTGTTGAGAAAAGTCAACCGGTCTTGTTTCTGTTCGTAAACCCTCACTGTCCTTAATTTTTTCTGGTTGCCGCATTCTGCATTGAAAAAGAAAGCTTCTTTAGATAAAAACAATTTGTTAAGGCAGAAGATTGATTTAGATAACTTATTTTTTCCCGGTTGCCACTTTTCTCAAAGATTTGAATTCGGTTAGATTTGTTTCCCAAACTAGGCTGCTGCTTTGTGAGTTAGTGATTCTCATCTTACCTGTAAGCGGGTCTAGATGTTCCAACTGGGTCTAGCTGTTCCAACTGCACTGCTTGAGCATACACGGGTTCAAGTCCTTCGGTTCTCCATTTCGTAGGCTCCATTAAAGCAACTGCACTGTTTGGTCCGTAGTTAAATATTTGAAAGGAGGCAAGTATTTCCCACTCGTATCTCTAATCAGGTAATGCAGCCGCCCAAGCAGGGTGATAGTTTCTCTCGAACATTTTATCAAACACTTTGGATACATGACCTTCATCGATCTGAAACTCCCCACAACAGTTCTTGATTTTCAATCTTAGCTCCTCCCAAAGTGGCAAACACTGCCCTATTCGTGGCCTCTCTTTCTCGATTTCTTCAGCAGTTCCTCTTATCAATTTAACCAATGAATGAACGGCCTCTAATTCTTTCAAAAACCGGGAATCCCTCATTATTTCTTCAATCTCCCGCCCAACTTGATTCTCAATTGAAACAATCTTGTAACCTTCAGCAAGCAAAACCAATTGCAATGCTCTGTCTGAGCTCAATATATCTTCCACCATATTAAAAATCGATTCAAAAGCAAACACAAATGTGTTGCCACGTCCACTGCACATGGGTACGCGCAACAGCATGTGAAGAAGACGATGAAGAGGCTGTTGGTACACCTTGTGTGACGATAGCAGTCTAAGTGATCTAACATTGTGGTTCAAGTAATATTCAAAGTATTAGATATTAACGAGTATTTGATATAAGTATTTATATATGTTTGATAATTATTGATTGTATGGTTGAACTTGATGTAATGAATTACAAGAAGTTCAAACATAAAGATCAAAGATAAAATCAAACATAAGTTAAAAACTTAAGTTTCAATACTAAGTTGAATATGTGAAAGAGTAAATTCGAATTGACTAAGGTCTAGGATTCGAATCTATGACAGATTCGAATGTGTTCCTTAGGCAGATTCGAATGTACATCTAAGGTAGTTTCGAGAGTGTCAAGGGGACAAACTCGAATGGGCCTTGGGCCTGATTCGAGTTTGGCCCATGGCAAACTCGAATAAGCCTCTATAATTAGGAATAGACTCGAATCATTAGGGACTTTTTGCAGATTTCGTGTGAGTGATTAGCAAAAGGCGATTTCGAGTTTATCAGTGTTTCTAGTGTTGTTTCGGAGAGAATCAATTCGTAGGTGCGTCCGTCGTCGTTCGTACAGCTTGTTGATAGTCTCCGTGTTCCGTGTGAGAGTTGTTTCCGTCAACCCGTTAACGAGGATTCCGCACTCGTTGAAGGTCTCGCGTCTAGATATATCCGTAGTGTGTAGACCTTACAAGTGGTATCAAAGCCTAAGGGGTGTTCTTCGTGTTCATCCTAGGTTTCTTGACGCTTTTGGATGGTTATTCTCTCAAGTGTTTGTGTTTTTCGTGTTTTTTCGAGCTTATCAAATTGGGATCCGGGAAATACTTTGGTGTTTTTCACGTTTTTGATCGAAATCAATATTTTTCTTTGTAAAAATATTGATTTAATCTGAAAAACGTTAAAAAATCGAGGTATTAGCCGTTTTTCGAGTTTGCGGCGCTCGAATCTGTTAGGAGTAATTAGGGTTTTTCTTAGTCTCGAGTCTAACCAAAAATCCGCTCCTTTCGAGTTTGCTTTCAAGTGTTTCGAGTTTAAGGTTTTCGAGTTTGATTCGAATCTGGCCTAGAGTCGAATAGGAGCTTCTAGTTTGCTGGGTTTCGACTTTGACTGTTTCGAATTTGCTAGGACCTTCGAGTTTGAGACTTTAGAGTTTGTCACCTGTTTCAAGTTTAACTGAATTTCAGAACTTAATCAAATTTAATCCCAAATAGGTTTAAACTTAATTAAATTCGAATTTATCTAAATTCGAAAGAATTAACTTAAATTAACTTTGAATTAAATTTATTAAGTTAAAGTTCAATTACTTTTGAAACAATGTCAAATTTACAAAGGTTTCTAAAGATGGATCATGAGGTAGGGAAAGCAAATACACCGCCTAAGCTGATGAAACTTGAAGATTATTATTGGTGGAAAGATCGGTTTGCCGATTTTGTACGTTTCAACGTCATGAGAATGTGGATATGTATCGACGAAGGATACATCCCACCTACCACAGAAGTTGAAGGCCGTCAAAGAGTCTTATCATATCAAATGATGAAGGAGGATGATAAGAAACTATATGAAGCCGAAAACAGAGCCTTCTCGATTATTCGAATGGCACTGCCTCAGGATATACTACACACATTCCGCAATCAAAAGACATCTAAGGAGCTTCGGGAAACGCTGGAAAAGAGGTGTGAGGGTAATCCGAGGGTTCGAAGGAAGCGCATGGAGTTGTTGAAACAACAATTTGCGATTTTCAAGGCTTTGAAGGATGAAAAGTTGGATGACACTATCACCCGCTTTTATCATCTGCTTACAGAGCTTGAGAGTCATGGGATTGAGTATAGTGATACCAAAAAGAACAATAAGCTTCTTGATGCCTTACCAGCCAAATGGGCGATGTACGTGGCTATGATTAAGCTTGATGAAGATAAGTATTATACTCAATCGTTGGAGGATGTAGTGGGAACACTGAGGGCTTATCACTTCGAGCTACTGAAGGCCGAAACAGATTATAAACAAGTCCAAAATCCAGCCATGTATTTTGGAAAATCAACAAAACCTTCAGCGGCAGCTGATATGAAGACTGCCACAGCATTCTATAGGAGTACAACACCTAGAAGAGCTTACACTCCAGTAAGGTCACATACTCCTGTTAGACATCACACACCGGTTAGAGCTCAGGGATCTCAATCTGAAATGCAATATAATCGGAATTATTCAAGAGCTCCACAACAAATGCCTACTCAAAGGCAAAGAGTGAATTTACATCACTCGGCACCACAACAAACTCCTGTTCAACGACCCAAGTCACCTGAGAGGCGAGATGGGTATTTGAAAGAGTTTAAATATGTGGACGAGAATAGTATAACCAAGTCAGTTATGGCTTGGGTTCCCCGTGATAACTAACCTATTTTCTTTTATGTGCAGGAGATAACCACATGTCCAAACAACATATGGTTCGTCGACAGTGGATGTTCAAGGGAGGGAATCGGGGATTTGTATCATTCGCGGGAAACTAGGGTGGAACCATCACTGGTACTGGAGAAGTTACTAATGGGACGATTACATTGGATCAAGTTTATCACGTTGATAAACTGGTTCATAATCTCATTAGTGTATCTCAAATCTGTGATAGGAAAAATTCGGTGCTGTTCACTGATACTGAGGCGTTGGTGCTAAAACCGGGGTTCAAGATACCTGAAGAGTGGATATTGATGAGGGCACCAAGGAAGAATGACTTGTATATGCTCGACATGAACAAGCCTGAATCTTCGATGGGTCCAATCTGTTCATTATCTAAAGCTTCGGAGACTGAATCAGTTTTATGGCACAGACGCATGGCACACTTGCACCTAAGGAAAATGAACTATATAACGAAAAATGGGTTGGTGCAAGGTGTGCCTATGAAGAGCTTTCAGTTCGAGGACAAATGTCTACCTTGCAAGAAGGGCAAACAACATAAGAAGGCACACAAGTCCAAGACTCAGAATTCCATAACCTCTACATTCGATTTGTTGCATATGGATCTCTTCGGACCAATCAACAAAAGAAGTATAGGAGGTAGTTGGTATTGTTTATTTATCACTGACGATTACTCACGATTTTCTTGGGTTTTCTTTCTAGGTACAAAAGACGAGACGGCTTCCAAGCTCATCGGGTTCTTAGACCAAGTGGAGAATTCCTATGGAACACAGGTTAAAAGGCTTTGTAGTGATAATGGAGCTGAGTTTAAAAACACTGTCATTGGTGTATATTGCCTCTCAAAGGGCATAGTGCATCAATTTAGTGCACCGTATGAGCCTCAACAAAATGGGGTGGCCGAACGAAATAACAGGACATTGATTGAGGCAGCTAGGATTATGCTTTCGGATTCAAAGCTTCCTACCATGTTTTGGGGGGAGGCAGTGAATACCGCATGTCACATTTTAAACCGGGTCCTAACTGTCAAATCTTTAAACAAAACCTGTTATGAAATTTTGAATAAATGGCCACCTAATTTAACTGGCTTCAAACCGTTTGGGGTACCATGTACTTTATTGCGTACAAAACATCAACCTAAGTTTGGTGAAAAGGCTGACGAAGGATACTTCCTAGGTTATGTGCCGAACTCACCAAACAAACGGGTTTTTAACAAAACAAATGGTACAGTAGAGATTGTGTATAATATTGAGGTCACAAGTTATACACATGAACCCCAAACAGGTCCGGAATGGATATTTGACTATGATAAATTATTTGAGTCATTTAACATTCCTTTGGATGAAAATGCAGGTACTATCGAAAAGGACATGGCGACGTTGAATCTGAATGACAAAGGTCATACCTTTCCGAGGACTACATTTCAATCCTCGTCTGAGCCTACTTTGACTGAAGATGGATCTCCAGAAGTCACTGATCCAGAAGCACCTTCAACTGAGAATCAAACTCAGACAACAAATTCCAACTCTGAGGAAACTGTCCACGAGGAGGAAAATGTGGAATCTGAGGATGTTCCCCCATTAGGTGAAATAGGATCTAACTTAGGAGATAATCTGAGAGTTGACGAGATAGAGACCTCTAGGATCAACAAGAACCATCCTATAGAAAGCATCATAGGAAATCCTAATGAGGGTGTGAGGACTAGGAGTAGTTTAAATAACAACACTGTGTTGTTGTCGATGATAAATGACTCCGAGGCCTTTCATACCTGCCTCTATTCTTGTTTCATCTCGCAAGTAGAGCCGAAAAATATGCAAATGGCACTAAAGGATAACTCCTGGGTTGAAGCGATGCAGGAAGAACTCTCTCAGTTTAGGAAACTAGAAGTGTGGGAGTTAGTTCCATTACCTCGAGGGGAAATTGCAATAGGAACCAAATGGGTTTTTAAGTGCAAAAGAGACGATCGGGGTATAGTCACTCGCAACAAGGCTAGGTTAGTTGTAAAGGGTTTCAACCAAGAGGATGGAATCGATTACAATGAGGTGTTTGCGCCAGTAGCAAGGCTGGAAGCCATTAGGTTGTTTCTGGCTTTTTGCTCCCTTCAAGGGCTTTATATCAACTAGATGTTAAGAGTGTCTTCCTCTATGGGAAAGTGAAGGAACTGGTGTATGTAGAACAGCCGCCCGGATTTACAGATCCAAAATATCCAGACAGAGTATATCGATTAGATAAGGCTCTATATGGATTGCATCAAGCACCAAGGGCGTGGTACGAGATTTTATCTAACCATCTGTTAGAGAACGGGTTTGAAAGGGGTAGGTAGATAGTACGCTGTTCGTTAAGAGAAAGGGAGAACACATCATCTTGGTACAAGTGTACGTCAATGATATCATCTTTGGATCATCAGACGAACAAATGTGCAAGGATTTTGAGAAGGTGATGAAGTCGAAATTCGAGATGAGTGCAATGGGTGAGTTGAATTTCTTTTTGGGTTGCAAGTTGACCAGAAGAAGGAAGGAATGTTTATCCATCAGACGAAGTATGTCTATGACATATTAGAGCGCTTCGGGATGGAAGGGACGAAACTGACAGCCCATTTCAGCACGCCGATTCAAGTGAATCACAATCTCGGTCCGGGTACGGAAAGTGATACCGATGTGGATCCGACGTTATATCGGGCCATGATAGGATCACTTATGTATTTAACTGCTTCAAGACCTGACATCATGTTTGTTGTGTGTATTCGTGCTAGGTTTCAAGCTAATCCGAAGGAAATGCACATGAAAGCTGTGAAGCGGATTCTACGATACCTCAAGTCGAAACCGAAGCTGGGACTTTGGTATCACGCGGAGGGTGATCTAGAGTTGGAGGCGTTCACGAATTCTGACTACGGAGGATGCAGCTTGACGTGCAAATCAACAACTGGAGGTTGTAAATTCCTAGGAGGAAGACTGGTTTCCAGGCAATGCAAGAAACAGACGTCGGTAGTCGTGTCAACGTGCGAGGCCGAGTATGTTGCTGCCGGTAGTTGCTGCTCACAGGTTCTGTGGATACAACAACAATTGCGGGATTACGGTTTGGCTTACACTCAAACTCCTATTAGGATAGATAACCAATCTACAATTGCTATAACAAATAATCCAGTTAAACACAATAAAACAAAGCACATAGACATAAGGCATCATTTTATTCGTGATTGTGCTGAAAAGAACTTAATCAAATTGGTAAAAGTGGCAACGGACGATAATAATGCTGATTTATTTACCAAAGCCTTTGATAAGTCACGGTTTGAATATTTGATTCAACTAAATGGAATGCGCAACCCAGAGTAAATTGATCTTAGTAGAAGTTTTATTTTTTTTTATAGCTGTAGTCTTTCTTTTTTTTTTTGTAAGTTAGTAGGTTCTATTATTTTCTTGCTATTTATCATGAAAAACAAAAGAAAAAAGAGAGAAAACCATAAAAAATTCAAAAAAAAAAAGAGAATATCAGAAAAAGAGTTAAGTCTTAGATGCATAGGTTCAAAGTGACGAAAATTAGCACAGTCGTTACAAACTCTAAGTGTTTAGGCTTTCACACATAATGCACCTAAAATTCTAAGTGTTATACTTTATTTTAGTTTGATGTGTTGGTAGGAATAATACATATAGGGAGTCCCAAGGCTAATAAAATATTCAAGAAAAAGTCAAACGTGTCACTAACTTAGATGTATGACCAATCGGTCTTAATTTTTATGTACGAGACAAACAAACTTTGAGTCTAAATGTGGTATGCAAACTTTCTGGGGATGTATAGCAACATCAAATACATCTTAAAATGGAAAGCATAGAAAAATCATAAAGAATTGAGAGTCAAAAACATGTAACTCTGTTGTACGTAAGTACAGACCTGTTGCCTCTGTTTTGATTCGGGTTAGCAAGATAAGTCGCTTTGTTGTACGTCGGTACAGACCTGTCACCGCTGTCTTGCTAACTTTAAAAATAAACCTTAAGTCAAACTAAGACACTTTGTTGTATGTAAATACAGACCTGTGTCCGATGTTTGTCTTTTAAAGAAAGTTTGCAAATACCAAAAAGTTAGAATCATTGTCTGTATGCCTTGATCATAAAAGTATGTCTATGTCTGAGTCACGTAAGATAATTTCATGATAAATAAAAATGCCAAGGGATATTCCGAAATGTAGCATGTTTAAAGAGGTAAATACCAACAATCAGCTAAACGGGTATGTCACGCCAAACAATCAAAGGAATCAAAAAATTCCTAAGTGTGAAAGTTTAAGTACTGAAAGTGAGTATCTGACACCGCTATCTGATTGAACCTTTCTTTGACTATGCTCGTCAAAAATATTGTGTTAAGTGTTTAGCATAGGTTGTGAATTTTAATAAATGTAGTGTAAGTCTAAGTTAAAATTTGAAACAGGTTTATTTTATTTTATTTTTACTTACTTTTATTTTATTTTCGTTTATTTTATTTTTATTTTTATTTTTATTTTTATTTTTATTTTTACTTAGGAAAAAGGTCAAAAATTACTGAGGGTGCATTCATAGTTGAATAAAATAAACATTGCGTAAAAATTGTGTGCTTAGGGTAAAAGATTTGGCATAGTTTATTCCGTTGCACAATAAGGTTGAAAAAGTTGAAAAAGTTGAATTTATTTCAAAATTTTTGAAATTTTCAAAGTTTCAGGGGTGAATTCGAGTTTAAGTTAAACTCGAATATAGAAGGGCTCGAATCTGTCAGTAGTTTCGAATCTGTCACTAAACTCGAAGGTTGGTGGTATAAATAGGTTAACAGTAATGGTCATTAATTCATCTGTTTTCAAATTTGTTCCCTCGAGTTTGTCTGGCGATTTCGAATCTATTTCCTCGAGTTTGTCGCTTTCAAGAAAACAACTATTTGTCGAGTTTCTGTCCGTGTGGGTTCGATACTACTCATAGATCTAGGTATAATCAAGTGTTTTGTACAAGATTTAAGTAGTTTTATACACCATTTAAGCCAAAATCACTGAATTTTGAAGTTTTATTGGTAGAAAGTTTGTTTTTCAAAATTACAAATTTTGAACCGGTAAAAACTCAAATTAACTACTAATATCATTGATTAGAACCTAGTAGGACTAATGGATGTGACTTTTTGAGTCCAAAATGGTTAAAATCATGGATTTTAGTGATGGTTGTGGCCGACTCCTTCGAGTCTGTTCATGGCTTGATTCGAGTTTGTCAGTAAACTCGAATTGGTCATTAGACTCGAATGGCACATTAAACTCGAAAATATGTTACTTCGAATCTGTTTGTTCGAGTTTGTCAATATATTTGAATTATTTAAGTTAAATTTTAACTTAAACTTGTAGAAATTCATATGTGTTGGATTTTGTACTTACATAAGTTCAAAATAAAACAAATTTGAATTTAAACAAGTTTATTCATTTTTAATAATTCTAATATTTTATCTATTGTGCAGACATGGCGGATAGAGTGTTTGTTCCTAAGCATAATATGGTCATTCCCCCTGACCATAATATCCCTGAAGCACAGGCTTTCCGCCAGATGGTGGATTTCCTGGTGGAGTCCAGAATTGCATATGCACTTTCTCATAATATCCAAATCGTTATTCCATACGTGCGACAATTTTATGAACATTTGCAAGTCGATTGCACTGTCACTCCGACAGTTCTAAGGACAAGGATAGCTGGACAGCCGTTGATATTTTCTGCTGATATGTTACGTCAAGTTCTGCAGCTGGGAACTCAGGAGCAAGAGAATGGGCCTATAGATTTCCCGTTAAGTATTAGGCAGGCTGCCTTTGTAAGGATGGGATATAGTTTGGATGTTACTAAGACATCCTATATGAAGAGTGGACTCATTGGGCAATGGCGATATCTGGCGCACGTGTTTATGGTATGCTTCGCGGCGAAGAAAGCGGGATTTGATTATATAGTATCGAAGATCCAATCAGGGATAATCGCATTGGTCTATAATCAGAAGTATAGCTTTTCCAAAATGTTCTTCTCTGAGTTCGTTCACCAGATAAGGGCTCCGGAACGAGAAAGATTGTTACTTTACCCCCGCTTTGTGATGATGCTCATCAGGCACTTCTTACCAAATTTGCCACAGCTTAATGACATTCAAAGCGTAGCGGTTATCGATAAGAGGATTTTTGCTGATTGCTCCTCTCATAGAGGAAGGTTAGCGGTCCCGGTAGAGCGACCTTTGTTTGGGGCTGTAATGGACCGGAACTTTGTCGCCCCTGATGATGCCAATTGGGCAGGTGAGGTGGAAGTTCAGCAACGACAACCACAGCAACAGCGTCAACAACAAAGGCCTCAACAGCAGAGAAGACGTCAGAGGCCTACAGCGAGTCAAATTCAGGCAGATAGGCCTTCGACTAGTCAATCTCAAGAGCCACAAGAGGCAGGGCCTTCAAGTGCACCACCCGAATCTAATCAGATAGCACAAACATTGGAGGAAATCTAGGCTTCTGGGCCTAATGCTAATGAAGAGATAACAGCTGAGCTTGTTGATCAACTTCTGGAACCTCCAGAAGGAGAGATTGATGTATTTAGACAAATTGATGAATATCACCCTGAGCGAGCAGCTGATGACAAGTCCACGTCAGCTACAGAGTCTGAAGATATGGAAGAGATTGAAGTTGAAGTTCCAGAGACTGAAACTGAGGAACCATCTGTCCAGATAGGAACATATGGATCGAGGTTAGTGGTGACTGAAGAAGCTACAAGGCGACGAGCGTCAAGGGAGTCTGATGACTCTGATTTTGAGGAAGAAGAAGTTGCTCCATTGATAACAAGGCAAAGGGCTAAACGAAACCGTTTTATGCAGGGAGCTACCTCAGCTTCTGCTGCTCAGCTAGAAATTCCTCAGCCTCCATCCGCTCAAACTACCATACCACCACCACCACCACCCGTTGAACCGTACATTCCATCTCCAATCATTCCGACCCCAATACAATCCATTCCATCAACCTCATCCACCTTCATGGAGAATCAAAGATTTTCTGAGCTGAAGAGCAGAGTAGACTTCCAACAAATTCAAATATTTGGTCTGACAATGGCTCTCGCTGAAATTCAGAAGCATAATGCCAACATAGATATCGAGAATGCCGAGCTGAAGAAAGTTGTGGGCAAAGTTCAGGAAGAGAACTTGGAGCTGAAAACATTTGTGGCTGATCAAGCAGCCGAAATAAGATCGATGCGCTCCCTGATTGAGCAATTAATGCAAAATCTAAAGGCTCAGGGGGAGACAAGCTGCCGTCATCAAGTAGAGCTGCCCAGGGATGAAAATAATGATGGAGATAATGATGGCAATGATCCCAGCACGCAAAGACATAGTGAGCCAGTAGATTTTTCTGCTGCTCAAGATGCTGAGACTCAGGGGGAGCCAGGTCAATCGGGACCAGTAGAAGGAGAGGCAAGTTCATCAAAAGCCACAGAGTCGGAGATTCACGAAATGATCGAAGCTCTGATGGATCTCGATGATGATCCTATGGACCTTGGATTTGACTTTGAGGATGAAATGGAGGAACTAGAAGGAGAATTTGTGCCCGAAGATGTAACAGATTGGCAATCTGATGATGAAGTTTGTGCTGATGAAGATGATGAAGCAAATGAGATCGTTGTTCAGCAAAACCCCATCACAGATACTTACATAAAGGAAGGAGATCAGATGATTGACATCGAAGTGGTACACGCTGCTTTAAATGTTGAATCAGCAAGTGAAGAACCTGCCAGAGAACTTACCAATGAAGAGAAATGAAAACTATGGTTTAGGGCAGAGAAAAGAGAGTTGGAGCTAAAAAGGAAGATACGAGTGCCAAGTACTGGAGAACTTTCAGGAAATATATTGAGCTGGTTCTTTGATCGGGAATCGCAGCTATTCATCATTAAAAGAAAAGATGGTCTCCAGTATCTAAGAAGAACTCTGAAAGTGTTCAACTCCTTGCCAAAGATCGAAATAAAGGCGTTAGCATGGAAGGAGTTAATCAACATCGGCAACGACCCTTACGCTGAAATAATTGCCAAGATCATAAGAAAAGAAGGAAGGCCGAGGAAGTTCGAACGTCTCAATCCGAGGGTAGGTAAACGAGTAATGGATCATTCTCGAATTGATCCTCTGACTGGGCGTCCATGGATGAAAATACAATACAGACCATTGAGATGTCTGAGAAAAGTTCCACTCAAGCCAATGCCACAGGACGTCATGAAAAACCTAAACTGGTGGTATGTGGAAAGTGAGACG
Organism: Centrapalus pauciflorus; assembly: GCA_020465985.1. Lineage (NCBI taxonomy): Eukaryota > Viridiplantae > Streptophyta > Magnoliopsida > Asterales > Asteraceae > Centrapalus > Centrapalus pauciflorus. Next base: position 260,061 of record JAANYP010003060.1, read on the forward strand.
GGAGAAGCTGTGATGGAAGATTTTGAAGAAAAAGTGATTCTTAGAGTCTACGATCCCCTTCACCTTGTAAATCTTTCTAAAGATGACCTTCAAATACTTCATGCTCATAGAATCTCAAGCGACACTCATATGGATAGTGAGGCTAGGAAGTATGAAAATGTAGTTAAAGTGTGTATCGAGAAAGGCTTGTATGCTGGCAGCGATTTAAATAAATAAACAAAGTACTTAATCAAATGTGTGAATTATTAGAAGCTATCGTTAAGGGGGAGTCTGTTGGTACACCTTGTGTGACGATAGCAGTCTAAGTGATCTAACATTGTGGTTCAAGTAATATTCAAAGTATTAGATATTAACGAGTATTTGATATAAGTATTTATATATGTTTGATAATTATTGATTGTATGGTTGAACTTGATGTAATGAATTACAAGAAGTTCAAACATAAAGATCAAAGATAAAATCAAACATAAGTTAAAAACTTAAGTTTCAATACTAAGTTGAATATGTGAAAGAGTAAATTCGAATTGACTAAGGTCTAGGATTCGAATCTATGACAGATTCGAATGTGTTCCTTAGGCAGATTCGAATGTACATCTAAGGTAGTTTCGAGAGTGTCAAGGGGACAAACTCGAATGGGCCTTGGGCCTGATTCGAGTTTGGCCCATGGCAAACTCGAATAAGCCTCTATAATTAGGAATAGACTCGAATCCTTTGGAACTTTTTGCAGATTTCGTGTGAGTTATTAGCAAAAGGCGATTTCGAGTTTATCAGTGTTTCTAGTGTTGTTTCGGAGAGAATCAATTCGTAGGTGCGTCCGTCGTCGTTCGTACAGCTTGTTGATAGTCTCCGTGTTCCGTGTGAGAGTTGTTTCCGTCAACCCGTTAACGAGGATTCCGCACTCGTTGACGGTCTCGCGTCTAGATAGATCCGTAGTGTGTAGACCTTGCAGAGGCTCTAAAATGGGCTTCGCTTGAGAAGTTGATGACTTTTGATCGATTAATGAAAGGATTGTTGTTTGGATTAAAGGGACCTAGGGTAGAGTTTGGATTAAAGCTTCGCTTGGTGGTTTTGTGGAATCCTTTTCAGGGGTTTGAGAAATAAAAAGTAGAGGAAGAGGACGAACAGTATTTCTATTCCCCGTAAAGCTGTACCACCACTCACTAAACCTCTTTTTAGGTGTTTGAGTTTGAAATTTTAGCATAAAAAATTTGTACATGATGCATCAAAGACTTGTATGTCCTAGTTTTCAAGTGTATGCATAAATGTGTAGTAACTTATGCAAATAAAGTTGTGTGATACTAAATGCTTTATTAGTAGTGTAGATGATGCCTATATTTGCATATTAAGTTTTAGGAATAAATTCTAGGAATAAGTTCTAAGGATAAGTTCTAAAGCTAAGGTTCGAACTTAACCCAACCCAGACGAACTTAGTGAAACTAAGTTCGTAGGGATTGGACATGTTTGTGGGCTTGGGCCTAAACGAACTTAATTAGTTAAGTTCGAACTTCATTAGTATAACTAGATGTTAAATCATCGTTTTATTAAGAGACTTTGAGAAATACGAGTTTCTGAGCTTTTGCGAGTGCACGTGCGAGCTAGAACGTTTCAGAGAGTCTATCTTGGAGCAATACACCGTGTGGGGTCATTCGTTGCATCGACTATCATTGTGTTCGGTTCCGGTTTCCGTGCGTGATCGATCCGTTAAGCCACTAACGAGGATTCCGCACTCGTTGGACGGCGTCGCGTCAAGATCAGATCCGTGACATAGGTGACCTTACAGTGGAGTTCGAGGGTTTAGAGAGAAAAAGAGGAAGGAGATGAATGAAAGCTTAGTGGAGAAGAAACCTTTGACCTTTGACCCGCATATTTAAACCACGAGCGGGTCGGGTCTGACAAAGGATCAGCGCAATTTTGAAGATCATGGGCCGGCGATTTTTATTTAAACAAAATGGGCCAAAACCAACAACAACAAAAAATTTACCAAAGTTAAAACTAAAAGATGAGCCCAATTAAAAATCTTTTTGTATTTTTCTGATTTTTCTTTGAAAAATAAAATTAAAACTGAATTGAATTGAATAACTAATATTTAACATAAAGTAGATTAAGAAAATATTTTTGTGATTTTCTTTAAGAATTAAGTTAAGGTAAAAATAAATAAACAATAAAAATATTTTTGATTTTTGAAAGGGTTAATATTGAAATAACCCCACGAACTTTCATATAATTATCGATTAAGTCACTGAACTTTTTTTTGAGTATTTAAGTCCCTAAACAATGTTTGTTTTATTCAAAACTATATACTTTTTACCTGCTACCTGCTTAATAGGTAAACCAATCAGTTTCTTGAATAGTTTATTGTTAAAAAATCAACTCTCTTTTCCAATTTTCACGATTAAGTCACTGGACTTTCTTTTTTGTTGTTTAGGTCACTGTACCGTTTACCGGTCAGTGACCTGCTAAACAGGTCAAATTTATAGTTTTGAATAAGACAAAAATTGTCTAGAGACTTAAACACTCGGAAAAAAAGTACAGTGACTTAATCGATAAATTCATGAGAGTTCATAGGGTTTTTTCAATATAAACCCTTTTTGAAATATATAAAAAATAAAACCTTTGTGTGTTTTTCTAACATATGGCATTAAAATTAAAATTTAAAAATTTAAATAACCTAAAACTTAAAATTATAGAGAAGTTAAAAATGAAAATACATAAACTAACATCCTAAATATACTCCCCCTCAAATAAACACATATCCTTTTTCATTTTACACTCTCGAACCTTTTAAACCATTAAGATACAGACAAACCTGGATAAATTAGCGTCCCACTCAATGATGAACAATTCATATAGCAATTTGTCAGGATCATTAAGTATTAAAAATGTACATAGATAAGGAAATATCGAAGTTTAATTTTGTGACACAACCCTTAAACTTAAATAGCAGATATATTCTAAAATAAAGGAATTTCAACACGTATGTTTGAAATAGAATTATTTTAGAAAATATCTGATTTTTAACTAGAAGGTGGATTCAACATGCCGATATGTGATACTAAAAACTAAAAACGGGGTTCGACTAAAGCTTTAGTAAAAATATCAGCAAGTTGATATTTTGTGCCTACAAAATACAGTTCAATTGTACCCTTTTCTATATGATCTTTAATAAAATGATACCTTATATCTATATGTTTTGTTCGTGATGCTGAACGGGATTGCAAGAAATAGCAATCGCACTTCTAGAATCAAGTAGATTGGGATGTTGGTGAGCGAGAACCCATAATCACGTAACTGTGTTCTCATCCACAACACTTGAGAACAACAGCTTGCAGCTGCAACATACTCAGCTTCAGTTGTGGATGTTGAAACACAATTCTGCTTTTTAGAGGTCCACCTCACCGGTCTGTCTCCCAAAAACTGAATTCCTCCTGATGTGGTCTTCCTATCAACTCTACAACCTGCAAAATCAGCATCTGAAAAGGCAGTAAGATCAAAATTGGTTCCCTTTGGATACTAGAGACGAAGATCGGGTGTACCCTTAAGATAACGAAAAATGTGTTTTACCGCAGTTAGGTGTGATTCTTTTGGGTCGGCCTAGAGACGAGCACAAAAACATGTTGAAGACATTATATCTTGTCTACTGGCCGTAAGATACAGTAAGGATCCAATCATCCCTCTGTAAGTTGTATTGTCGACACTTTTCCCGGAAGGATCAGTGTCTAACTTACAGTTTGAAGCCATGGGAGTTGCAACACTCGTGCAAGAGTCTAACTTATACTTCTTGAGAATGTCAAGAGTATATTTCGACTGGTTCACAAAAATCCCATTTTCAAGTTGTTTGACTTGTAATCCGAGGAAAAAATTCATTTCCCCCATCATACTCATCTTGAACCTGGACTCCATTAGGGATGAAAAATCCTTACAGATATTGCTGTCAGTAGATCCAAATATAATATCGTCGACATATATTTGGACTAGCATTATGTGCAAGCCTTCCCTTTTTGTGAACAATGTTGTGTCCACCACACCTTTACTGAAACCAGCAGAAATAAGAAAGTTGAAAAGACTGTCATAAGATGCGTGAGGTGCTTGTTTCAAACAATAGAGGGCTTTGTCTAGCACATAAACATGGTCAGGTTTATGTGCATCAATAAATCCTTGTTGTTGTTCAACGTACACCTCTTCGTTAAGTTCAACGTTCCAGGAAGGCTCTCTTGACGTCCATCTGGTACCCTTTGAAATCTTTGTGTGTCGCGTACGCCAATAAGATTCTGATTGCTTTTATCTGTGCAACTGGAGCGAAGGTCTCGTCATAATCTATGCCTTCTAGTTGTCGGTAGCCTTTGGCGACAAGTCTTGCTTTGTTTCTTACCACAATACTGTTATCGTCTTGTTCGTTCTTATAGATCCACTTTATTCCGATTATGGTTCGATCTTTGGGCTTGGGAACTAACCGCCATACTCTGAGCTGTTCAAATTAGTTGAGCTCTTCTTGCATTGCAACAATCTAGTCAGGATCTTTCAAGGCTTCATCCACACGAGCAGACTCTATCATACTAAGGAATGACGCAAAGAGACATTCATTCGCAGATGCCCTTCGGGTTTGGACACTGGTCGAGATATCACCAATGACTCGTGTGGAAGGGGTGAACAAGATGGAACCTCAGTGGTGAGTGTGAGAATGGAGGATGATTCATGGTCAATGGTTTCGAAAGAAGGTACCACTGGTTCCAGTTCGGGTTCAGGGTGATCAGATGTAGGAATGATGTTTGGCATTATGTGTGAGGGCATTTCCGGAGTAGATTCAACTGTAGATGTATCAGTGGATGAAGTGGGTGGATGTGGGTATAAAGTGGTTAAAGAATCAGATGGAATTTGTTGCGCAGTTGAATCGTTGGATGTGTTATCTACAGAAGAAGATATATTAGAAGTATTAGTACTAGGACCAAACAATTCTACATATAAATGATCAAATAAATTAACTAAAGCAGAAGGAGAAAAAGAAGTAGATTGAGAAGAAGAGTCTCCAGGCATTGGTGTAATGCGTGGTCCTGATTGATCAACTTCGGGTGCCAGTTCAGCCATTTCATCGAATGTGACATGCACACTCTCATTGACTATTCTGGTGCGAGTGTTGTATGCGCGATATGCCTTCAAGTTGGATGAGTATCCAATGAAGATCGCTTCATCCGCCTTCTCCTTGAATTTCCTGAGGTTGTCTTTGTCATTAAGCACGTAGCACCTGCAACCAAATACACGTAAGTACTTCATAAAAGGAACTTCATTCAGAAAGAGTTGTTACGGAGTTTTATTGAAATGCTTATGGATTATGGAGCGATTCTGCGTGTAGCAAACTGTTGACACAGCTTCGGCCCACAAGAACGGAGGTAGCTTTGAATATGTCAGCATTGTACGAGCTGCTTCTACAATGATATGGTTACGCCTTTCTACGACTCCATTTTGTTGATGTGTTCTAGCAGCAGAGTACTGATGATGAATACCTTTGGATCGAAGAAAGCTCTCTACTACTGAAACGCCCCGTTCTAATAACGCGACGCTTTTACTATAATTCTGCAACATAAACCTCAAAATTCAATATAATAAAAGTTATCAAAGTTCAAACCTTCAATTCAGTGCATAAATAAACTAAACCATAACATTCAGAGTACGCTAAAATAAATAATCTAGTTATTACAACCAAATTGAAAGTCTAGGGATCTACCCATCCCAATTACAATTTTAGCAATAATAACAAAAAGTGCGGAAATCTATCTGATACCACGAGCCCTCAAATCCTTGACCCTGAAGCTGGTGCTTTCCCCTTATCAGTTAAACCTGAAACATTACCCCCACAACTATCCGAGAGACGCCACGATATATCTGAAAATAATCCAGTTCGTGTCTTTGATTTTTCTTGTGTTTATGAAGGCTAGTGTTTGTTTAAATAAGTTGATTAAATCTTTCACGCTTGATAAACCCGATGTTTAAAAGTCTGATTTTCGTTGCTTGCTCGGGACGATCAAGGGTTAAGTTGGGGAAGTTTGATTAGGTTATTATTTACCGTGTTTATTAGGTGTAAAAGAGTTGTTTTTAGGAGGAAAATGTCGTAGAATGTGCTACTATTGAATATATTATGTGCTTGTACAGGTAAATAAAATCCAGTCAAAATTGGCGAAAAAGGACAAAATTTCAGAGCCAGGCGCAGAGAGGAGCACAGCCCTGCGCCCAGACCACATGCTCAACAGATAAAATTGATTCGCCAAAATACGGATTTTACAGTCAGGCGCAGGGGGGGTGCAGGCCTGTGCCTACGGCTGCGCCCAGCCCATTAAAATAATTTCCATCCGTTTTTTTAGGGTTTCCAGCTTTTCCTAAAAATAAAAAAGTCAGAGAATAAAAGATATCGTTTTTTGGAGAGGAAAGCTGAGGAAAAAGACCCCGTTTGAGCGAACACAAGTACGAAGAGCACACGAGTCAAGCTACGACATTTGCTATGAAGATGGATACACAACTCTGGAGTATTACACCAACGATGTCCGGCTAATCTCGCAATAATCATTCTCGGAGGAAGCACAACGCTAAGTGTTTAATTTTATGAACGATTATTTTATGTTTGCATGGCTTATATTATTTATGTTTTGATTGTGAACGAATGATTGTTATTTGTTTAGTTGCGTTTCGCAAGATAGTTCGTTGATATTTTATTATTCGTGTCGAGTTATTTATTTAATTAAGACGAGTAATCAAACGTGTCACGCGCTATGCCCAAGATCACGTAACGATTCTAATAATAATTATAAAAAGGTTATGTCTATGTAATCTTCACATCGTTTATAAATTAAATACAAAGCTAACTGTGGAATCCGGGAATGGTTATCTTCGTATTATATTTAATCAAATAACTTCATTAAGTTTTCTTTCTACAAATCTCGTAAGTAATTAATTTTATAAATCAAGTAATCATTTTTTCCAACCAATCAATCTTTCCAAACTATTTTACAAACGCTAGTCGCTCGAATACGTGCATTTAACCTCTCGCTCTCTGTGGATACGATCCCTACTTACCCTAGCTTCTAAGGTATTTAGTGGTTATTTTTTATGGGGTGACGACACTCGCATCAGAGGTAAACCAGGCAACTCCTCGGGAAACACGTCAACAAACTCGCGCACTATCGGAACATCAACCACGGTCATCTTTGTCTCGCTCGCATCAACGACATAAGAAACGAAGGACTCACAACCCCGCGTCATATAACGACGAGCTCTAATCATAGCAATCAACCCCAAATCACCCCGCCATCTCTCACCATAGATGAAAATATCCCTACCCTGCTCACTCGGAATACGAACCATGCGCCTCGAGCAAACAATGTGTGCATTATTGGCAGCCAGCCAATCCATGCCCACAATCACATCAAACTCCCCAATAATCATAGGTACAAGATCAATAGTAAAAGTACGATCCCCAAGACTAAGCATGCAACCCAAATAAATATCAGAAATCATCAC